>OY744608.1:54393731-54533444 GCA_963556255.1 Allolobophora icterica
GGCAGAAAACAATTTTTTTTGGCACAAGATTTTCCAAAAAAGGTCGTCGACGAGATCGTGGCCGACTTTGTCCCCCCACCTCTCAGACATGATCGCCGCCACTGAGTGGGGAGTACGGTACCTCTCAGTAAAAAAGTGGGGTACGGGTACTACTCGCACCCTCATAAATTACGCGTATGTGCGTGCACAATATCGTCGGTGTTTCGAGGATTTCAGCATCAATCCAGAAGTCATAGAACTCCATTTTCACTGACCAAGGATCCACTTCAAATCTCAAATCACCCTCCCCCCACATCATATGCCAGTGGACCCGTGTAAACGAACCCTTGGCTATTCATTTCTGCCTATTAGCTCCTAATATCCTTTCAAAGTTTAAACGCTCTCTTCCATATTCAGTATCTATATTGTTTTATCTGTTACTTTTTTCTAACTTCCTTAGTTCTGACATGATCATATAAGTTAGAGGCCAAATATAGCTAGAACAGCTATGCAGTAACACCACAGATTCGCGTCCTTTTGAAATTTACACGTAGCTTAGACTTAACATAAGTCAAATACAATGCAGTAGGTATAAATGTATAAATAAATTTTTCCCCTTTACGTGGAATGGGCTCCCACCTTCCTTGCGCTTATTTTCACGAAGCAGTTCAACTGCTTTCTACCGCCTCCTTAAGTCTTCTCTGTTTTACCGTGGCTGGAATGGGAGCACCTCTCAGTAGGCTTCTTGAAGAGGCGCTATATACATCATCAGAATGAATGAATGAATGAATGAACAAGTAGGTAGATCTACAGCTCTACAACTGCACAGGCGATATCAGTTTAACCAATTTAACATGTAGAAATCTTATCGTGCAAGTTACGTTTGTGACAATGAATAATTATAAGCAAATAATTATATTGATATTGATATTGTGCACAACAACTGGCCGATATGCATCACGACCAATCCCGTCTTACATAACTGTCGGGGCGCGAACCCCGTAGCTCCTCTGTGATCGACGCCTGTACAGATAGGACACATCAAACCATAGAACGACCAACAGCACATTTGGTCCTTTGTGGTCATTCTTTAAATGCCATTGCGAATATGTGTTTAACATTCAAGTGGACTTAGTGGAGAATCTGCTGAGGAGAAACTGTGCACAGAAACAAGAAATGGGATTTTCCAAAGCTCTAACCTAAACCTAATCTAACATGAGAGCAGATTAATTCTGACTGAAGTCCTACACATTAATCACTCGGTCATTCTAACAATTCCGGCACAAACAGGCCACCGTACATTCTTCGTAGGCGTTTGTAAGAGCTGACGTGACACGGAAGACGCTATAGGCGCGACGTTTAGCTCTCTTCCCCTTTGGATCTGCATTTAAGACTAGGTAGAATGTTACAATTATCCAATCGAATCAGCATCCTGCCCCACACACCCACAACCATCAACACACACGCACAGACACACAATCCTATGTGTGTTAGTCTATAGTATATATACAGGGGCGTCTACACCATAGAAACTTTGAAGCAAATGCTCCATCCCAAAAATAGGGGGGATCTGTCAGTGTGTGTGCCACCATTTTAAGGGGGGAGGAAGGGGAAGGGGAAGAAGAGGGGGAAAGAGGAAGTTGCTCCAATGACTTAGGGGGGTAGACGGCCCTGTGTGTGTGTGTATATATATATATATATATATATATATATATATATATATATATATATATATTAATAAGCTTATGTGAATACGTAGACACATGTGAAATTGTCACGTGTTTGTTTAACTTTGAAAATACCTTTCCATTTCTCTACATGCAGGGTCTTTTTGTAGGCCCTACGTATGCCACACAGTTGGAACATGCAAACCCTTCGGATCTAATTGAGCTTAGTCGTCAAATGATCAAATCTGCCAATGTTAAGATGCTTTAGTAGACAGCAGTGGCGGCGATCTTGTTTGACAGATGGAGGAGGACACTTTTGAACTGATCTGGTCAAAAAAGGTAAAAACTTTTTACAATTTGTTGACATTTTTGGTGTTTCTTCAAAATTCGGGGGACGACTGTAGGCCTATACTGTGCCCCCACTCTTAAAGGCGGGGTTCTTGTCCCCCTCGATCATCGGGATCGCCGCTTCTGGTAGGCAGACTATAGGCCCAACGTATCAGATTGGAGACGTTGATGTAGGCCTACTAGTGAAACTGAGAAATTCAGAAAAAAACTTCTTGAATTTAAGCATAAAATATATTAGGTGCAAATGCAAAAACCTCCATCGTCTGGGGTCTTATAGACCAAAATCCCCCAGCAATTAAAATTAGGCTAATGTAAGACTAAATGTACACGTTTTTCTAGAGCGAACGTTTAGCGGCTTTTGCCTCGACTTTGCTCATTTTCAATGAATTTATTCGGTGAGATCCTTAAAGGACTCCGCAAAATATGACCCACTTTGGACCCCTCCCTCCCCCTTGTCCGCACTTGTCCGCATTTTACCTTACCCTCCCTCCCTCCTCCCCTAGCGGACGTCGGCACGCCTAAGCCAATTTTTAATGTCGTCATCATTATTTTTACAATTATTCCACAGTTCCTGTGCATATTTAAGTGACAGTTCAGGTTTCATATCGCAGGATGTGCAGTAATAAAAGGCTCTTTAAAGTCGCAGTAAAGGTTATACCTGGGACTAATATCAGCAATAATAGTCCCAGGTTATACCATGGATGTAGTTTCAGGCAGGCAATCACTTCACTGACCTTTTCGTCTTTCAGGGAATGTTGAAACAAGGTGATGTTTAAAAAACTATCAAATTTAAATTTTTAGATGCGGACGTCCACACTGGTCAATGTGGTCATAACCCTCCCTCTCCCTTGTCCGCATTTCGATGACCCCTCCCCCCTCATTGCGGACGTCCTTTGTGGATGATCCCTAAGCACTACCCCTGCCTGTTTGAATGCGTGCCACGCCACATATACATGTAAGTCCTCTGCACTTCGTGGCAAGTCCACAAGATCCCAACTTTCGTACCGAACCGCGTACATCTTTCAACGCCATTGCCTTAAAATAGTGGAGAAAAGGTATCTAAATTCTAGTTTTCTCTGCGCTTAGTCTACTCGAAATGAGATCAGCAGGCATAATGTATGAAGAAATCAGGCACATGTGTGGGTCATTAAACTGGCCAGCATATAATTATTGTACCCGGTATGCTGATATATAAATTATGTCGTTTCACGGTAACAGTAGGCCCTTAATTGTGTGATGTTATAGCCTGCGTCGGATTCCAGTTAGGAGATTTATACGGCTACACACTTAAAGGTGTGTGGCTGTACAGACCTAATTATAATCAGAGACCTAATTATAATCAGAGACCTAATTATAATCAGACACCAAAGCAAAGGCATAGAATCCTGGCCCTTAGGACCTACAGTGACAGCCATTGGTTGCAAACACCCACTCTAAAGAACACCATACAACGTGACTATTTAGATACCGTCTGATAATGGGAACCAGCGTGTGACTATAATTTTTATGGAGTTAAAGGTGGTTCTAAAAATAGATAACTTCCTGCTTGCAGAACATAAATTTTTTGCTATTATCATTTCATCTCTACGATCATTGTTGGAATATTGACACAACGTAATTAGATCTCAATGTTAATGCAACATGTAGGCCTACACTGGCGGCGATCTTGTTTCACAGGTAGGGGGACGCTGTACGTTGAACTGATCTGGTGAAAAGAGTTTTGAACTGATCTGCTCAAAAAAAGAGGTCACCATTTTTTAAAACCATTTTTGGGGAAAAATTTGACGACCGTGTTTTGGGGTTTCTTCAAAGTGTGTGTGTGGGGGGTCAAATGTATGATGTGTCCTCCCCACTCTTAAAGGTGGGGGACTTGTCCCCCTCGAACCCCCCATGATCGCCGCCCATGAATATGTAGACCTTTTGTTAGGCAGTACAACTCATGTTGCCTCAAATTGCCTCAAATTAATATGCCAAACATGTGTACAGCATAGGCCTATAACTGTATTGTTCAACCATGATCTGATCCGGTGAGAATTTTCAGTTCCTTCAAAGTCAACTGATGCTCATTAGAAGACTGAAGATGGCATAAGCACTTTAATTAGTTACCGATGTAGGGGCCTACGTTACTGTTAAGAACGAATGCTATTACAATACACATTCAGTGTCGCCTACTCTTGAAGTAAGTAACTCAGCGCACAGCATGTACTATATGGTTGTCAAGCACTCGCAGGCCTAAGCATCGATCCCGATATCTACGTTCGATGCGCCCACAAGTGGGTTCAATACGGGTCAGATGTGGTCCCACTGAACATGGTAATTCCATGCTAATGTTTGTCCGAGCTACAGTCTGGGAAACAAACAACACACTGCAAGGCATACGGGCGTACACTTTTGTCTGGTTACACACACAACTTATAGCGTCTTCATATAGGCCACAGTAGGAAACTGGAATGCCTTTTGGTCAGACATTAAACGTCTGAGCGTTCTGTACATGCGTGTAGGCCTACGTGATGCAGTCAGTGTCTGCTTTAGCAAACATCACCTCAACGACGCAACATGGAATTACCAAACACCTGTTGGTCAAATTTCTCCAAGGTGACTTAGCTTGGCCAGAATTTCCCTTATGCGTCATCAGCCATGTTGCATCGGCAGCAGCCAATAGTTATCAGCCTAAAACCGTCGCAAGACCCTTAACCGAGATTCTATAGGCTGCTTCCGTCAACATCCCATGGTGGCAACAGACCCCAGTCGAGGAGGCGTAGGCGTGCACAGGCAACAAAAAGAACGTAGGCCTACGCTTACGTCAGACACTATCACGGCCGAGATTCACAAGCAAAACACATAAATCTGTCAGACACATATTAACCTCGTTTAAGTGATTAAGAGGCTCCTTAAAAACCGCTATATCATCAACAACAATCATCCTCAGTTATCAATCACCATTATCATCAACAACCATCTTCATCAACCATCCTAACCCTCAATCATCATCATTATTTTTATCATCATCATTATCATAAACAATAATAATAATAATAATCATTATCATCATCAACAACAATCGTCATCACTTTTATCATCATCATCATCATCATCATCATCATCATCATCATCATCATCATCATCATCATCATCATCATCATCATCATCATCATCATCATCATCATCATCATCATCATCATCATCATCATCATCATCATCATCATCAACAATCATAACAATCATCATCATCATCATCATACCAATCATCATGACCATGATGGTCACCATCATCATCGGAACTATATCACCACCTCATCCTTCCAGCATAGAAAGAATGATTGTATCAACAACCAAGGCATCAAAATATTTATTTTATTACAGTAATGTTTTTTACATCAAAAGACAGATAACAAAGAGTTCATTATCTTATTTATTTATTTAAAGCATGCACGGTCAGAGACCCTGAATCTGAGGGGAGCAGACATATGGTTGCTAGGGGCCCAGATGGAGTCATGCAAAAGCCAGACTAAAACTGCAGATCTTGACTAGTGATTCATAATAGGGTAGCCATGGGCATCCACAGGAATTTTTCTAGGGGAGGCAACATTTTCTATGGGGGAGAGGGGCCACAATTTTAAATGGGGGCAACATTTTTGTAGGGGGGAGCAAAATGACGTTTTTGCATAGAATAGCTGACTTACCTAAATAAGTGGCAAGGGGGCAGCACAATGCCCCCCTTTGGACGCCCATGATAATAACAATAATAATAATAATTTCTTTATTATTTCAAACTGACACACGCAGTAAGATTACATTGAAAGATGAAAGTACAATCAAGATCTTGGTAGCATGTTTACAAGTTTATTATGAATTTATAATTTTTTACACTGGAGAGCACTGTATTATTATTTTAACCTAAGGGATGAATGACCCTCAGCAATGAAAAAATTATGTGTACATCAATATTATTAATTGATAATATTGTTGCTCATGTAATTTGTCAATTATTATTTTGAATTCTCTTTATTATTGTCATTGCTATTTGTAATAACACTTTTTCCATATTTCCCATAGTGGACCTCTTAACTCAAGATTCCGGAAGATTTCCACCATTAACACTAGTTAGCCTTATAAAGTGCAGGTTCAGTCCTTGTCAGAGACATGTCACTTTAAATGTTCTAATATCCCTGACCCCCAAGAGTTCACTGGGAAAGTACTGGTAACAGACATCTGGAAATTGAGAAGGATGTTAGCTGCAGTCATTTAAAGCATGATTTTGCCATGGACACAACATAAACGAACTCTGGCTGAAGCACCTATGCAACAATATCAACCTAGGTAGCATTAACTCAGATGATACATTGTACTTTATTTATCAGTGCATACAATGCATTGTATTGATCAATGCATATATCGTTCCTCTGACAAAACAAACTAGAGCCATTCAAGAGATTTCCAATTTTACAGGAAGCACCAGAATACATTGCTCTGCACACTCCAACAAAGCACTGCCACCTGACCAAAACTTATGACTAAGACAGTGGATAGTTTGGTCGAGTTGCTATATGGTTATCACGATGTACTGGTTGCTTTCGACTCGTCAGGTTGCGCTGGTGAGCTTTCTGTAACAGAAACAAAACTCAAATTCTGCACTGGTTGAAGGTAACCTTAAACTATGGTGAGAATTGTTGGGGGGCTTGGGGGTTCAACCCCCTTAGTCTTTCTTAGGACCCCAGTTAAGACTTTATTGCACACCCCAGGGGTCGTTTCCAACCCCCCAGTTGTGCTAGTGTGATTATATTGTGCATATATTTTAGCATTTTCTTTCACAATTCACTTTGTGGGTCCTAATAAAGTAATGTTCTAGTTTATTGTGACAAATTTGACCATGTGAATTGTATACTAATAAATTTGGTGCCGTCATCAAGAGTTTAAGCTTTCTATTGCATTTTGAATTTTTTTAATTTGCAAAACACGAATAAAATATTCAACTCCACATGGATCAAACTTATCAGAGTCTGACCCCTCCAGTCTTTTATCTACAATTCTCACACTGCCTTAAACTAAAAACACTTCTCGACAGCTACGTTTATCCATGATGTTTTGTAGTGAACTTGTTTAACCTCCAGTTAACCACATGACTCATTCCCTGGCATAAAACCTGTTTCTGAGTTCATACATTTTTAGCTTTGCTTGACTTGCAGTTAAACACACAGCTCACTCCATAACACTTTAATGACGAGCATGTACTAAAAGCGACTGGGAAACAAAGCAGTTCGTCTTTAAAGTGTAAACCGTGGCATAAAACTTAATCCCTAAACCATGGAATATAAATGTTGCTGACTACATGAAATGTTTTTCTTCACTTGACTTCCAATTAACCACAAATGACACCTCACTCCCTTAGCCCCTACATATAAATTTTCACGAATTTACACAATGTTTCAACTTCATTTGATTTCCAATTAACCAAACAACTCACCCCATAAACCCAAGGTAAAAAAATTGTCTCAATTTAAAAGATTCCTTCTCCCATTTAACAGATCCACCCTTCTTCCACTGACTCACCTCAAACTTTGCTAGAAATTCTCCGAAAATGCTGAAAAACTCTACGCTTGTCATGTCCTTGGGATTTTCCCCAAAGTACTGAACAACACGACGGAATTCTTCAACAGCACTGGCATGTAAACTGAACAGGACCTGCATCTCGTCAGATGCATGCGAAACGAAATGCTTCATCCGAGTCAAGGAATAGCTATAGGACACCTACTCGCTTGCAAAGCACAGCATTACCAAACAGACAGAACATGTACCGGTACAAGTGATTCTGGCAAATCCACTCGTAATATTTAAATGGAGAGGGAGATCGAATTCATTCTTGTTGTTGTATGTCTGATAAACCCATAGCAATGTATTTCTGTTTGGCACATGTCACAACTACTGCTATGTAAACTTCGCTCTTTATTTTCCAATGTTCTAAGGATTTTCCTTTAAAAGCATTTGCTTATGCTATGAAAAGAGCAATGACTTGCAACAGAATAGCACTCTTGCAAACTTTTTCTCTCCTAAGGTTTGGTTCAAAATCCTTTAAATTGTAAAACTATATGAATGCTAGATATATATATATATACATATATATATATATATACACACATATATATATATACGTATACACACACATATATATAAACTCACATATTATTTACATTTCTTGTTATATATTGAAATATATATATTGAAATATAACAAGAAATGTAATTATATCTAACACGTTATTTGAGCTATCAAAAGAGGATACTTCCATGACATCATGAAATCGGTCGTTGTTTCCAGCTCGTTGTTTCTGGTTTGTCATTTTGCCAACTGTATTTGAAATCTCCTACAAATGCATAACTCTGACCATATTACGTTGACAACTCGCATTCTTGAAGGCACAAACATGGACAAAGTATAACACACGCACAGCCTCAACGTGGATTATTTAGTTGCAATCATCAGGTCTAGACAGACAGTAGTTCTTGGGTGTGGGAAGAATTTTCACAGAAAGCAAACAATTTCTTGTAGTTCTTACTTACTTTATGAATTGACAATACACCTGTATAAGGCTTTGGCAACCCCTATGCATATCCAGATAAATGAAAGGCAGTTGTGTTTGGCTCACACCAATGTCTGCATTCTTTCCCTTCTCATTCCATCACTGACCTTGTTAGCACTTCTGTTCTGCTACTAAAACCTGTCAAAACACTTATGGTATTTCTGGACAGAAATTACACATTCTGACCCCCACACAACAAGCCCTTGAAAAAGTTTTGTCCATCATAGCAGGGAAGTTTGCTACATAAGGTCTGCTCTTACCCAAGACCATAGCCTGCTCCTTTGGGCCTTGTCTGATTTGTCAGGTACTTAAGAGTTCATATCAAGTGTCTGTATACATATTTAAATGTCCTACCTGTAAGACTTTCCGAAGTTCAGCCAGTTCTTCTGTTAGAAGCACATCCGAAACTGAAAACAGAAACGATAACAGGCTTCACCGTGTGTATGCATGCATAGATCATGACGCTAAACAGCATATATAGGTACTTCACTCAAGTGCTGCACGTGTGAATAATTTACTTTAAAATAAGTAAATAAGTATATTCTTTATTAAGTGCATTTCAAGACTCTTTGAAACTGTTTGATTTGGAGTGGAAAGCCTGTGGGTGTGATAAGTAGAGGAGCCTGAGAGGATGACGGTAAGGTAGGTCAGTGGTGGCATTAACGGAGGAACTGAGAATCTGTGGAATTCAGCAGGAAGTTCATTCCAGAGTCAAGGTGCAGTGTGCAATATGGATCAGTTGGAGAACGTGAGGCGAGTAGTGACTAGGGGATGGAAGAGAGTGAGATAGGAGGAGGATTGGGTAAAGAGGGGTGACTGGATGCTGAAGAGTTTGCAAAGGTACTTTGGCAGGGAGTATTGTAGTGAGCTGTAAGTTAGCGATAGGACTTTGAAGAGGATTCGCTCACGGATTTTCAGCTAGTGGAGTGATTTAAGGATGGGAGTGATGTGGTGATGCTTGGGTGTCCTGGTCACAGCTCGGGACAGTGAATTTCGGACGAGTTGTAGAGTGTAGACGCTTAATTTTTTTGTGGATTCGAGGTTGAGAAAAAGGGAATTACAATAATCAAGCTTGGAGTGGACAATGGATGTAGCAATGGTGGAGGCAGTTTTAAAGTCAAGCAGGGGTCGAATGTGCCAGAGGTTACACATATGCATGAAGCAGGTGCACAATAGGTTGGATATGTGGTTAGAGAAGGACAGATGTGGATCAAAGGTAACACCAAGATCGCACACACGCGAATCAGAGGTTAAAGCGAGAGATGCAGAGTTGGTGGGTGGGTCGGGGATTTCTTGATCTGATCTGGGAGGCCAAGGATAATAAATTCGGTTTTGGCAGGGTTGAGGCAGAGGAAGTTGGAAGATACCCAGACAGCTGTGGAGATATCTAGCATACATCCTTGCTCAGCGATGTGAAATCAACGTAGTTGAACTTTGCTAAACTTTGCAAAATCTCATTGGCCATCACCTATGTGAACTACCTGGTCCACATGACTTAGCTATTTATGGTATTGATGAAATGCAAAGTTTATGATTACAGTTAAGAGTGAAATTCAATGAACACATATTCCATATGGATACCTTTGGCGGCATCAGCAACAGAAGGTAGTTCATCAGCCAGGTTAAAAACATCAGGAGAACGTGACTGAACCGCATCAGCCAAAACATGAAGAAACGTTGAATCTCCATTGCTCGTCTTTGTCAAATCAAGCTACGTAACAAATAGACAAGAAAGTGTTAATAATTATGCTGGTTTCACCACACCATTAGCACATTTTGAGTACTTAACGAATTCACAGTTTTTGCAGGTATCTTAAATGATCTTGGAACTACAATCCAGGAGCTTTGCCTAAGTAGGTCCTTCAGCCTGGAACAGTCTTTCCCAGTACCTCAATCAAGAGCTTCTTGCCCTCTCTCCTCTTCAGTTCTGTAGACGCTTGAAAACCTTTCTTTTTGCTGGTTCTGGCAATGATGCGGGTCGAGAGCGTAGCTGATTTGAGTGGCGCTATATAAATGTTCGGTTACAATTACAATTACATTGAAATTTGACCAAGTTTAGGCAAATTAAACTCACATAACATGACAGTTCACACTTTCCTCATATTCTCATAATCTACAGTGATGTGAATTCTGATTGATTGCGGCCTCGTGTAAGTTGCGATTACAATATGAAATAGGTCTAAAAATACCCAATCAGATTGTAGCTGGAGAATAAATCAAATCACTTAGAAGTCAAGTCAACACCCTTAAGCTTCAGCTAGCTGGAAAATAATGTTGAACAATTTAAGCAAAGTGAAACAGTGGAACAGGCAAAGACAGAACCATTTACCTGTGACAGGAATCCAATTCTAAATCCAGATGCTTCACCAACTCGTGAGTTGCCCTTATTCATGTAATTTCCCATTGCCAGTACCAGCTATTCATTACACATAGACAAAGTTATGCCAGTTCCAGCTGTTCATTATACAAAGACAAAGCTATGCCAGTACCAGCTGTTCATTATACAAAGACAAAGCTATGCCAGTACCAGCTGTCGATTATACAAAGACAAATATAGAAGAGTAAATCTGAGGCAATACCAAAGTTAAGAAAGACAAGATAACATTATGGCGGCTAAATTTGGAGAAAAGTGAGACGTATTCACACTTGCTTAATGTTATCACATTAGTATAATGTAATGTAATCATTAGACATGAATCAGTGGCGCTATGCAAGCCAATTACTAGTTAGACTGAAAACCATTACATTTCCTGCTATATTATCTTACAGAGGCTGCTCGTATATATATATATATAGAGGCTCCTCAAAGTTAGCACTGGTTGATTTGAAGCATCTCTGCTTATGCTCTAAACAAAACATCAATGATACAAGACCAATGTAACCTTTCCATAATAGGCTAACTTATGAAAGTATGAGAGTGAACCTGATGCTGACCTCAAGGATCTTAGCCATTTTCTTGCTCTGTAGCAGCTCCTGCGAGGCTTTCTTCAGACAACGCAAACTCTGAATAATTAACAGAAAATACAAACAAGTGATTTATTGATTAGCAGGCTGTAGATATGGACTGTACCTGAAAGTAGCATTTTGTAGAAGAAGAAATAGGCCTATCTTGGCTTTTCAAGTTCTTGGCTGTTTAGTGCATATTTCGAAAAAAAAGTTTATAGTTACATGTATCATATAATGTCATGCACAGCTACAAACTAATCCGTCATATGCTTAATAAATTTCTGTGAAATTTCTGTGTAGTATTATACCGCTGTAGCTGAAATTGTAAGAAAGAATTCACATAGACTTGGTATTCGACTTAAATGACTTAGACAACCAAACTTAAAAGCTGAACCTTGCTCTATATTCCATCCGAAAGCAGGCCACTCAGTCACCAAGTCATATGTATTATAAACCCAATGAAGAGCATTTGCATAAGCAGGGGCGCCCGCAAGCTTAAAAAAATTGGACGCACACCCAAAAAAATTGGACGCACACCGGCCCCTCCCGTACCCTCCCATCCCCAACCATCCCCTGTCCACCGCTTGTAGTCAGACACTGAAAATGACTCAGAGTGACTCAAAAAATTCAAATTTAGACAACATCTAATGCTTTAACATGCCGTATAGCCGTTTAACAAAAATATCGATGCGATGCCTATTCATTGTGTGGATTTGATTTCGTGGGTGGACGCACGTGCGTCCAGTGCGTCACGTTGCTGGCGACTCTGTGCATAAGAGTGTCTCCATGGTAAAGCAATTCATCTGCATTAGTGCAAGATAAACACCGACATTAAAAAGTATTAGTACTGACCTCCTTCACTTCCTGAATTTTCTCGGCAAAATTTGCTTTAAATAACATAGCCTGAAGACGATGAAGATAACCAGGAACTCGACTGATCTGAAAGGTACGCCGACATTCACTAAATTATTATTATTGTCTGCTTTAGTACTAGTATTGCAGTGGGTGTAGTTATGACTTTTTATATTTGTGTTTATTGTGTTGTCAAAAAAATAACTTAACTGCATTTATTCTTCTTTCATGTGAATATGGAAGTAGTATGGAAATTAGTCAGCAAAGCAAACTGAGTTTTCTGGGTTTAAACCTGACAAAGTCTAATGTGTGTTATATGATGGGCAGTTTGCTGAGAAGCAATGTAGAAATGTTGTCCATTTTATTTCATTTTTTACACAGAGATTGAAATCAGTATTAGACATGTGGGTGAATGTTTGCCATGAGTCAAGGCAGTCATTCAAATGTCAGAGTACATGAATGGCAAGTTAGGCCTCTTATGGTGGACAATTCCAAATAGATATAAAAATGACAAAGAGAACCAAATTCACATTTATAATTATTATTGGCATTACTTTTCACGTGTTCAAGCGTTGTGCTAAAGGCCTTTGAGGATGTGAAAAGCCCATGTGCAGCATTTCAAATATCTATAATTACTGTAAATCATAAACTGGGATAGTCCATATCTCAAATAAAAACTGCTCTGGGTTCTAAATCTCGTACCTGATAGATGAACTGATCAGCCTTGCTTAGGTCATCCAGCAGACCACGATATTCATCATATTTCTCCATCTAAAAAAATCAGTAAAAGTCTGAAACAGCATTTTCAGAAACAGGTGGCACAATGCTTGATACTTTGATCCTTAGCAATAAGAATGAACCCCCTTCTTTAGAAACACAGATATTTGTTCTGAAGTCTTACCTCTTCTAAATCTGGAGCATAAGCTAGCAACTGTTTGAGTAATTCTGGTGTTAGGACACGTTCATTAAGGGCAAGAAGAGCCTGCTTAATGTCAACAACAGCCATCTTTGTGTGAGCCAGAAGAATTGCTAAACGAAAAATACAAACAAAAACCAAATTAAGAAATGGAGCTTACAAACTGGTAAGGTAAGAAATGGTAAGTTAACCATACATTTTCCATATTTTTTATAAGTCTCTATTGATTGATACTAATGAGGTAAGGCACATACAGGAACAGTGAACATGCCTAGATTCATGGTCTATATGCATGAACCCAAAAGCATAATCTCTGCTCACTGAACAGTGGGCTATGAACAGCCTGGATTCGAGCCCAACACTGGCACACATGGGAGATTCATGGAAACGGCAATACCACTGATGATAATGATGTCATTTTGCACACCTCCTCCCCAACAACAAATTTCTTCTATGGCACTGACAGCCACAGTGACCAGCAACTAAAGCCACTTCAGTCATGTTCTGGAGTTGAAGGATATCACAATTAAAACTCACTATATATACTTCAACAATCCAATATTTACTTGCACTGCATGGCTTGACAAGAAACATGAAACAACATGAAACAATTAACAGTTTCATGTTAAAATCCAATCTAATCTAAGGACTTCTATTGTGCCATCATCACAATGCATATGGCATCAGTCGACAGTCGCTCTGAGTGAAACTGTAGCAAAAACATCGCAATCCTTCACTGAAGGCAGTCTGTGCCTACAGAAATCCATTAGGTCAGGAAAGACAGAAGTCAAAGGTAAGGCAAGTTGAAAGGTAAGGTAAGTTGAAAGTTAAGATAGGTTGAAAGGTAAGGTAAGTTTAAAGTTAAGATAGGTTGAAAGGTAAGGTAAGTTTAAAGTTAAGATAGGTTGAAAGGTAAGGTAAGCTGAAAGTTAAGATAGGTTGAAAGGTAAGGTAAGCTGAAAGTTAAGATAGGTTGAAAGGTAAGGTAAGTTGAAAGTATGGTAATTTGAGGTAAGCTGATAGGTAAGCTGAAAGGTAAGGTTGACAGTTACTCTGTTGAGCTAGAAAGTATGGATATGTAACTAATTGTAACTAAATCTCAAGTTATAAGGATTGGATCACAGTTCCGTAATAAGTGTAAGAACATTAGTGTCAACTGTCAACAGAGTAGAGATGTGGACAAGCTAAAATATCTGGGCTGTTTTCTGGTTGCAGTCAAGTCATTTAAAATTAGTATGCATGAAATGCACATTAATAATTAATTAATGGGGCTTCTGTGCTGAATAGTTATTCTGTGAGAGGCACTTTATAAATTTCTAGATATATCATACAATTAAGTTTTATAGATCATTAAATAATTCTTGTATAGCAAATGCTACAAATTTTGTGAACCTGCTTTGTTACACTTGGTCAAGGCCCACTGTAAACCATTTCTCCTCTATGAAATGGAAGCTGTCTGCCCTACCAACAGTAAACTGAACTCCTTAGATTATACTGACAGCTTTGCAATATGTAAAATTTCAAAATCTGTCAGAGGAGTGTTGTATCGGTTCTACACTTCATGCAAATAATATTAAAGACTGTTGGTTATCCAGAAGACTGCAATTTATCCAGAAATGCCTTCAAATGACAACAGCATTGTCGGATTTCTATGTGCTTTTCTCAAACACCATAAATGATTGAGTTTTTTGTTCTTTTCAAATTTTTCTTGTTTTGTGCTATCAATGTTTGAAGAATTAAAGATTGATATAATTATATTTTAATGCTTTTAAGAACACTAAGCACATTTTAGTGGTTCTTAAAACTCCTGTACATATATTCAGATCTATATAAATGGTGCATCTTTGCATTTGCTTATTTAAACATGGCTCAATGAGTCACTTCAATACCAGATGTTTTGAGACTAAAGATTACAGACTTGCGGTGTACAATAATTCTAGTTCTGCTGTGAACCCACAAGGACGCGTTCTGACTTTGGCTGTAATATTATTTTCATGCATGAAGTGCAGTACCAGTAAAACACTCCTATGGCAGACTTTGAAAACTATCAAGAAATTCAAGTGTTTACTTATGCCTAATTACTGCCCATTTTTCTAGCTTTTGGTTTTTTAGGCCCTGTCTGTGGTTTAGGAATTTTAATTACATATATCCTTGTAGTTTTTGGCAGTCATGAGACAAACATTTGCTTGGAAAGGTATAAAGGATATAAGCAACAAGTTTCTTTTGGCCTCTATCAACTTTATCAAAAACAGGTGTAGACTCAGGTTGGAAGTATTTACAAACACCAGGAAAGAACTATTAAACCGAGTCTCAAAACATGGGTTAACCCTTCTCTATGAGATTCAGCACAAAACAATATGAAAGAAATAATTTTATATAACAAATCACTAAGATATTACTTTAAAAACCCACTAGTATTGTACAAAACGTTGTGAAGACATTTTACAATATATCCCATCACAAAATGTAACAACACTCCCTAAGGAGACTTTTAACCTCTGTGCCAAGGTTTACAATATTCTTCAGTGATATTCTCAGATGAATCTACGGCAGTGTTTTACAACTATTTAAGTTGATACTTTTACAACATTCTATAAAGTACATGCATTATTTTGCAACACTCTGTGTGATATTTTAATAACACTTTAACGATGAGTGTGTACTAAAACGTAAGGAAAACTAATCCCTCTCATTGTCAAAGGGTTCACAAAACATTTTTACAACATTCTATCAAAATTGTTTACAACAATCTATGACAGTTTTTAAAGTGAGAAAGTGCAAACCAGAATAATGTTTTAGCAAAACAAACTGGTGATATATCTATTGATAATTGGTGATTCTAAAACAACCTATGGTGTTTCATTTTCAGTGATTTTTGCTACAACACTCTATGGTGATCTTACCGTGCATGGAAAGGGATTTTAGTTACGACTCACACTCACATATGTTGTAGGCTTTCTTTGGACTGAGAATGCTCACTTCTGTTTTACGATCTTTGAATGATTCACCTAAAACACCAACTTACACTTCACATGTATTCCATTCATTAGCTCAAACAACAAAAGACAGTAAAAGACAAATGAAAGAATCAGCATAAAGGAAAGGTAAGGTTGTAGTAGCATAAAGGTGTGCAAAGATAAGGTAATAATAACATAAAAGTAAGGTAAAAGGTAGCAAAGATATGGTAACGGTAGCAGAAAGGTAGGCACAGGTAAGGTAACAATACAACTTGAATTTTGCTCAACACTTACTTATCGTTGCTCGTTTAGTACTAAATTTCTGTTCTAATTCCAAATACTTGACGACATCTTCTAAGTCTTCACCATCGCCAATCTGTTAAAAGAAAGCAAAGGACTATTTTAAACTAGTGTCCAAGGATTCCACAGTGCATAATTTCATATTTTTTCTGACCATGTTTACAGGTATGTTAAAAGGAAATACAGGTTTAAACTAATGTGTTGTGCAGAAAGACAACCCAGTAATTAAACTGATATCTTGTTAATCAATTATCACTTTTGCGTTGTTTGACTGATTGCAGTTGATACATCAGAAACGAATGCTATGTTATCTGTTAACTGCTGCTCAATAAATTTCCCTTTGTGCAAATATACAATTATTTCACTGGTTCTATACATCTGAGGGGTACTGTCAATGGAGACCATCCCCATCTACATGATCCTCAGACCAACAAGTCCTTCTTTTATAACTTTAATATATGCTACAAGGTTGGTGAAAAGCACTTTGCAAGGTTTGTAAACGTGCTACAGAAATCTTCAAATACATATAAAAGAGATAGCTTGAATGATAGTGAAAAATGAACTCACAAGCTAACATTTGATAAAATGACTATTCCATTAGATGAAGATATTTATAGCTGACCTTTGCCCAGACTGTGTTTTCGTCCACTTTCTCTAGTTTTTCCCAGTTAATTCGCTTAACTGCTAAGCCATAAGGTTTCGAAGGATTGCTGTGAGCTGGCGCTAAAATAACAGAAAATGACAAACAAACAGCTGCACATTCACTCTGATAACAGTCCAAATTTTACATAAATGCCAATTTGAAAATACTTGGTACCAGTAAAGGCAATGATAATAATAATAACAATGATAATTTCTATAGCGTCGTAACAGTCTTGCAGTTAGTAGGGTGCTTAAATGTCTCACTGAAGCAGAAAATCCAATCTGAAAACTTTTACAGTACCAATGACAATGCGAAATAGCATAAATCAGTGGTTGGTTCTAAATAAAATCACTATGCATGCCAGAATCTGGAGTTTGGCTGGTCAAGATGCAGTAGGGTAATCAACGCAGTCGAACAGTAAACACAGATGAAGACACAATGTCTAATATTTATTATTATCATTGTGACATGGATAAAATAACTGGCAGTGGTGCCATCATCTGAAGTGATGATGCCTATAGGCAAGAGCAAATATAAGGGTGAACTGTATCGTTGATTGGAGACATTTTTCCCTTTCCCAAAGGGTCACACCCTGACTGCAGTCCAAGACTACTGCTATGCTACTTAACAAATTCAGAAATTTCTACAATTCACTGAACATTGTGTGTTTTACAAAACTTTTACGTGAAAGCCTTGTAGTACCACTGAGAAGTTCTAATGCTCTGTTATGTTTTTATTTAGAACCAATAAACTTTATAATAATTTTAAAACAATGTTTAATATTTTAACAGTATTGTTTAATAAAACACCATACTGTTTAGAAGCCAAGCTACCAATCACCACCAAACAAGCGACGAGAAAAGCAACCAATCAACCGAACAATCAGCAACAATGCAACCAGCAAGGCAGTAATTAAGCAACAAACCAACCAATCATAAATCAACTATAAACTAAATAAAAGTTTTATCAAGCACATCCAAGTGATTTAGTGATTCTGTGACAGCCATCAAAACCATGAAATGATCATAATGATGATGACGATGATGGTTGCACAAGCAATTTGCTTCTATCCCAATTAATATGTCTTTGATAAGTGATTACAATTAACTAATAATAAAATCTAAGCATCAGTTACTGATAATCAAATGATATGTTTAAAAAACTAATCTAAAAGTAAGTGAACAAATTTCAAGCTACCTGGTGGTGGCGGCGGTGGGGGAGGAGGCGGAGGTGGTGGTGGTGGGACAGCGGATGAGTTCTGTTCCACATTACCATTTTCAAACATTCCACTGTTCCTTATTTCCTCCTCAACAATATCATCGAATGCCTTCAGAACGCTCTGTGCCTGAATCTGAAACGAGCTCGACCTCGAAACATTCCTTGATCCCTTGCCATCCACAACATCACTAGCACTGTTCCGTCGATGGGGCTCACCACTCGAACTCCTAGCGGGGGCAGCTCCGCCAAGAGGTGCAGACCCTCGAAGGATGCCTCGGCTGGCCCCTGACGTAGGCATCCCTGACCCTGTCCTATCTGAATAGATAGACGCTATCTCCGAGTCAACCGGGCGTTCATCACCAACTTTTACTATTGTTCGAAAATCACCCGAAGATGACGTACGTATCTGAGAAGCCCCTGAAAGAGAAAATTACTATATTCTGTACAAGAAAGCTAAAATAAAGTAAGGCAATGTATTTCTGAGGTTCTAGCACCTTTGTGGGGTTCTAAACGGTGCAATATAAATAGGTAAATACACACATACGCGCATTCAAGGTACTACAAGAGTAAAATAAGGCATCAATAAGCACGGCAAAATAAAATGTACATACACTGTATGTATCTAGCGGGACATTAATACAGCACTGTCTAATAACCTCTCCAAAGCATTTCTCTCTTATGGTTCCATAACAAGGTAGTGTAAACAACAATAGGTAATTATAAGGTAAGACAAGTTAATGAAAGTACAGCCAATACTAAATTATCATCAAAATTTCTCCTAGCATGGGAAAAGATGTTGGTCACATTAATGCTGTAGTGTTCAGAACTGAGCCAGAAGGCAGACCTGGTGAGCTGGTTGCTACGACAGCCTGCTGAACAATGAGTTCTCTTCGGCCAACCGCCTGGTGCAATGGAGTTGTCTGTGCAGAACTCTCTCGCACCATCTTCACCTTCGACTTGGCACTGTCTGAAGGACTTGGACGCGATATTTCGATACTTCCATCAATCAAATCTGGGTTTCGCTCGGCTGATCAAAAACAAAGGCATCAGGAAAAGATCAAGCAGAGGGTGATAAAAATAAGATAGGGTAAAATAAGTTACGTTAAACTATGACTCGGTAGGAAAAGACATAGTAAGACAGGGCAATGCATGATGGGTAGAGTATGGTATGAGAAAACAAGACAGGACACAGAATGGAAGGTAAAATATCTTATAAAATATAAGGTAAGGAAAACCAAGGTAAGGTGATAAATGATAATGCAGAGTAAGTATAGTAAAGTTAGGTAATGATAAAGTGAAATAAGATAAGGTAAGATATGCTATGGAAATGTTAAGATAGGCTGATGTATTACAGTAAAGAAGATCACTAATGATTGGTAACACAAAGTAAGGTAGAGAAATGCAAAGCATGCTATGGTAAGGCACGAAAGGCAGAGGAATGTAAAGTATGAGGAAGGTGAGGTAAGGTACAAGTTACATTAATGAAAGTTAGACCAAAACCAATAAATTAGCAGTTGACTGATGCATCGAGTGTGGTCTAACAAAAAATTCCTGATGGACCCAATGATGATCCGCAAACCAGAACGCAGCAAGATCTCATTAGCACTGGATGCAATGCAGAAAGCCAACAACCGCAACAGCATCACAACACCAAAAAAACAGTCCAGCAGACCAGAATTATTAACAAGTTTCAAACCTCTTACAAAGCAATATCGGTAAACTGAAAAACAATTTAATAAACAGATAACAAACAGACTGAATAAAAACTTCACAAACTAACAAACTAATATTCAATGTCAGTTTGTAAACATACACAACATATGTCACTCTAAATCCAAACTTGGTAAATATGGTATCGTTAATGCAACTGAATTTTGCAAATTGCTTATCCACCATATGTACTGATCTTCTGGATACTGACCTGATTAAGGCTTGGTTTAGGTGTGCCATCAGTTGATGCCTTGTGCATTAGACACCATCACAATAGAAGTTACTAAATATAATTACATTAGAATCTGAAAAATAATGATGTTTGCTGCAAGAAGAACAGTGAACCTGGCGTCTGGTCGTAACATATAGCCTTCCAGTTTTAAGATATGGCTCAGTAGCAGTGAGATTTTTCCAATCACGGCTCGGTAAACTTAATGCATGCTGGAATAAAGTGTATCATAAACTATTTGGCTTCAATATATGGGAATCAGTATGAGAATTTATTGTAGGTCTAGGCAGTTTGGACTTTAAATCTATTCATGAGTTATTGCCATGTTTAAACTACTTAAAAAATGCTATGTTCTGGTAATAGTACACTCAACATGTTGACGCCGACATTTAGAACTTATCAAAAAGAATTCAATTATCTGGTCAATGGTCTTGGTGTATCAGTCAAGGACAACATGTCTTATGTCAGATCGCAGATATATAAAGCTTATGCCTCCGGGGGAGTGTCAGCTTGAGTTGTTGTTTTTGTATTTTTTGTGTTTTCTGTAGTTTCGTCTTATTCCTTTTTGACATTTTGCATTGTTCTAATCTTCGTGTTTCTGCTTTGTATATATAACAACCGCTAAGAGGTAAACTAACATATCTGATCTTATGAAATCCAGAAGAAAAATTCTTGGAATGTAAGGTTGTTAGCAAATCACATATTTCTGCATTTATATTGTAATCATTAGTTAATAGCAACACATCACTTCAAATGTTGCTAAGTCATCGTGAGTGAAGAACTGCTCACGATCCTCACACAAAGCCTGTCATGAGGTAAGAAAGCACATTGCTCTGTAAGAAGTGTTCAACAATCAGCCATATATGAACAGTAATAGCCCAGTTTCATGCAACCTAGAAAAAACTTCACTACGCCTACTCACCGTAGAGAGCCAAACTAAAGCTCAAAACTTTGGAAATATTATGCAGCTTGCCTCTAATGTAGTAATGATACTACTACTAATAATTAATAATATTATGCAGATTACCTCTTGCTTGCATTCGAATGACATTGTTGTTATTAGCATTCTCATGTCTGGCTGTGTGTTCCATAGAATTTGTTCCTGTGTTTGTCATCAGTTGCCGTGAGGGTTGCGCCCTCTTTGATTGGTCGACTGTAACATTGCGCCATCTGGGGACTGGAGGATCAGATTCATCGCTCTCATTGTTAGAATCAGAGTCGTTGAATGTACCTCTGGCAAAGCGTTGGGCTGCGTGACCTTTCGGTAAATGTCGCCTGCGTTGAGGTAGAACATCTTCATCCGAAGAACCCTGTCATCATAATTTAAAATTACTTAGTATCTACAGGAGCTAAATTAAGTTCTATATCCACACATATATACGCATAGATAAATATGAAAAAGTTGTAGACATACTGCATATTTGTTTACTCACGAAAGTCTTTTGTCTTCGTTGTTTTGAAGCAGTCTTCGTTTTCTCTTCAACACATGAACAGAAAACAATGCTCAGTAGTAAATGCTTTTGTGAGGTACAGAAAAAATGTTTTTGTGACTATATTATGAGTACAATGGAAATGAAACTTCACACAGCTCTATGAAAGGGTTTCCCTCCAATGCAACCTTGCAACATGGTACTTTACAAAATAAAAGGCATCAATTACAACCATTGTTTACATGTATATTGATAGGCCAGTTAAAATGCAAGACGTTGAAGATGTCAGAAAGTTGGCTATAGGTGTTTAATCAACCTGGAAAACACGAATTTTGAGCTTGGATTTGAATCACAGGAGCTGACTATCAGCAGACCAAACACAAGTGGGCAGCAATTCCATAGCCACAAGCACTGAGAAGGCAATTTGTGTGATAGCTGTGCCCTGTGTAATTTCAGATTAACAATTCATAACAAGGCAATTCTCAAAGTAACGTGCAATTCCAAAAGTCTTACCTAAACTATAACCTCTCTCGTACAAAACGTCGCCTCTGCGTGGGGTTGCAGGAGAAGAACCTTTCCAAGGTTTGTCTGAGAAATGCTTTGAGGCCTCAGGAAGGTCACCTATAGTTTAAAAAAATTAATCGTGGTTAAACAACCCTATTTTGAAATTTTTTAAAATAAATTTATAGGCAGTATGTATATACTAGAGCATTTACCCGTCATATTATGACGGCAGTGTATATATGCCTATATGTATCTTTGGTTAAAATGCTCTGATCGCCGTCGTCAAGACCGCAGTACTGACGTCACAATGGTTTCTGTTTCACAATAGAACAGAAACCGTTTGTGACGTAGCGTTTATCGACAGACACACGCTCTATGGATATTATATGTATAGATAGTCAAATGTATCATAATGTACTGTGTAATAAAGTTTGAATGATCAGGACCATTTCACGAGCTCTAACATCAAGAGGATCCCAAACACAGCTGCATAAAAATTTTGGTCATATAATTTATTTCTATTATTATCTATCTGTTCACTGTTAAAGCTAATTTGAAATATCAATGCATGGTTAGAAAATAAGGGGGAAATCCTGACAAAGTAGCAGCTGCAATATTCAATTCAGCTTAGAGGTCATCATCTGTTAGCAGGCTTCCAAAATGCTGGTTCGTAGACAGTGGAACCATGCATAAACTAGATACGTATGTTGTAAAGTTTAAAGTTGCACGTTACAATGTAATTAAGGCAACTGCTGGTAATTCGCAAAGGGGTAAAAAATGCTCATTTATTCCATGCACTATGAAGGGCATTCTGCAACATGATTTAAAATATCTGTAACAAAATCTGAGCAACTTAACAAATTGTAACAACACCGGTTTGGCTAACACACAAACAGTCAAATACAGATTGTTTTCAAAAGGTAAAACATAATTGTACCAGATGCACTTGGAGGATGTAGGAATGGAATCACTCTCTGGCAGTATTTCTGGTCTTGTACTGATAGCAGAGGAATGATATGGTGCCAAAGAACACTTTTTGATGGAGTATCAAGCAATTCCATGACATCTTCAAGCAAATGACGGACATTCCTACAGGAAAAAAATTAAACTGTCGATCAATAGAACAAAAAGCCTCTGGTAAGTAGCATCACAACAACCACCTGGATTCCTGGATTAGGCAAATGGTCACAGGCTTCAAGTATCTCTCAGTTTTTTTAAATGTTTTTGAAAGATCCTCCATTAAATGTCTAGACACATACATGCAAATATATATTCACACAAACACACACACACACACACACACACACACACACACACACACACACACACACACACACACACACACACACACACACACACACACACACACACACACACACACACACACACACACACACACACACACACACACACACACACACACACACACACACACACACATACATGCCTCTAATGCATATCCGAGAGCATGTATCTCTACATTCAGTCCGAGAACGTCTATTTCGCCTATGGCTACGCCCACAAATTTTATATCAAAATGTTCGTCTGAATGAGTAGCCAATCACTGGCGGTTATTTTAAAAGATACACGTCTTAAAATTCAAATTATAACCAATTACATAAATTACATCATTAACGAGATCGTCGATCCGAGCGCGTTCTCGGACGCTGTATTAAAGATAGGGACGCGCAGAATAATAAATTAGGTAGCACGCATAGCAACGTGGGTGTAATTTTGGGTTCTCGTATGAGACGTAAGTCGCTTTAGAAACAAATTCACACTACAATATTATATTGGGTTCTCGAAGGAGACGTAAGTCGATTTAGTAACAGTCACACTCACTATAGCCAAGCCGTCATCGAGATATTAGCTACAAATACGATATTAGATGTTGGGTCTAAACATTACTTTTGTTTCGAATTTAAATCATATTGTTTGTATAGTTTAAACTATTCGTAATATAATAACAATTATTTATTCTCTGCTTTTAATAGAATTATATTTTTGCATAGGTTAAGCGATTCGTAATATAATAACATGTAGGGCCTAAACATTATTTATTCTCTACTTTTAATATAGTTTGTCTAAGCAATAAAAATTATATTTTTATAGGTTAAGCTATTCGTAATAATTATAATAGCACGTAGGGCCTAAACATTATTTATTCTCTGCTTTTAATAAAGCTTGCCTGTAGTTTGCCTAAACAATTTTTTTATAATACCAATAATATAACATGAAATAAAAATAATAGTTAATATTTCTTGACATACTGATCTAATTTAATTACTGAAAATTTATTTCAAGGACAGTAATGTGTATATTCATTTGCTGTCGAATGAAATTTATTAAATGAATATGGAACAATATTAACTTCTTTTCGTACTAGTTCGATTAGTCTAGTGTTCAAATTAACTATGTAGAAACTTAAATACTTGGGTTGTTCTCTTGTTTCTGCCAAGTCATTTAAAGTTAGTTTGCATGAAATGAAAGTCAAGTTCTGCAAACCTTTCAACCTTTTGTATAACAAATGTTGCAAGTTCACTGAGCATCTTGTTAGTGCTTTTAGTGCTGCATCTTGTTAGTGCTTATTGTAAGCCATTCTTGCTGTACGGAATGGAAGCTGTAAACTTCAGCAACAGTGAACTGAACACACTAAAGATCAATGCTATCTGTAAGATCTTCAAGGTCAGTCAATGCAGTGTTGATGACTTACTGCACTTTCCACAGGAACTTTATGCAGCACTAAGTACTGCTGGATGTCATGAAGAACAAGACTCTTTCGAAGAGGCCCAATTATAGGGAACACTGTTGTAAATTTGGTGTGTGATCTCCTGTTCACATAGGACAATTTATATTGAGGAAACGTGGACTCTATGTAATATGTTTAATTAGTATAGTACGGACAGGTCTATTGTCCAGATAATGCTTAGGGACAGTAGAAAATCACGAAAACACGGCAAACACGGAAGCCGTGTTTTTCGGCATTTGCCGTGTTTTCCGTGATTTTTTACATTTGCCGTGTTTTCGTAAAAAATGCCGTGTTTGTTGCAATTTTGTTGTTGTTATGGCAGTTTAAAGTTTTGCACAGTCGAAAGTATTTATGAAGGCTTACTTACTCACTACTCACCAGTCGTGTTTTCGTAAGAAATGCCGTGTTTGTTGCAAATTTTTTTTGGTTGTGGCAGTTTAAAGTTTTGCACAGTCGAAAGTATTTATCAATTTGTCAATGAACAATGAATATGAAAGATAAACATATAATGTGTTACAAGAAAACTGTGAAATTTTGATGCCGTGTTTTTGCCGTGTTTTTCGCGATTTTTTTAAAAGTATGCCGTGTTTTTGGCATTTTTTTACCGTGATTTTCTACTGTCCCTAATAATGCTGTATCATTTGTTTCTGTGCTACCATATTTGGTAAATAAAAGACTGATATATTAACTGAAACGAGGTTTATTATTCACAGCAATTATAATATTATTAATATTATATTAGTAGAACTAAATCCTGCAAAGACTTTATACTCTCTCATCACAGCAGTACTGAACATCTTTCTAATCAGACCGTCTGTTTGAACAGCAAATATTCTTTGAAAGCCACAGGGAGCTTTTTGATTCCTTGAACATACATAACTTTAACAAGGGTTTTAAAGGGTTCAGAACCATTCCACAACTCTTGCACCGGAAAATTTCTGCTTAATGTTCCTTTCGGTTCTGAAATAATTTATACAGGATCTATGTCCATGAGTCGCCTTGTTTGGTGCTAATTCAAACTGCACTGCCTCCTCTGAAGTGATAATTTTGTAGGCTTCAATTAGTTCTTCTCTGCTACTCCTCTCTAATGTTAGTAGGGCCTACACACCTCTTCAACATATCTTCATAGCTCAAATCCTTGTAAACCCAAATCATTTTTGTAGCTCTTTCTTGCATTTTTTCCATTTGTTCAATGTAAGGTAATCACAGATTTTAGGTATTTTAGTGTACCTCTATCCAATAAAATAGATCTAAACCGGAAAACCAATGGAGGTCGGCCTGCACATGCCGAAGAGCAAACCAGAAGTCAGTGTCATTGTTCAGGTATGGAATCCACACCTGGATGCAGAATTATTATTGTGACCTCACCATTGATTTGTACAACTTCAGTACTTTCTCTACTGGCTATATATAAATCTTTTTTGATACTTTAGAACATTGCCTTGAAGGTTTAGCACCGGTTTGCATGCTCACTCCAAAATCCTTTTCTTCCTGAATTAATGTCAAAACCTTAGCACTTATTTCATACGAATTCTTTGTTTCTCTTCCCCGTTTGCATTACTGAGCACTATTCCAAATTAAAAAGCATCTGCCAGTCCTTTGACCATCTGAACACTCCTCCTCACAGTATCTCCGTTTCTTCTTCATCATCCACTGCTCTACAGAGTTGTGTATCGTCTGCATATTTAGAAATTTGTGATAAAATCCCATGACCTATGTCCTTAATAAAAATTATGAACTGCAGTTCTCTACCAATTAATCTAAGATTAGATTGTGTAAATCAATAATACAACACATTACTACACTGATTTTATAAGATTTATATGGCAAAGTAATTGTAATTACAACAATTTATCACCGTCAGCAGCAAGCTACTTTTAGGATGCTTTACACAGTGATATCTGTGGGCTACTATGTGATACAAAATCAACTCATAACACAGAAATTCAGTGGCGGCGGGTGGATTTTTCAAAGGTGGTGCGAAGCATCAATGTGCCGCCCCTGAGAAATTTATATTAGCTATCCTCCAGAATATTTTTTGGAAAACATTTGGTCTAATAAATTCCCAAACTTGCTTACAATGGGCTCCGAGACCGAGAACGCTTTTAGCACTCAGATTGAAGCAGTGTGTACATACTTGAGTTCTCGGACCCGACGTAATGCGTACTCACACACACACACACGCACACACACAAAGACACACCTCTGTCTACATTCGGACTGAGAACGTCCATTTATCCACCCTCAGAACTTGTATTATGTAATTTTTGGTTCTCGCAAGAGACGCAAGTCGATTTAGTAACAAATTCACACTCATATAGCCAAGTCGTAATCCTATTCTCCAAACTTCGAAAGGGCTAATCAACATTTCTTTAGGCCCCTATAGCTCATATCCTTGTAACCCCAAATCATTTTTGTAGCTCTTTTTCTAGTTGTTCAATGTAACGTAATGCATTCACAGATTTTAAGGTATTTTATTGAACCTCAAATCCTTGTAAATCCTTGTAAACCCAAATAACGTTTGTAGCTCTCCCTTGCATTTTTTTATAGTTGTTCACATAATCACAGATCTAAAGGTAGTTTAAATATTTTTATCTCAAATCCTTGTAGACCAAAATAATTTGTGTAGCTCTCCCTTGCATTCTTTTCTAGTTGTTCAGTGTAATGTAATCACAGGTTTTAAGGTATTTTAGTGTACCTCTATCCAATACACATTCCGAAGCGCAAACAAGTCAATGTCATTGCCATTGTTCAGGTATGGATGCCACACCTGCACCATTCTAATTGTGGACTAAACAGTGATTTGTACAACCTCAGAATTGTATCCTTTTCTCTACCGACCATAGTCCTTCTTATAATATTATCCTTAAGTCTTCTCACAGTATCTCTTCTTCTTCAACACCACCCACTGGTCTTCAGAGTTTTGTATCATCTACAAACTTAGATATCTGTGGGATACTATGTGTTACAACATCAATGCATAACACAAAACTTTACCAGTAAAGTGAATTTTAATTGTAACAAATCTGCATGTAACATAACATCTGCATTTAACACCTTGTCCAGAACTTAAGATATTTTGTACATTAAGCTAGATCCTAAGTATATGCTCACATGTAGTATGTCGCACTAAAATCAAAAGTTTTACACTGAAATCCTAAGCATAAACAATAATTTGATGCAATTGTGATTAGTAACTTCTGTTGCGCCGGTGTCTAGTGCATGAGACATCAACCAAAACCAAACTGTAAGCAGGTCAACACCCATAAGATCAATCCGTAAGACAGAAAGGTCAGTATATAATGTAGCATTGTAACATCTGCATTTAACAACATGTCCAGAACTTAGATATTTAGCTGTGTACATAAAACATTACACTAGATCCTAAGTAAATAAATGCATACACATCATACAAATCAGAAGTTTTACACTTAAATCGTAAACATAGTCACAAGACTTGTGAATGGTCGATCCATCAGCTGAAATCTCGTAAGCATAATGTAAGATTACAATATAATAATAATAATAATATTTATTCTTTAATTAAGCGCCTGCAAACGCACTGCGCTGTACATGTACATGTTATGCGATAAATCTTAACTACTAACAGAACAGACAGCCTGCAAAATGATTACATTGTAATAAAAAAAAGAGTAAAACCAATCATAGGGAGTCAGGGACTGACTTTAAAGAATTAACCATAGAAACCGACTTTAAGAAATGTTCATAACGACTGCAGCCTTGATTACAGCAATTGCATAAATGGACTACACAAGTACATCGTGCCTGGTTAACATATTCTGTGAGAAAACCATCTTACTCAGTTTTCTTTAAATGAGACTATAGACAAACTTAAAACTAATTCCAGAAAACACTACAGTAGCAGTTGCCATATGAGGCAAAGTTCTGGGGTTGTATGGTAGTTTGGTGTAAACTGAACATGATTCAACCACTGAACAACATTTCTAGAAGCCAGAGAATGATTTTACAAAGAAAAGACAAATTAAGAAAGGTCTCAATCAAAGGCACAAACAATACACACAGAAAATGATTACAGCCCAAGATTTTAAAAGCAACAGAATTTTTAGCAACAGTTCTATTATTAAAGCACACCAGAAATACATATCAGTAAAATGAATTTTAATTGTAACATATCTGTATGTAATGTAACATTTGCATATCTGTATGTAATGTAACAGTGCTTCGATATTTAACTGTGTACATTAAGTATATAAATGCACACATATACTATGCTACACTAAAATCAGAAGTTATACACTGTGAGAAATGTAACTGCAATTGCAATGAGACACTACACGACCCTAAAACTAGTCTCTGGAGCTGCACAATAGAGAGGAAAAATTACAGCAGTAGAAGATTTTAAAAACGACAGAATTTTTAGCAAAATTTCTATTATTAAAACACACCAAAAATACATAACTCAAACATGTTTTCATTTCGTTTATGACTGTCGATTTTTGCAATCTACCCCACATTTGGGGATGACACTATTTTAAATGATCTCAAGAAAAGTAAGGACTATAAATTTGGAAACAGCAATCCACGTCTAAAAGATTAATGTCACTTCTGCAGTTCAGGAACAAGGCATGGAACTGTCCAGTAATGTAATCATTTATTAATTTAATTACACATTTCAATGAACACTAGCCATTAGAGGCAAAGTTTTGGGGTTGCATGGTAGTTTGCTGTAAACTGGACAATAGATACTCCACGTTCCATGTACTTCATGCAAACTGTGGACAGACATTTTGACATAGATAGTCATAGACATTAAAGTCTAAACATTAAAACACAGACAGTGAGGTCTTTCTGGTAACTTATTAACTAGGCAATGGACTGGCTGAAAGGTCAATTATTACCCTATGGTGTCAGTCTTATTGCTCACCAAAGAACATCACACAGGACAGTTTGTAATGCATGTCAATCAAAAGCAAATTTCCTTAGCTCTGTTGCCAACACAAGAGATTGTGACCAGAGTTAACTAAAATTTCTGCTAATAATGTATAGCAATTTGCCTGAGGGGCTTCAATAAAACTTATATATCTGCAACAAGCACACAAAACTGAAATTAAAGTTCAGCAGGCATTGAACTATCGAATTCAATTCAATAAGTTTATGACTGCCGATTTGGGGATGGCACTACATGTACTAAGCAGTCAATCACAAGCAATTTCCTTAGCTCTGTTGCTGACACATGAGGCTGTGAAACAAGTTAACTAAAATAAAATGTCTGCTAATAATTAGTAACAATGTGCCAGAGGAGCTTCAGTAAACATTTAATCTGTTGCAAAAATGCAGTTATAAAGCTCAAAGCTCAGAACATGCTATAATTCATGAATTCTGAGACCTATGTGACATTTTAGACTTATAGTTGTTCATCTGTGTATTTACATAAAATTTTATATTTTTCCATGTGCGATTGGCAAGCACTGGTTCCTTAGCTTTTGCATTTAAGCAATCAAGTTGCCTAGGACACTGCATTTTCTTTATGAAAGTAGAAAAATGTCTGTTCACTGCTTCTTTTTCTGCTTCAGACCATTTCACGTACTCTCGGTTGGTATTCTGCATTTGCTTGCGATGGCCCACTGCAACTTCTCCTGAGAACTTTCTGCTGCCCAGATGAGCTGTAAACATTATACAATACAATATTGTACATTTCACGCAATTAGTGATAGTGTAAATACAGCAACACCGTAATTTATGGTCTATCTATATTTACCCTATCAGTAAATATAGTTACCCCATAAAACATGTTTAAGCAAGCAACAGCAATTATATTACAATTAGCCAAACTCACAGCATCTGCTGCTAATTATGCATAACTCCTTAAATGTTATTTCTTAATTACCAAAAATGAAATAGTCTTAACACATCATAAAATAAATGCTAACAATCCTTCCTCCCTCTATAACTACCTCATTCTGATTCCATTTCTGTCTCCCTACCTTCTGGCCTCGAATAAATATTATTAACAATAATAATACAATACAACAGTAATACAATAGAACTGTAGTTGATATTGCCCTCCCTCAAAAGTTCACAAGTGCATACAACAATACATATGACAGAACATCGATGGCGCAGGGCAATTGTGAGTAAAGAACTTGCTCGGGTTCCTACACAGTCACTGCCTCGGGTGAGGCTCGAACCCATACTCTTTGCGTTACAGGCCGAGCGCTCTAACCACTCGTGTCACACCAATAATACATCAACAACAATAGCAACACTAACAGTAATAATACTAATAATATAAAGAAAAAGGTATTAATTATGAACGGTACATCATAATACCAATTTAAGTAGAAATTTAAATAGCAGACAACCAACCACTGTACCATTATGAATCTTTGCACTCATGTCGACCTCATCATCAGTGTCGTGATCTTCTTTCTTGTCAACATCATCGTTGTGATCACTGTAGTTTCCATTCTCATCCTCCTCCTCCTCATGATCATCATCACTGTGGTTTTCATTCTTGTTAGCATCATCAACGTCTATGTCATCTTCATCAGCATCATCAACATTGATCTCATCCAGAGACTTTCCATAAAAACGTTGCACATCGCCGCGTTCCATCAGCATCAAAACTTTACTGAGTTTAGCCACCATCATTGTGTCCTCAGGCAGTCTGTAATATTCTCTATGCACGCGAATATCGTGGCCCATGAACTTAGCCAGGAGGTCTAATTCATGACCATGGAGATTCAGAAGCTGAGATATGGTTGCAACGTGCTTGCGAAGACCTGGTTTCTGAGCACCACAGTCTTTGGCTAACTCCTGCAAGATGTCTCTAGCTCTTAACGTGGTTGACGAGTCTCCACAACGAGCAAAAACGTAGTTATTACTCAATGAAATACCACAAACGCCTCGAAGCCTGGTTAGAAGTTCTGTAGATTTGTACATGTCAGGTGTAAATAAGACAGGAACCCCTCGATTTCTTTTTCCACGGATAATGACATGGTAAAAGCTATTCAGCAAGGTTCTCTCTACAGGTGAAAGTGAATCATATACTTCACCTTGCACATTGGCATTTGACTTCACTATGTTTTTATACACACATAAAGTCATTCTCTGAACTTCTCCACTTCTCCTTCTGTTGAACAGTACAATCCTGGCTAAAGTATATGACGCCAACAATCTCCACTTATCAGGACTTGGTGATGAAGCCAGATTGTTTTCTGCCTCAGCAACTTTGTTGATCAGATGCATGTTAAGTAGTTTTAGGTCTTCGGCTAGGGGTAATTTCTTTGGATTGTTCCATTTTCGTTCATCGATAGTTTGTCTAGCTTGTGTTGAAACTTGTAAACTCCAGTCTTCTTTGGCAACGTCTAGAAAGTCATCGCACTGTTTCCTTAAATAACTGCAGCCTTCTCGTATGGCCTTTCCACGAAGATTCTGGGCACATTTTGTCAGTGACTGGCCAAGACGCAGCGCCAATGATGGAACTTTGTAAGTGCCAGTTTGCCTATCATATCCAGAAAGCGTCTTCACTGCATCACAAACAGCCTCAAATTTCCTCACGTCAATGCAGTCACTGAGGCTTTGAATTTTATGGTCAATGGTACGAACCTCCATTACAAATCGTCCAAGCTCTCGCAAACGACATCGTATTTCCTGTTGACCATGAGGGGACAGCCCCTTACGCCCTTTAATGTATAGACGCTTTCCAAATTCTAAGATTGTGCTGTCATTTCGAACAATCATAGCCACTTCCCCATTTTCTAGGCGAGCTAAAATATTGTCACAGAATGCTTGTGTCATCGCTGTATCGGTCCGCACAGGCAGAAGCCGAGCACCCTGAGCCTGGTGCCTCTCCTTGCTTGACGTACTTTCCACAGTCCCACCACTTTCTCTGCCAACACATTTTCGTTTGTGCTTGTACAACTGTTTTCTGCTGAACAACCCATGACACTTCGCACATGGTAAAAATTTACTAGGATCACTAGGCTGTCCACTAGGATCTCGTTTGGCGACAACAAGTTGTCCCGCTCCTGTTTCGTAAACTTTCTGATTATATGAATAGTTTCCTTTGTGAAGCAGTTTCTGCCACACTCTTCTACGTTCCACAGATCTAAGTGGATAGCTCAATGCCTGCTGAACTTCAATTTCAGTTTTGTGTGCTTGTTGTAGATGTCGAGCAAGACCTTTTGATGCTTTGCCACAAAAAACACAGTAATTAACCTTATCCCAGATGCGTTTTGCAACTTCTCCACTCAGAATGACATTTTTTGTAGACATGACTACGATCCCAGAACTTGGTGAAGATTCAACTTCAATTACTGGAATCTCTGATTGTGACTTAGATAAATAACTGGTGAATTGTTCCCTGCTCTGTTGCAGCAGAACTTCATTGAGTGGAATTCTCTGACAGCCCATATTATCATCAAGCTTAGTAACTGTTTCAAAATTCAAAGTCTGTGGAACTTGAATAAAATGTAGTTTGCTTGAAAACATAGACTCTGAAATAACTGGACTTCTGCAAAGCAATTCGGTCTGTAGATGTACCTCCTTATCATTCAAATTTAACACTACAGCACCAGTCAAATTTCTGCAATTCAGTGAAGAATCAACTGTACTCATTTGAATTTCTGACTGTGAATAATTGCTAGGATATTGTAGTTCAACGTTGTGCTGCAGAACTTCATTGAATGGAACTATCTCTCCATCACCACAGACACTCTCAACTACAAACTCTGTCAGTGACTCATTATTCAAAGCCTTTTGAACCGCCTCTGAAGGTAAGTTTTCTTTTGACTCATTATTCAAACTCTCGTGAACCATCTCTGGAGGTACATATCCTTTTGACAGAAATTCTAAAATATCTTGACTTGTGCTAAGCATCATGGGCTTATCTGTCAGTCCAAGAAATGTACTCGGTGCAGAAGTATTTGGTTGTGTGATTCCTTCACCCAGGAAGTCCAAACTGTATAAAAAGGATAAGATAATGCTGTCCATTAGTTCATTGTCATTAAATGTCATTGTGGAATCAGCTTCCTCCATCTGGTGATCCTGCCACAGCTTGTCATTGTCTTTAAACTTGCCTTTATTCCCAAGGACTTTTGCACTGGGAGGGCCTCTGATTGATGGACATTGTGTAGAGGCGCTTTATAAGTTTTGAAATACAATACTATACAATACAATACAATACATATTTGCCTTATGAGATTTCAAAAATGCTTCCATAATAGATTATGATTTTGACTATGATTTCCCTTGAATTGACTAATGATTGCTGGTTTATGCAATTATGAAAAGAGCATTACAGAAGCCATTAAATTAGATTAGATTCGCTCTTAGTTTACCAGATTTATATCAATCATTATTATTTATGTTAATACTACTTATTACAGGTATGTGCAGGTGCAACATTATTGGATCAGCCACATAATTACTTGCAAGACCAGATAAAACAAGTCATAGGTTACACTCAACCTACTCTTTCCATGTTACTTGGTGTCAAGTTCTGAGATCCCCAATGATCCTACATTCATTACCCAGAGAGATGGAGAAAGCAAAGTGTGAGAAAGCGACAGAGAGATAGCAAAACATTCAGACAGATAGTAAAGACAGAAAGAAAAAATGTGTAAGCCATCCTTTGGAAAGTAAAGTTCAAATCCCTTCAAACCTCTGTACCCATACAGTTTGCAAGGCTGTGTCAATCATAAGAAAATTTACGCATGCATAAAATATAAAAAATTACCCTTCAAGAGGTTTGACACCAACACTTCCTCTCAGTTCTTTGATTATAAATGGAGTTTCAAGCACCATATCCATTTCTTATACAAGCAGAAAGAAAAAATGTGTAAGTCATCCTTTGGAAAGTAAAGTTCAAATCCCGATAAGCCTCTGTATTCATACAGTTTACAAGGTCCGCTGTGTCAATCTGCTGGAATGACCTTCCCCCTGTGCCCAGGGCCAAACTAATGACTGAATTTCCTCATCGGTGTCGCGTTCCATAAAGGCATTTCTGTTTCCCCGGGGCCTCTGTGCTAGGAGCGCCTCTGAAGAGTTATTCTGCGAGAGGCGCTTTATAAATTTCTAGATACAAATACAAATACAATCATAAGAAATTTGAAAATTTACACATGAATAACATATAAAAATTTATACATACAAAGTTAAGCATCCTTCAAGAGGTTTGCCACCAACACTTCCTCCCAGTTCTTTGATTATAAATGGAGTTTCAAGCACCTTTTCCATGTCTTTTGTAGATTCAGTTGTAGCAGATTTTTGCATAGTGGGAGTTAGCGGATGAAATATTTGCTTTATTTCACAGTAGACAGGTGATGAAGCAGTGATTTCCTTGAATATCTCGGCTGGACCTAAGGCACTGTTATCGTCTTGCATTTTCTTATCTGACAGTGTCTCTCTACACTGCTGCATTGGCTTAGTAACTAAGACTGGAAGCTCCTCAGACATCTGTTCAAACTCTGGGTAAAAAGGATCCTGCTGTTTGAAGTGCAAATCATTTTGCCACTTTTTCATCTTCCAGGACAAGCCTGCTGTGCTGGAGCTAACAGCGTCATAGTCATACTTGTTGCTTTGTTTCTTTCCAGAAGTCTTTTTACCAATTGCCAAATTCGGTGCTGGCAAACCTTGTTTCATGTATGATGCCATCAACATTTGCTGTCCTCTCGATTGGCACTTTGCCGAGGTCCACATCATATGGCTGTCCTGTTATAAAACATCCAAAGCCTGTTTATTGAATTGTTATGCCAAAGTACTGCTACGACACTACATCTCTAATGTGTATCATTCATACTTTGCAGTCAACAGCCAGTCTGTGCTACCATTACAGAACACAGACTGTGCTGTTTTGTGCACGTTACATATGCTTCAAACAATGAGATATTTATGTAAGCACGCGTTTATGTATAACAGAAAACCTTACAAATTGACAAGTTCTCAATTCAATTATGTGGCAGAGAATTGGCTTTTGTCTATTCAGAAGCAATCGTAGCCAAGATCTGGGCAATAGCTCAACAGTGTAAAGCTACCAGATTAAGGGCTTTTATCTAGGAATGTGCATATCACAGGTGCTTCACACAATGAGATAATTCCCACTGTTCCTGCACGGTACACATGCGTGTATGTATGCACAGAAAACCTTACAAATTGACCAAGTTCTCAATTCAACATAACAGAGAATTAGTTTTTGTCTATTCAGAAACAATCGTAGCCAATATCTGGTGTAAAATTACCAGATTAAGGGCTTTTATCTAGGAATGTACTCAGTACATTCGAAGAACACTCTGCTTGATTTAAAGTCAGCAAATCATTTTCATGTACTACACACATCCCTGGCTTAGTTTTCTGCTTTATTCCATCAATATTTAAATGACAAACATACAGTGCAGTAATTTTGGGATAATTGTTTTAAACATTGCCAATAGATTTGTCTTTTACTACAGAAAATAGCGATGACCGATGAAGAGGTTACTTGATAGTTAGGCTAGTGATGCATACAGAAAACATTATTATTATTATTATAATTACTACTACTATTATTATTATTATTATTATTATTATTATTATCATTATTATTATTATTATTATTATTATTATTATTATTATTATTATTATTATTATTATTATTATTATTATTATTAATCAAATTTGCAACGCGTTCATGGTCACACTGAAATGTGAATCTGAGGTGTGGATACTCGGCTGCCAGAAGATGCAGCTTGATATCCAAGACACATAGCAGCACTACACGAGTTAAAGAGCTTTGGATGCGTTGCAGCCTGTTGAGTTCAAAGAATAACAGACCAACAAAAACCAAATTAGCATCATCAAGGCGAGAGGAGACAAAAGGACGGTAGCCGATTTGATGCATCGTATTAGCCTGATGTGACAGAATTACCAGCTAAGCTACCACTTTCCTCCAGTATTTGACTAAGCATTTCGGGCAATCGCTGTATCACCGCTTGCTCAATGGCAGGACTCATCAACAAAGAATTCAATAGCCGGTCTGCATCAATCTATCGTTTAATTTTAATATTTAACTTAAAATTATTAGTTATCTCAAAATGTCTGCACAACTTAAAATCACTATTTAAAATCAATCATAATGTCATTGATCAAGCGATAGTCTATTCTCATCCATCACAGGGCCTACAGCTAGTTTCTACGTCAACACAACGGGCGCTTACAATGCTATGTAATATTAATTATTTCTTATCACTTCAGTTCTCAAAGTTCAATTTGGGACCTTTGGGCAATCGGGGTTAAGCACTTGACATTTGGGAAATACTACGACAGAAAACAAATCAAATGTACTCCCTGCACGAAACAAGATCAATGAAGCAATGGAGCTATATCACTCAATGGAGGCTGTCTCGTAGAACCTTCTCGATCCGTTTTACTATAGTGGTCACCAAGAATTTAGAAACTTCGCTTGCGGTCTCTTCAATTCGATTATAAAACACAAACCTCTGCGTCACATACAGAGCCAGGCATTCAATCATACCTTGGAAAATCGAAGTTACAGAAAAGTTACGATAAAACCTTAATTTCGAAACACTCAAAATCTACTCGGAAACACTTCCATGATGATCGAACCTTCTCGATGCCTGCAACTGCCGCTGCTTCCCTAGGCGCTCAGCCCTAGCTACAATAATAAGAGCCCTCTACTGGTCAAATTGATATAGCGCATTTCGTGTAAACCACAAAATACTGTAGCCGATCAGGTCGATACATTTTGACAGTATCTGTTGCCAGAACGGCGCAGTATAGTCTCATCATTGCCATTTTTAGCTTTAAAAATCTGAGTTATTCATGAAGAAAACGCAGGATTCGAGGTTTGAACCCCCAGGTTTATTTTGGGGAAGTTGGAACAATCACATTTGTTGAACCGCGTGTCTCAAACACGTGCCCGATTGTGAATAGACGGTATCGGGTACCACATGCAACAGCACTAAACCAACATCCGATTAGGCCTACTATTTTTGATGTCGTTGGGTAATAAATTTCCCATTAGCTTGTTTTACGCTGTCCACATGATCCGCTATTAACATCTTACAACTCGAAAGAAACTGCATAAAAATAAACCATTTTATAATAACCTACCTCCATGTTTATTTCGGTCGTTGGAGTATTACTTCGTGTATCGCGCAGACCTCCGAAAACAAGCCCAAAAACTAGCCGAGTGCAAATTTTACATGCCAAAATACATGACTGTGTGTTTCCGATGGAAACGTGTGTCTTAGTTCTCAGGTTGCCAAGTCACTGGCTCCGCCCACTGACAGTCCGAGACCTTCACATTATCGCTAATTTAAAATCAGCTACCGATCGGATTTTTAAAAAATTCAAAAAATTAGAAGAACTTTACATTAGCTATCTTCCAGTATATTTTGTGAAAAGAAATTTGAGGTAATAAAATCATAAAATTGCTTATAATGGGCTCCCAAACCGAGAACGCGATTTCACGTACGCGGATGGCTGCCCGGTCTCGGAAAGAACGTGTGAATCTAAGGTATAGGTCTCAGACCGGATGAAATGCGTACACACACACACACACACACACACACACACACACACACACACACACACACACACACACACACACACACACACACACACACACACACACACACACACACACACACACACACACACACACACACACACACACACACACACACACACACACACACACACACACACACACACACACACACACACACACACACACACACACACACACACACACACACACACACACACACACACACACACACACACACACACACACACACACACACACACACACACACACACACACACACACACACACACACACACACACACACACACACACACACACACACACACACACACACACATTACATACCGAGTATATATACAATGCAAGTGTGCAAACATTCAGTCACCATTTTACACAAACGTTTTCTAGCTACAAAATTACATTATCCATTTATTTATATCGTATATTTTTTAAACTTATTAAGTGAGCAAGGTCAGCAAAACATGAATCAGAAGCATGAGACAATTAGGTGACAACAACTTACCCAGAATCATTACACAGTCCACACAGCAGGCTTAAACCCACAGTCATCAGATTACGGTCCCAGCGTGTAACAGAATAAACCACTATGCTTTATAAATAATACTCTTCTATGTTCTAATACTACACATTTTCGACTACCTCTATTGACATATTGCAGCAACATAAATTTTGCAGTTAAATTTACATTTTTTATTAAAAGGCACGGCAAGCCTCAACTTGTCACCTTCGCTCTTCATATATCTGAAGGGCTTCCTTGAGCTGCGATCGCTCCCTTGAAGTCAAGAGGAAACCAAGTTGGTGACGAAAGGATGAAGACAGCTTGCCAGAATTGAAATGGCTGAAAGACTCAGCCGAACTCTCCTGGGAATCTGTTGTTCAATCAACAACATAAAAAACGCAACTTATACCAAGTCCAGGACTTGTGTGGATTTCGTTCAGTGCTAAAAAATGTTCTAACATTAAACTGCCACTGTTTTCCATTTGGATATATGCTTCCCGACAACTTTCCACTTTAAATACATCCTCTGGCTTGAAATAAATTTACAATAAAAATTACCAATGCCATAATGGTATGCCATGGTAAAATATGGAGAGTTATCATTATACTTTTATATTACACAATAACAAAGGTAACAAAGTAATATCTCTGATGCCATTGGAATTTATTATTGATTTTACAGAACATGACAATTACACAAGTCTTTGACAGGCTTTCAAATCATGCAATAAAAATGTTCAACTGGACAGTCATCTAGGGTCTTTAGTCCACAAAAATGTCTATGCAAAATGCAATGTTGTCTGCCAATGACTCTCTCCATTTAGTTTAAACTTCCCGTTCAATAAACTTTCACGATGGTTGTAAAGGGCTACATTAATGTATGGCAGCATTACATTAAATTACATTACCATTGACTGGGGGATGGACTGTGGATGGGCTTTGAATTATCACAAATTGGTATTCTTTATACTGAAAACTATAATTTTTAATGGCATATCAGAAACCAGATATTTTTTGTGTTTGACCTTTAACTCACATCAGTTTCTATTCCACATAACTGTTTAATTATAAACTTAACATGCATTACTTAATATGTGTTTGCATTTAATCTAGTAAGTAAGTACCCTTACTTGCATCTGACAAGGTCACATGCTTACTTAGTGATTAGTGACTATTAGGTGATCAGAACTAAAGTACTAACAGTGCTTAGTACCTATTTCATCGTTTACACTTAAGTATCAGTACAGTCGAGTACCTGTTCAGAACTGACTCAAATGCCTGGGCCACTAACTGAAATTATTTAACTGAAATGTTGACAGCCTTAGCTACTGCTGCATTCTTTATTGCGTAGAATTCTTACCAGTTAGCAACTCCTCCTGGCTTCGGTTTTGATTTCTCTTCGTCTTTAACAAGCTGTCAGTCTTTCCAGTTTTAAACAATTCTAAAAAATTAAAGCATTTTAAGCTTCTATGGATGAAAACTCCACGAATGACAAGTCATAGCAAGCATCATGTTTCATATAAAAATGCAGGTGGTATTCAAAGTTTCGTGAAATAATCCATAGTTGCATTTTAATTTTCTCATGAACACTGGTTAACCCTTTCATGACAAGAGGGATTAGTTTTCCATACATTTTAGTGCACGCCTGACGTTAAAATGCTAAGTTGTATAAATGGAAACAAATTTTTGCATATGGTTATGATTCCAAATCTTTCCAGCAATACAGCATCCAGTTAAAAATGTACGATGTCAACTTTGACCGCTACACAATGTGCAGTGTCATTAGACAATTGATGCTACTACAAGTTTTAATTTTCTGTAACTTACCAAAATATGTAAGCAGTAATAATAATCCTAATTTATATTGACAGCTAAGCAAAAACTAGACAACCGTTGCCTTTCAGGTTGTAAGACTTTTCTTCCTTTATAGCAACTGTGTATGATGCACAAGGCATTAATCCATGGCGACCTCTAGTGAAACACTGGTCAACATTTTAATGTTTTGGAGAAGTTCAGTGACAATCCAGCAGATCAAGGGAACCTGAAACCACGGTGGGTAGAATCCTAGGCTCTGTCAATTTCTACCACATTTAAAACAATTAATTAAACAGAGGTGATTATTGAGGTAAGTAGCAGTAGCAGAAGGTACTGACCAGTGAGAAGATACTTAGGGATACCGGCATTCTGTAAAACGTATTTCTGGTGGTCTTCAGACAGTCGAGGTAAAAGATGTTTCCAAAGACCCTGCTTTGCATCAGTGTCTAATATCATCACCATACGATCAACAAGCTGAGAAACATTTCTACAACATTATAAAAAAAACATCCTATTAACCACTGAAGAGGTTGCTAAATGTAAATGCAAATGTACACATTTGTATATAGCAACCATGTGGCCTCAACCCTTCTCATTTTTCAATGAACTGATTGGGTGAGATCCTTTACCACCGCTTCCATAAGAGGTGCTACACCATTATTACATGACAATTGTAATTTTACCACTCTGTCATTTGAAATTGCCATTTTCACATGCCACTTCACAGACCATGTAAGTAAGGTTAGGTTATCTCTCATTATTTTACATGTTGTGGCAACATGTAAAAACTGAGAGATTACCTTATGTAACCTTATTTTGTTGTCTTCAATAAAAGTCTTCAGAAGCATTGTCGTGTGGTTGTATTGTGGTTGTTCATCTTAAACAAAAACATGTCAACAGCTATCGAAGAACTGAACAACCTTTCTTTACGGGTTACTAAAACCGTTGTCCTGTTGCTTCGGTGCTAGTCATGTTGTGATTCCACTGATACAGAACTTCAACCCCTGTAGAATAATTGTGAGGACTGTTGTTGACCGATGCCAACAATAAATGATTAGTAATTTCTTAATTTTAATTCTACTACAGGTTTACAAATTACAGCATCATGCATCACCATCTGTCTGTAATGGCCTTTCTCTCGATCTCCATCTCATCATGCCCATTACATTGCATTACATCACATTGCAAAACACGCATTAAATGTTACATTATATTACATTACACAACATTGCATTACATTACATCGCACAACACTGCATTAAATGTTACACTATATAATGCATTGCATTGTTAGGCTTTATTCCAGAGCAAAACCGAATGTCAAGCCACCTCCCCTAATCCATCGTGTGGACTGGATTCTTCATGATGCCACCTTTAAGAGTCACGTGGTTGCTTGTAGTGCATCATGCCAAGATAAAATAATGACTTTTCTGTCCACCAAAATTGGGTTAAAAGCACCTTAGAAGATATATCTGAATTGGGTGTTTCATAAATTACTATGTTATGTAAAGAAATCATCTGTGCAAGTCCCTCACCTGTCTTCTCGGAATTTCATAAGCGTCCGACGCATGTGGGCTTTCTCTCTGCCGGTTAGCAGGTAGTTCACTTGGAGCTGGAAGGACTGTTCACCTGAGTCTGGACCCTTCGTGTCTGGAAGCCAGTCCACGATACGCTCAGGACTCGAATCAGAAGATGCAGAGGAATTGGATGAACTGCTCCAGTTTACTATTGTACATGGAACACAACATTCTTGCTGACCAGCCACTGAAGCCTACAAACTGGTTATGGCATTTATTTATTTATTCATGCCAAAAAGTAAAAAACTACTTACTTACTTGCTCGTGATCTAAGCAGTTACACAAAATGCTCTAACATCATTAAATAGTCATCGACTAGTGACTACGTAATTTTTCAGTGGCATAGCCACAGTGGGTGTCTGTTGGTTTAAGCCCATAGCCAGTTAGCCACAGTGGGTGTCTGTCGGTTTTACCCCATAGCCACAGTGGGTGTCTGTTGGTTGAACCCCCATTTCTTGGATGTCGACAAGATTCAGGTAAATTTCAGTTTAGAACTACTTTTTAAGTGCAGATTATGCTTTAACAGCTGACCTCTACCATACTCTGACTTGGCAAACAGTAACAACTACAGTTTTAGTCATTTGGCCTAAGCTGTTAATGTGGGCAGTTGCCAAATGATGTAACAAAATTTGAATAGTAGCTGAGGTGTCCTGCTTAGAGTCCAACAATTAATCTAACGGTAATAGTTTTCTGCAGCCATTGATTTCATGAGTGAGAAGAAGAGCAGTCCCTTAAGCTAGCCCTGGGCACCCATGGCCCATGGGTATGAACTGTTAGCGACTTAATTTTCTTAGCCATCAGCATTATGAGGGCGGATGGCCAGTCCTCTCCCTTGCTGTCTCATCTTCCCACCAACAGTGTATGGTCAGTGTACTCAATATAGCTGAGTAGGCTAAGAGGCGCAGGTGGAGCAGAAATCTCGAACCAAATTTCTGCCCTGGTGGGGATTATATGTGTACATCACGAATAAAAAGAGTCCCTCTAAGTCCGTGGATCTTAGAGTTGTCGTTCCTGGGTCACCAAATGGCAGAAATAAATATTATCTGACTTCCAATGCACAAGGCAATAATGAGTAATCAGAAGTAAGTAATCAGAAACTGATACTCCTGCAGGCGACTTATTCTTCTTGCCAATATAATTACAGAGTTATACGTGTAGTACACGCAATGCACATAAATGGTACAAATCCACGAGTAAGAAAATTTTGTTTTATAAAATTCTTTTGAACAGACAGTATATAATAAATCTGCAGTTATGACTACAATTATACCTACCGTCCTGATGCTCCGCAAGTCCTTGAGTGCCTTGAATCACTTCAAGTCTTGGACACTGTCCACTATCTTGCAGCAATTTAACGAGATACTCATGACTGCACTTTCTGCATCAGATTAACAGACCAAAATAAGTTGTGTGCTTGTTATGATTTCACTGATGGAACTGCAGAAAATACCTCTGTTCTTACCTCAATTTCAAGTGACTGTGTAGCATGTTTCTTCACACATCATCATCATCATCATCATCATCATCATCATCATCATCATCATCATCATCATCGTCATCATCACATCATCATCATCATCATCATCATCATCATCATCATCATCATCATCATCATCATCATCATCATCATCATCATCATCATCATCATCATCATCATCATCATCATCATCATCATCATCATCATCATCATCATCATCATCATCATCATCATCATCATCATCATCATCATCATCAATCATCATCATCATCATCATCACAGTTCCTGCTATGGTGCCCCTCAACCTGTGCTCAGCAGCGCCTACCACAGTATAACAATTATTAAGGAAAGGCCAGATGAAACAAGTACACCTTATAAAGGTGATTGCAAAAGGTAGGGTGAGAGTCTATGGACCGAATAACCAGCAGCATTGAGGTCCTAACCCTCCTGAACAGCGCCGAACAGCAAAGTTGCCACGGGTGGCTGAACGCAAGTAGCTGTCACTGCAACGAGTGCACAGTTCACTCAGGTAACCAGGTGCAGTATTATGTACCACGTCAAACATCAGGAACATAGTTTATATAAAATGCATTCGTCAGCTGGTAGCCAATGCAGTTCCCTCAACAGCAGCGCGGTATGAGCCAAAATCGGTTTCAATAAAATCAGACGAGCAGTGCTGTTCTGGACAAGCTGCAGCCACCGATGAACCCCTTAACTGCAGTTCACGAACAGTGCATCACAATAGTCCAGGCGCGATGTTATAAAGGCGTGGACCAGCTGCCACACACAGGATATTTCAAAATACATTATGGAATGGTAAGTCGAGCAAGTAAATCATGTAAAATTAAAGAAAATGTACAGATGGGACAATCTAATAGGGACTGAAGCAGTAGCATCAACAGTCAATTAGTAAAACGGACACGTACTGCCTCACACTCTCATGGAAGTTCACAGCATGTCCCAGACTATTGGTCTTCTCGCAGTAGTGCATACACTTACAAGTTGTTACCTTATACCAACCTTTCCAGCTACAATATTCTTCTCAAACAAATGTACGGTAAGATCATATTTTTGATCCATTGATGGTTTCCACTGATAATAAAAATCTGCCAATTTTGTCATATATGACTTGATATGATGCATATGCACTTTAAAATGAGCCTTCTATCTGTCTGCTGCTGAACAGTATCACCTTTGCATCAAATGCTTAGATTCAGAACCATCAATAACTGACGACATTATCTCTTACGACGAATATGTGCTTTAAGTCACTATATACGAAGAATGGGATGCAAAGAAATGAATGTAACTGTCTGTACAACTGTCATCTAGCCACAGAATTACTTTTTAATAAGACTATTTCTTAAAAACATGGCATTTGTCACTATGGCCACAAACAACACTTAAATCAATCATAGGTCCTCAGATGAACTGCTGATTCTTGAGCAATAGACTGTCGTTGTCTGCATATGCTAAGTTTTCAAGAGTCCTTCATGGCAGTAATGAGATCTCTGGACCACATTAGATTAAATTAAAACAGATAACCACACACTACATAACATTACATCAGATCACGTGACATCACATCAGATCACATGACATCACATCAGATCTTACCCACTTATGTTAAGGATTCAATAAGATTTTATTATGCACCTGACATCAATGCCGTTGAGTTTGATGATGGCATCCCCGGGTCTAAGTCCTGCCCTGTCGGCTGGGCCTCCTGTCAAAACGGATTCTATCCAAACTGGGCTGTGGCCATGAAGTACGAATCCAAAACTTCCATCGACTCTTTCTATGGTAAAGATTCTGCAAAATAATAGACAAAATTTGTGAAATATGCACAACACTTTCAACTAAAACCGAGTCTAGACTCTCTTATCATGTGCCATAGTACCAGTGAATAAGCTGTTCTGCCTAGCACAGATTAACTAAATACCTTGGAAATTTACAAGAATTACATTACATTACAATAGATTAGACAACATAAATCGTATCCAAACATATCCAGATAGCCTATTCTGAACCTAATGCCGGATAACCCACAGGACATAGGACCTATGAAGCCCATTTGAAAGTATTGTATATTATGTGCTTCAGAGGTCCTAAATCTGACTTTGCTGTTGGGGTTAGGTTAGTTTAAAACCATACACAGCGTAGCATCTCCAGCGTAACTTGTTTGACAAAAATTAATTGAAATAAACTGTCGGTCCGTAATCAGCAATTTTTATTAGCACTTATCCACGCATACACATGAAACCTTTTCCCATGCCTTGATTAGAACGATATCAAAATTGCTACTGCCTTACAAATGCATAACAATTACTCGTGACTGGCATACGAAGCACTCCGCTTCCCTTGAACCTGTGTTTAATCTAGTCCTCCTCTTTTTTGGGGGGAGGGGGACACAAGGGACCAATGCGCGTCCAAAGGGCGGTCACAAAACAATGTCATATTAACAAAACTGCTCTACAAAAAACTTGATGACCTTTTTTAGGAATTCGTCTCACAAAAAAATTGATGACCTTTTTTTTAGGAATTCGTCTTTTTTGGGAATTTCATCTTGGGCCTCTGGTGGAACAAAAATCCTCCGGGAATTCCCACCCCCAAAAGGTGTCTAGATTAAACACTGCCTTTGAACCCAATCTCGCCCCCAACTTTCAAACCGTGTCACTGTCCTTGTCCATCATGCTAAGGTATCTCACAGCAATTTTATACTGTGGTCACAGTGCGTGGCGAGAAATTCCGCAGATCTACTATATTCGTATTCACATGATACCGTTGACAAATTAGCAGGTAGGCCTAATAGTTAAAGTTTTGCCGGAAAAAGCATAATATACGGCACACTTTACAAACTTTGTCATATATAACGACAAATGGTATTACCTTGGTTCCGACAGATCCTTGTACCATTGGTGTTGCTCTTCCCTTGAGGAGTTATGATCACTCGCGCCATTTGCCACTGACTTCTGGTCAAGAAGAGCGTCAAACGGAGTCCTGTGTTTCAGCGGAATGAAAGATCTAAGGATCAAAATAAGATGACTAGATAGACATACACATCCGCCATTCCACTCTACAAAATAGGAAAGTTAAGACTAAGGCATTTTGACAATTATGACATCCATAGGCGCCGACTTTTGCTTTTGTCTCTGGGTGCATGGGTCCTCCTTACCTTCCCCTACCCCACATTCCTCCCCTCCCTCCCTTCCCCTCCCCTTACGTCGGTGATTTTAGCGGATTTTCGGAGAAATAAAATTCTTTTCTTGTCAAGGGTTACGAGTGTAGAAAAAGTATTGGAATAGGTGACGTTCGGACATTCCAGTGTTATTAGGCCTAGCCTATTTATTGATTATTTTTATAAATAAATAAATAAATAAATAGTTTATTTAGCCTAGGCCTATGTACGAGCTGCGACTGTGAGTCATCATCATCATCATCATCATCATCATCATCATCATCATCATCATCATCATCATCAAGTCTATAATTAATATTAGGTTATGCTTGTTACACAAACAATGCCGTTATAATTATTTAAAAGTCGCGAAGCTGAAACCATGCGAAATTCTGTACCCCTCACTTTCTAGACTAAAGTTCGCCTCTGGAATAAAGGCCCATTGTTAGGCCTAGGGCCTACGTAGGCCCTACGTCATTTCAATTATAAAACTTTTCTGTTAGTAAATTTAAATTTTAAGAATAAAGCCCCTTTTACGTCACTTTAGTTATGAAACACGTCTATTGTATAGCCTAAGTTTAATGCCAAAGGCCCAATGTTAGGCCTACGTCACTTCAATTATGAAACAAATCAGAAACACATTAGGCCTATTTAGTAATTTTAGATTTGGAGAATAAAGGCCTTTGTTACGTCACTTCAATTATGAAAAAGTGTATTGTTATTAGGCCTACAATTTACATTCAGAGAATAAAGGCCTTTGTTACGTCACTTCAGCTATAAAAAACTCTACTGTTAATTATAGGCCATTAAGCTTAAATGTAGAAAGTAAAGGCTCATTGTTACGTCATTCAAATTGTTAAAACGTCTATTATTTTCAATCTCAGATTTAGAGAATAAAGGCCTTTTGTTATTAAGTTTAACAAAAGACTAGGCCCTATCAGTTGTTACGTAGGCTAGGCCTGCGTCATTTCGATCATGGAACACGTCTATATTAGGCCTACTAGTAAATAATTTTAGATTTCGAGAATAAAGGCCTTTATTACGTCACTTCAATTACGAAAAAGTCTAATAATGTTCTTAAGTTTAAATTTAGAGAATAGGCCTGAAGGCCTATTGTCACGTCATTTCAGTTGTGAAACACGTCTGTTGTTTGTAATTTTAGATTTAGAGAATAAAGGCGTTTCTTACGTCACTTCAGTTATGAATAAGTCTATTGCTAGGCCTATTAGGTTTAAATCTAGAGAATAGCCTAATGGCCTATTGCTAGTCACTTCAATTATGATCGACACTCGTCTCTTCAATAATGAAACACGTCTATTGTTAATAATTTGAAATTATTATTTTTATTTTCGTTATTATTATATAATTGTTATCATTATTATTGTTAGGCCTATATTTAGGCCTATTATTACGCTAATTATTATCATCATATTTATTGTTATTGTTATTGCTATTATTATTATCATTATCATCATGATTCATCATCATTATCATTATTATTCGGCATTGCATATAAATGGCGCCAAATCTAGATTCATTGGGCGCCATTACTTATGATTATTTGACGGTCTGGAAGGGAAAATGATGCGCAATTTGATACCCCCCCCTACTTTCTAGACCAAAGTTAGGCCTCTGGTGCGGACTCCGCTTGTCATTCATGTTTCGCGTAGCTTTGCATAGAAATCAATTGTTAGTAGGCTTAATCGCGGAGCGTAAGCGATTTAATGATTAACTCGGTTTTGTTGAGCTGACCCCATAACTATAGGGACCTGCGAAGCTTCGATATTCGATTCGAAAACGAATCGGACGGCGGTATTCGATTCGATTCGAAAATGATGTCATGATTCGAAAAATTTCGAATCGTTTCTCGGAAAAATGATTAGCCCTTGACGCACTTTGTTCTAAGCTAACGGTTTTAATTGTTTACTACGCGTGGATTGGTTGTTGATTAGGTCAATTAACAATGGTTTGGCTCCAGTTCCCTCTTGGAGTTTAATTTAGACTCATGGAGCGACGACCGACGGTGCGACGCCTTCGGCTAGGCGAACGATTAACCACTCGCCCGTAGCTTTGCGTAGGGGCGTAACTTTGGTCTAAAAAGTGGGGGTACCAATTTTTTACATACGCGAAGCAAGGTGCAGACTGCGATCTCTGGGAAGGCACAATAATAACATAATGATTGGCATTGTTAAAAAAAGTTGGGGGTACGGTACCCCTAGTCCAAGAAGTGGGGTACGGGTACCCCTCGTACCCCCACAAATTACACCTATGCCTTTGCAAGACGAGCGACCAAGGAGAGCGATTGATCGATCGCCTCAAACGAGAAGCTCTGGTTATACTCCGCTTAGATGTAGGTCTTTGTATCTTTGTACCACTGTATATATAATGCATAATTGCACTGTACCAAAGTGCAGTTATGCAATTGGTCCAATAAAAAATATACTTACTTACTTAACTCATAAATTATTTGTGTTATTTTTAGTTCTGTTAATTAGCTTAATGTTTAGTATAATTGATCTTAAACTGCAGAAAGGTAATTGATATATTGATACTGTGTGATACCTCTGTGCAATCAATGAATATCAAACTGGCACCCGCTGATTCGATTCGAGATTCGATTCGAATTCGAACCTTCACCCCCGATTCGATTCGACTGAAAATTTGTGATTCGCAGGTCCCTACCCATAACTCTTGTCCCGGCAACTGTTTGAGTCAAAGGACAACTAAAACTTCGTCTCCGGTGGGACTCGAACCCACAGCCTCCGAATTTCATCTTCACCACTAGAAGTCCGACGCGCTATCCATTGCGCCACGGAGACTTGACCGTGTGTCGAAGATGTAGGTTTGTCTATAGATGAATAATTAACAGTGGAAAGTTTTTATCTTTATTCCATATGACTCTCTTAAACTAATTTAATATATGACTTGTCAGGCTTGTTACAGGGAATGTGTATTTTCAGGGAATATGTATATTCCCTGAAAATTTCAGGGTATATGTATATTCCCTGATTCACTCAGGGAATGTATACATTCCCTGAAAAAACCAGGGTATACACATATTCGCTGAAATCTTCAAGTGATTTCTATACACATTCCCTGAAAGCTTTCAAAGACACAGCGACATATCCTGAAGAGCTGACAGCTGACACAAAATTTTATTAACTCTAGCATGTTTTAAAAGAAGTTCGTGCACGTACATCAGTTAAGTCTTATAATAATTGCCACATAATGTGTGTCTTGTAGGGTTATAATTGGTCGCTAATTGGAAGGTTCTATCACTGCGTACCTCCTTTGATGCGCATATGCCCCCATATTAATCAATATTAATATGTAATTATGCATTTCACATTAGCTTTGAAGTGTTAATAATCAGTTGATTAGTTTGTTATTGTTATAATTAGTAGCTAATTGGTAGCAAATTGGAAGTTAATAGTCCTACGTACCTCCTTTGATGCGCAAACGCCCATAATGTTCAATAACTGTACGTAAATATAGGATCAAATCTTCAGAATAAACAACATCTCACTTCATAGAAGAAAGGTTTTTTCCCGTTTAGTATAAAATGGCCCTGAACTGAGCAGTGATGGGCAATAGTTAACTAAAACGTTGCTAACTTTTAGTTTAACTAAAAAATTTAGTTAAGGAAGAAGTTTAACTAAGTAAAAATAGTTTTGTTAAAACCATAGTTTAACTAAAAAAATGTAGTTGCTAACTAAAAAGTTTAACTAAAAAAATCAGAAATATGCAACTATTTTTCCACAGTGAACATTGAACACTGTCAGCAAAAACCATCTTAACACTGCATGGTTTTAGCATTAACAGCCTCTGTTTTCAAATTCATACACTACTTACAGTACACATGTAACTGTATGCCAGAACAGTACACATTGCATAGTTTGAAGGTGAAATTGTCATTGACGCTTTGCATTATTACAGTTCACTTAACGTCTTTTATTGTGAAAATGTTTGTCGTGAAAAGTTGGAAAAAAGTTGGATAAAGTTTAACTACTTTTTTTAGTTTAGTTAACTATTTTCCAAAATCAGTTGCCAACTTTAGTTAAACAATTTATTTTTAGTTGGAAGATAGTTTTAGTTTAACTAAAAAAAATAGTTTAGTGCCCATCACTGGAACTGAGTGCCATACAAGAACCATATGAGTGAATTTGTAGACCTTGACAATATGTTGCCCATCTGACCAAAACCAGGCTTAAGTTGTTGTAAGATTTAGTGCTGAATATCCCAAATAAAGTATAATTGTTTTCGATAAGATTCCAAAAGAGATAACATTAAAATTAATTAAATACATGATGCTTCTTCTAGAAATATACTGTTGACTTTATGTCGCTCTGTCTTTGAAAGCTTTCAGGGAATGTGTATAGAAATCACTTGAAGATTTCAGGGAATATGTATATACCCTGGTTTTTTCAGGGAATGTATACATTCCCTGAGTGAATCAGGGAATATACATATACCCTGAAATTTTCAGGGAATATACATATTCCCTGAAAATACACATTCCCTGTAACATATACATAGGCCTAGCTGTAAAGATGAGAACTTCATTTTGCATGTACTATTATTACTGAGCTAGGCCTATAAGTTCAGTAGGCCTAACAATTAACATTTCTGTATTTGTCAGGTCGAAGCAAAACCGGCAAGAGATCGATCGGTGCAGCATTTGCTAGGCCATAATTTACTCTAAATAACGAAACCGGGCCTAACTAAGACTAACTTTCATTTAATCAGCACTACTCAAAATGGTTCAGTACGCTAATTTCTTTTACACTTAAGTATATACCCCGGGGAACGGACATTAACCCCCCCGGACAAAAGCCCCCCCGGACAAAAACCCCCCCGGACAAAAGCCCCCCCGGACAGAAACCCCCCCGATTTTAGCTAGGACAAAAGCCCCCCCGGACAGAAACCCCCTCTGTGTTATAAGCCTATATCTACATTTAATTGAGAAACTTTAATAGCCCTGTTGCCCTCGTGTCAGCTTGTTAATGATGTAAACGTATAGACTAAAGACTTGTTAGTGTCATTCAGGTGTAAAATAAGACTTGTTAGTCGCCTAGTTCTTAACTTAAGGCTTGTTAATGTCAGGATTCGCGAGCCTGGTCGGTCATCATCACCCTTCCCTGTGGGTTTTCATAGGGGCGCTGAAGCAGGATGAGGCCATGGTAAACACGGCCTTATTACAGGCCTCGCGAGGTCAGCTGCCCATTAAGCGCGTCAGACGCACCACCAAGCAGCTACAGGACCGTCTACTGCAGTTGTGCCAAGATCGGCGTGATGGAAAGAAATCCATCGAAGATACCCTCCATGGATTAGGACATAACATTCGCCTGTAGGTTTTTTAGTTTTACTAAAACAGCGTTAGAGACAAATTTTGGACCATTATAGTCTTATAAACTTTTACGTTGGTCTGTAATCATTCTTCGAATTAAACAAACTGTAAATATATACATGTATTTCTTCTTATTAAACAAATTGAAATATATTCCGACTTATGTTGAGGTGTATGTATGTATTTATGTATGTATATATGCATGTATATATGTAGGTATATATGTATATATGTATATTATGCATGTATGTATATATGTTTGTATGTATATATGTATTTTATGCGTGTATGTATATATGTATGTTTGATATATATGTGTGAAATATAGGTTATTATTTCCTAGCCGGGGGGATTTTGTCCTACCCCGGGGGGGTTTCTGTCCGGGGGGGCTTTTGTCCGGGGGGGCTTTTGTCCGGGGGGCTTTTGTCCGGGGGGGTTAATGTCCTACACTCATACCCCCGGCCATCCGACTCATGCAGAATCCTCCGCCGCATCCGACTCATACTCAACTTTGAAACTGCTTCCACCATTGATACCATTGGCATTGATACCTCCATTGTCCACTTAAAGCTCGACTACTGCAGTTTCCTCTTCCTCGACATCGAATCCACTCAGATTACAAATATGCAAGTTATCCAAAACTAACTAGCCTGAGCTGTCACTAGAACGCCCCAACATCATTAGGCTACATTACTCCCATTCTCAAAGCACTCCACTGGCTAAAAGCCCAGAGCGAATCCACTTCAAAGTCCTCTAACTATTACGTACAACTACCTACAATATTCTCAGTCCAAGTATCTCCACGAACTCTTCAGCCGCTCCACCCAATCCTCCTCCTCTCTCAGTCTTTCTCGACCTCCGGTCACTTCTCATCTGAAGTTCTCAACCAAACCATAACCTACACTGCACCACGACTCTGGAAATTCCTTCATCCGCAGATTTTCGCCAGTATACTGTTAGCATTGTTCTGCCTTCTCTGTAGAAATTGGACCCAGGGATCGCAGTCGCCGCCTTGCTTCTTGTATGTAGACTGAGTGAGTAGTATGTACCACGAAAGTACGAAAGTACTTAGACACACAGGTAAACCCAGGGGCGGATCCAGAAGGTTTATCAGGGGGGCCAAAAAATAATACATACATACATACAAACTATCTTCTGGGAGAGGAATCAGTTTACCAACCGACCACCGAAAAACTTTTTGGGAATTCATCTCCCAAAAAAACTGATGACCTTTTTATAGTCATTAACCTCTTTACAACAATTTTCAGTCTACATCTGCGGGGGCCCACGTCCTCTGTACATTTTACTCATCCACGCCTACGGGGGGGGGGGAAAGGGGCACGTCCTGTGTAAAATCATAAAACGCCTGTCTAAAGATAAAAAAAATTCAAATGGGGAGCCATGGCCGGATTGGCCCCCCGCTGGATCCGTCCCTGGGTAAACCGACAGCCCGACGAACTGAGTATAGTTTTCGCTGTCAAAGTAGATGAACGCGTGTTTCGGAGATAGGTAGGCTTATAGGCGTCGTGAGACAGCTCAAGAAATATATTCAAGCCATCTTAAGACACACTCGTTTAGATTTGTTAGATCACAGGCAGTCAGACAGGCAGAGTTTCAGCCACACAGGTCACCCGACAGATTGACCGCCGTGATCGGCCACAGGCGCCACAGATCTGGGCCACGGCTACAACTTCTTTGTAAAGATCTGACAGCACCGGTCACTCTCCGCCTTATGGTTGTCATCTTAGTCATATCGGGATGTGGAGATGAGCGTCAATCAGTCTTGTTATCAAGACCTTAAACCTCAAGACCAAGACCAAGACCAAGACCTTGAACCTCAAGACCAAGACCAAGACCAAGACCTTGAACCTCAAGACCAAGACCAAGACCAAGACCTTGAACCTCAAGACCAAGACCAAGACCAAGACCCAAAAATCACAGTCATATCCACACTATTCCTTAGTCCTTACTAAAAACTGTCAAGTCGGACTACTCGCTACTTTAATGAAGCAAACCAACTCTAAATGCAGACTGCAGAGAATTTCTGAATTCGAATTTACAAATTATAAGTCCTTCATGCAAAATGTTATTTCAAATGCCGGTTGCATTTTATAAAAACCAATTCGCTCAGAATTTTCTGACCAAGACGTGCCTTGTGGGCCTCATAAAAATTTCGCCATGTAAAAAAGAGATCACTTACATGTCTAAATCGTGTGTGGTGGTCATGTTTCTTTCCATGATGAGCCGGAGATAGATAGATTTGAACCAATTTCGATGTATGGAAATCTATCTTCGTACCGATTTTGGCTTGACCTACTTTTCATAGGTGCTGAAGTCGCTGGCACACACAGTAGCTTTTCAAGCACTGGATTTAAATGTATAAATCGTGAGCCGTTTTTAAACCGTTATTGACCGCAATAGCTGCGGAAAAATTTAAAATTCAGTCGGTCTTGGTCTTGGTCTTGAAAAACCATGGCAAGACCAAGACTTTGAACCTCAAGACCAAGACCAAGACCAAGACCTTGAACCTCAAGACCAAGACCAAGACCAAGACCTTGAACCTCAAGACCAAGACCAAGACCAAGACTTTTAAAAACGAACTCGAGCGCACTCGAGACCAAGACCTTGGTCTCGAGGACAACAAGACTGGCGTCAATACGCAAACTTCTCTATCGTTAACATCAACTACAAATCCGTATAAGAAGCCACACCTATATTGTCGGCCTTGATTTGATACAGCACCGGTCACTCTCCGCCTTATGGTTGTCATCTTAGTCATATCGGGATGTGGAGATGAGCGTCAATCAGTCTTGTTATCAAGACCTTAAACCTCAAGACCAAGACCAAGACCTTGAACCTCAAGACCAAGACCAAGACCAAGACCTTGAACCTCAAGACCAAGACCAAGACCAAGACCTTGAACCTCAAGACCAAGACCAAGACCAAGACCCAAAAATCACAGTCATATCCACACTATTCCTTAGTCCTTACTAAAAACTGTCAAGTCGGACTACTCGCTACTTTAATGAAGCAAACCAACTCTAAATGCAGACTGCAGAGAATTTCTGAATTCGAATTTACAAATTATAAGTCCTTCATGCAAAATGTTATTTCAAATGCCGGTTGCATTTTATAAAAACCAATTCGCTCAGAATTTTCTGACCAAGACGTGCCTTGTGGGCCTCATAAAAATTTCGCCATGTAAAAAAGAGATCACTTACATGTCTAAATCGTGTGTGGTGGTCATGTTTCTTTCCATGATGAGCCGGAGATAGATAGATTTGAACCAATTTCGATGTATGGAAATCTATCTTCGTACCGATTTTGGCTTGACCTACTTTTCATAGGTGCTGAAGTCGCTGGCACACACAGTAGCTTTTCAAGCACTGGATTTAAATGTATAAATCGTGAGCCGTTTTTAAACCGTTATTGACCGCAATAGCTGCGGAAAAATTTAAAATTCAGTCGGTCTTGGTCTTGGTCTTGAAAAACCATGGCAAGACCAAGACTTTGAACCTCAAGACCAAGACCAAGACCAAGACCTTGAACCTCAAGACCAAGACCAAGACCAAGACCTTGAACCTCAAGACCAAGACCAAGACCAAGACTTTTAAAAACGAACTCGAGCGCACTCGAGACCAAGACCTTGGTCTCGAGGACAACAAGACTGGCGTCAATACGCAAACTTCTCTATCGTTAACATCAACTACAAATCCGTATAAGAAGCCACACCTATATTGTCGGCCTTGATTTGATTCCTCAGCCTCAGTCCCCTTACAATCTCAGAATCAATAACTGTCCTTGGTTAAAGATATCCGAGCAGCTAGCTGAAGAAAGCTCCCCCCGTTACATAGTATAAGCATTTAAGACGTCGCTGGTTTTGACTTAGGCCTATGCACGTCGTGTTCCGATTTTGCTGATTGGGAAAATGGATAGATTTATTCTAAAACGAAAACAAGTAGGAGACATCATAAACGATAAAAGTTCCGTTATGGAGGTAAGCTCATTAGCGTTTCATAATCTTACAGTTTAACTTTTTAAGTGCAACGAGCTGAGATTTAAACCCATTTAGTCGTTCCATGGTCAACTCCAGAGAGTAAATTTTCCTGAAGTTGACTCATGTTTCATCCCATCTGGAGAGTTAAAAGAAAATGCATATGTGTTTGGGGTTAAATATGGCTTGAAATGTCTGTCTCGATGGCTGCCGCATTGTCATGACAACTGGATATAAATGAGTAATTATTAAATATAAGGCTTTTCTGAGATGTTAAGAAGCGCAACAGAAATGACGTAAGCCCTACTAAACTACATGTAATACTACAATTAAAAAGATGGCTTGTTTTTATTGACACAAAAATTAATTGAAATACTGGCAGGGTAATAGGCCCTATGTCCAAAATGGTCGTGTGAAAAACGAAAGTGGAGAAGAAATTGGTACCCCACTTTTAAGACCAAAGTTACGCCTCTGTACTAGAAAGCGGACTCAGGCCTCCTTTTGACTACCCTTTGGAAAACTCCTCTATGACTTGGCGGAGCGCTCGTGAGTAAACTGGTGCCATGCGCTTGGCTCTAGTGTGGCGCTTTAGCCATTAGGAGTTTGGAGTTCACAATTGGGCCTACGATCCACATCCCTCAATAACTAATCCGCTCATGCGTTAAGTTACCCTATATAATATAACGGGACGATGACATAGGCGATTAACAAAACTACCCGTGGCTTGTGTGGACGATAAGCAGTCGTGGCCGAGTGGTTAAGGCGATAGACTAGAAATCTATTGGCTTCTGCCCGCACAGGTTCGAATCCTGTCGACTGCGTTCGTTTTGGGCACTAATCATAATTGCAGTGCCCATGTCAAGGTCATTTGCAAGTTCGCAACTTCTAAGATCGCTAGCTATAAATCTCTATTGCTGGGCCGTCCATTTGGAATGGTCTTCCGTTAGAGAATCGGCTAGTCCCCGGGGTAACATGTTTGCTTTTTACAAGCTGCTTAAGTCTAATCTCTATTGCCGTGGCTGGGTTGCGAGCGCTTCTCAGCAGGTTTCTTGAAGGTGCGCTATATTAAATTTCCAATGAATGAATAAAGCTCCATTCGCGACGTAATATGCAGACAAATGTAGGACCTCTCTACTAATTCGAATCATATTGCGTATAAGCCTATTCAACGTCGGTATTTCTCTAGGCCTAACAGACTGCATTTCACTGTTTCATTTCAGAAGCAGTATGCTGCTAATTTTCCAACCAAATTACTTTATGTGTGTAGCCTATATACACGTAGGCCTACATGTATGGACATTGGGCCTATGTAGGCCTACCTGGCTATTAGTAAAGTGCCGTTTAGTAACCTCGCAAAGACGCTTAACATCTAACAATCTAAACAATTGTGTCTTAAGATGGCTTGAATATATTTCTTGAGCTGTCTGACGACGCCTATAAGCATACCCATCTCCGAAAAACGCGTTCATCTCTGGATAGGCCTACTTAGACAACGAAAGTATTATACATAGGGCCTAATTAAGTACAAACCTAAGCAAAGCAATCAGTAGGACTCCACCTATAAGAAGCAGTCGTGGCCGAGTGGTTAAGGCGATAGACTAGAAATCTATTGGGCTCTGCCCGCACAGGTTCGAATCCTGTCGACTGCGTTCGTTTTTGGCACTAATCGTAATCGAAATGGTAGCCTAACCTCACTTCCCACGGCAAATTGAGGTCCAAGCTGATGACAAGAAAGTTATATTACCATGCGTTGGAATGTAGACAAGGAGGCCTATAGGCCCTGTTTTTATACACATCTCCTATGTAGGCCTACGATAGGCCTACCCTTGTATAGCTAGGCCTACGCTAATTTTACGATTGCTTTGTATCGAAGATGCGCACTGTTATGAAAATCCGAGTTTTGTGTTCTGGCTCTAATTTCTAACTGAACCAAATTTTGAACAACGCATGCAGGTACTGTAAATATAACTGCTTACCTTCTGAATCAATTACTATACCTAGGCCTACCGGTAAATGCAGTGCATAGCTAAAAATGATCGGCTTGCGTTCGAGCGTTATATCAAGATATGAATCACTGTTGAAAGCTTGGCTTCTTTGACATAAGCAGTCGTGGCCGAGTGGTTAAGGCGATAGACTTGAAATCTATTGGGCTATGCCCGCACAGGTTCGAACCCTGTCGACTGCGTGAAAACTTTTAACCTTTCTGGCAAATAAATCTAGGGTGAAATCATTCTATCACGATTCAGAATTTTGAAACTGTTAAGCCCAAAAAATCCAATCGAACAAAAAACTAAAGCAAACCCTCTCCACGGGTCTTTCACTCAAAACTGAAAACACAGTTCTTTCACAAATCCTGAGTCCAGCTCTTCCCCGTACCTCATTCGCCGCTTCAATTCAAACCCCCAACCATCGAACCCATGTTATGCTTTGGGTATTATAATATTACACCAGGCCCGGATTGAGAGCTATTAGGGACCCTAGCACAAGGTGCTGTAGTGTCCTTCCCGCTACGAAGCGGTTTTAGGCACCTATACCCCATGCAGCGGCAGCAGGGTCTAGGGCGTGTAAATGTTTCCGCCACGAATTGGAACAAGGCCGCGCGAACTGTACGCATTTCACGCACTTACAAGCAGAGTTGCATGGTCTCGAGACGTCTCGAGATAGGTCTTTACTCTTTTAATGTCTCAGTCTCGTTCTCGTTCTCGGGAACCTACAATGTATTTTCTTGGTCTCCGTCTTGGTCTCGCGGTAATTTTGTCGAATTTTTAAAAACTGTCTTGAAGCGAAAGTCTTGTTCTGTCTCTTATTGAAAAACACCAGAGTAACTGCAACGTAGGCCTACTTCAGCTCCTGTAGAAAGAGTTTTCAGCCATAGTGGACTTTTTATGCGTCCTCATCGTGCACGTCTAGGTGACACTATGCTTGCAATGAGGATCTTGTATTCATAAAATGTAGGCCTAATGGAATTTAAGAATTGCTGGGACACAGACACATGAGTTTATCGTTTATTCTCTCATACAAGTAAAGACTTGAAAGAAATGTCGAAAATGTCTTGTACTGTCTTGGACCTCGTGTCTTGGCCTCGGTCTCTGTCTTGGTACCCCACTGTCTTGGTGTTGGAACTTAACTGTCTTGGTCTCGTCTTGGTCTCGAAATTTTAAGTTTTGTGTCTATACAATACTGCTTACAGGCTAATCTGAGCATTCTTGAGGCTGGACAGGATCACAAGCCACCACGTAATTCTTCACTATAATTGTTATAAAATTCAGTCTTGTCCCTTGCAATCCTTCTACCGAATTTAATGGACTGAAAAGGTTTAGGCGCTGTTTTATTGGTGTCCCTTGATGCTGAGTGACCCCTATAGCTAGCTGCCTATATTTGCCTATTGGGTAATTCGGGCAGTGGGAAACATGACGTCCCCGCAGCATGCTTATTTGCAAAGACTTATAGACGATTCCAGTGGTTTGTATTTGTAAATTAAAGCTATCCAGAATGCTCTCGCTCCTGCTGTCAATAAAACTCCAAACACCATCACATCACTCCTTTCCTCAAATCACTCCACTGGCGTAAAATACCTGAACGAATAGAATACAAAGTCCTATCACTCATCTACAACACACTTCAATCTCCAAGCCTCCCATCTTGGTCAATTATTCACAATCCAACAACTTTAATGGACGGGATTGGCAATGGGAGAATTGTTAAGACTGACGGAGGACAGGAGGCGTTGGAGGAACATTGTGCATGATGCGGCCGAACCTCGAACCGAGGATGGTTGAGAGCAGAGCAGCAACAACTTTGCTCAACCTGCTCTTCATCCGCCCGCGCATTTCTCCGCCCTTCCGTCACTTCATCACTAAAATGTACAAATAGCTCCATTGCCATAGCTGTTCCATCAATCTGGAACAAACTCTGGTCAGAATTACGTAAAATACCTGATCCATCCTCCGAAATCACCAAAACTTCATGGTATCTATCCACAGCTCTTTTACTCAAAACTGAAAACACTGCTCTTGCACAAATCTTATCCCGATTCCTGCTCTTCCCCTTACTTCCCTCGCCTTTTCAACTCTAAACACCATCCACTTTATGCGTCTGACTGTCTGCTTGACTGACCCTTTCGATTTTGACCTGATTGAACGCCTCTGAATAAGCTGCTTCCCGTGACTCCGCTTTTTCGGGAGCTGTAGAAATCTCGAGATTGCGTTTACGATTATTGTAAATTTGTATTTACGACAATTTATAAATCATCGTCAGTAGCAAGCTGTAGGGCCTACCGGTACTTCTAGGATATGCTACAGTGTCAACTGTTAGTGCAAATGCTAAGGAATGCCAAACAGCTAGGCCCAAAGGAAGTCAATATGAACTGTGTTCGTATGGAGGTCAATTGGCCTATATTATATACTTCAATTAAATAATATGTAAGGTGAGGTGCGCAGTTACAGTTAGAAGAATAGAGTCCAAAAGGCAGTGAATCGGTCAACATGTGGGTAAACGCATGAATATTTTCGTTATGAGAAACTTATTTTAAGACATCAGATGCTAACAAAGTCTATTTACTTGTAAATCGGTAAATCGGTATTATTCACTTAAGTCGGTAAGGACGCACAACTCACAAGTTAGTAATATTCACCTAGGTCAGCACGGACGCACAAAACTTCGTCTCCGGTGGGACTCGAACCCACAGCCTCCGAATTACATCTTCACCACTAGAAGTCCGACGCGCTATCCATTGCGCCACGGAGACTTGGCTGGTTATAATTACCTGTCTGCAATGAGTTTATCGGTGTTTTGGCTGAACAGAATATTATTAACCGTTAAGGTCTTTGATCTTTATCACACAAGACTCGCTACTTTAATGCATAACTTTGTAGCTGAAGAGATGGCAATGACACATTCTTACATTCATCACCGCACAGCGTTATCAGAGGTAATTATTGAGGTTGAGTCAAGTTCGCATTAGGTTTATCTGTTTCGAGAGGACTTAATGGGCATGCATTTTCAGCTGCAGATGTAGGCTCAAACAGGTATAAGGATGGAACAGAGGAACTTATTGACGTTGTGTCAGCAATGAGTGACAAGACTTTACCAGGAAAGAAACATACAAAGGAGTCGGCGCAAGAAAGTTTGCGTGAGAACTTGATGAACTTCGATTGCTTTAGCTAATGATTGTCTACGTAGACGGTAGACCATCAAACAACAACATATTTAGCCATACCTGATCTCTCTGATGAGCGGCCGATGACGCGGGTCAGCGAGGAGGATGGCGATAGCGCTGGAGAAGGTCTCTATGTTCCTCCTTTCAGCATACTGCTTCAGCAGCCCAACAAGAGCCATCTTCTTCTCAAAGTTATTCTCCAGTATGACGTTCATCTGAGAAACATTCAATGCCAGTGTAATAAGTGCAATACGGGAACAATTATGCTAATCATACAGTGTGAATAAAAATAGCATTCCCTGCCGACACGTTGTTGTCTATTGTCCCTACCAAGTTTCTTTGCTAGAGTAGATGCTCGATACTATTGTCAAAACCATCAGCAGTAGCATCCACAACAACAACAGCAACAACAACAACAACAACATCGAATCTATAACAAATCTTTATCGAATCTATAATCTAAAACGATTATATAACACTGGACACAAAAATATTGTCATCGTCGTCGTCGTCGTCATCATCATCAGCTGATTATCTGATCATCTTCATTGACAACAACATCCATCAAAATCACTAGGCCCTATAATGTTCTAAGAGAAGTCTATCTCTGTATGTACCATTTCTTCTGACTTTCATATTATTGTTGCGCCCTGTTTATAGAATAGAGGAAATGTACGAAAATGGTTTGATTCTTACTTTGGCAAAGAGGTCTCTGGCTTTGCGAACACGACTGCCGCGAGGTCTGGCCAGTCCAGTGACCATCGACGGGGAACTGTCCCTCCCAGGAGACGGCAGACCAAGCGCGTTGTCAATGGTGACCATTGCCATGGTGATAGTGCCGTACTTCTCTCGTAGAATCGACTCTGCCAGTTCTAGCTTACGGATGCGATGACCCTCGATCTCAAGGATTATGTCGCCTGGGTTAAGAATGAATAAATAAATTAATTAATTAGTAAAGATGTGACAAAATTGAAAAATTAGGCCTATATAGTGTAATGTTCAGGATCATCGTAAAATACACCCGAAGGAAAACGAAATTTTGCTGCAGAATATTTATTAGCAGAAACAAAAATTTAGGAAGCCACATGCTTAGTATTGGCGTATACTAGTCATACAATCATGTAGGGCCTATAGGTTGTTAGACGTACTCATTCTGCTAGCTTAGGACACTTTCTTAAGTAGGCCTATAGCATGGCAGCTGAATTTAGTCTGCTTTCTACTCTGTGTTTAGGATTCAAATTCATGCGTTTCCTCTGAGGTTGAGAAAATTTTCATCATGAAGCTTAACCAGCGAGAATAAGTTGTCCGTAATCTGACTGTTTCTGTCATGTTAGCACTGGACAACGTCTGCACATGAGAACTTTTGTAAATATAAACGGGGTGCATTTTACTTAAAATTCTTATGCAGGCCCTAGTTTACATGCGAGTAAGCCAACATTAAGCAGAAGACAGTAAAGCGACCAATATCAGCGTACCTTATTATCGATCGAATCCAATAAATATTTTAGTATACTGGCACTGTCTCAACGAACACACAACTTGAATTCGAGATTTGCCTCTGATCGCAATCCAACGTAGGCTATATATATACAGAGTAGGTCCATACAGGACCATGGAGCGCCGGTGTAAGTCTCGAATCGATCGACACACCGGCGCTTTTGCAACCTGGCTATTGAATATAATATATAATATTCCGCTCTCAGTTTATAAACATTGCGTGCCTCTTATTAGCCTAACTCTGCCACTGCCAGTATTCTGGTAGTGCTAATCCAAAGCCTTGATAAAGGAGGAGGGCGATGCAAAGCATCTCAAATTTGTTATGACACAACGTCGTTAAACAGCACTAACATTTTATTTTTCCAACTTGAGGGCCGTGGGTTCGCATGAGGTAGTCGATTTGCTACCAGAGCGTGCTGATCATGAGCCAACGCTGGCCTTTTACCAGTGCGACCTTGAGTCGAATCCTCATTGTAAGCCTAATTCACATGAAATAGCTGAATAAATATTGTTTTTTTATATTAAACCTGGGCCTCTTGGCGGTTTCTCTCTGGGCTTACGTCCTAAAATATACATAAGCTTATGTTATGTATATAAGTGGTTTTTGAACTTTTTATTGTACCACCAGGTAAAAAATTGAATGTTGGCGTACCACCCGCAAAGGTCAGATGATTTCCATATCAAAAACAACAGGCGAGCGCGCAGTCTCTTTGCGTAGGACCGTAGCTAGACAAATTTAAAAATTAATATAGGGGAATAGAAAATTTAAACTTTCAAGAAAAAGAAGCGCGTGGTGGACTTAGAATAGTGACTTCAATAGTCAACAGCTAATCAAAGAAAGATGGGCATAAACTCATAGAAAATTTAAATTTTTCGCGTACCACTTAGCGACACCTGGCGTACCACTAGTGGTACGCACACCACCGTTTGAAAACCTCTGATGTATATCACTTTAGATTTGTTCTTGACATACAATAATCTGTCCAGACTACCAGACAACAACAGTTAGTCAGAATAATAAAGAGGACCTTGCAGTATGGCGCAGCTGACGATTCAATTCAATAACACGCAGGCTGCAGAGCATTGACCCCGGCATAAATAAAGCTTTGGTGTATGCCATTGTATATAGCAAAGCAAAGACTTACGTTTGTTCACGTACATAGTCGTACACCAAAGTCTATACATACACAAATGCACAAACATACTTCAACATGCAAATATATACTGTACCATACATACACACATGCATACATATATGTATACATGTATACGTACATACATACATACATACATAAAGACAAACATACATACATACATACATACATATGCACAAATACAGACATAGTATTACATACACACATCGTATCGTATCGTAGGCTTATCTATGGATTTATAAGGCGCCTCTCGCAGCATATTTACATGCATACATACATACACATACATGCATGCATACATACATAGTATTATATACATATATGCATACATACATACATATATGCATGCATACATGCATACAGATGCACATACATACATAGTTACAAACGCACATGCACGCATGCACACATGCATGCATACATACATACATAGTATTACATATTATATGCATACATACATACATACATGCATACATACATACATACATACATACATACAGATGCACATACATACATAGTTACATACGCACATACACGCATACACACATGCATGCCTACATACCTGGCCTGATTCCGGCCTTGGAGGCTGGTCCAGGTGGATCGACTGATTCGACGAGTGTTGGTCGGACTCCCTTGAGCCTCATCCCATAGCCCCATCGTCTGTCAGCGACCAACTCCACGAACTGAACCCTCGACACAACGCCTAGCGTCGGTGGTTCCGACCGGCTGTGCCTGGCCAGGGTGACGATCGCCTCTGCCGACATGTCGGCCACGTTGTGTCCGTCGACCTCGACGAGCTGGTCGCCCGGACACAGACCGGCTTCGTGTGCGACGCTGTCCCTTTCGACGGACACAATATACGTCGGACCTTGGCCGTATATGGAAAAGCCGTAGACCACAGGCCACGAAAGACGAGCACCATTCCACATGTTCGAAGGCAACGTCTTCTGCATAGTCCACACAGAGTAGTGCTACAAAAGCAATGGTATCCTTTACCACTTCAAGCGTCATTGTTTGACCCTCATGCAGGGCGCATTAAGGCTAGTGCTGGCCCGGGTGCTATATGGCCATCAGCGCGGGGCCCTATTACAAGTACAATAAAAAAATTTAATGTAGGCCCCTACTTCCGAAACTGCGGGCCCGTCAAAGCTGCGGGCCCGTGTGCTGCATCACCCTTAGCACCCCCCTTAATACGGGCCTGCCCTCATGCACAGATAATGGACAGATTCAGATAACGAGTTTGCAGGAATCGCTTGGCACCACTTCCAATCATTCGACGCTACACCTTGTCACTATTTCATCTTCCAGCAGAGGCCAAACGAGTTCTTCGTAAGTAGGCCTAATCCTGAGACTCAGATTCACATCCGGTGGTTCGAAGTATAGCCTAATGTGCTTCATCTTGCACCAATGAGAGACCTAGGGACGGACGTGTATGGCGTGTGTCGCGAACGCTACCTCTCTTCAACGCTCCCTATACTATCGACACCACTTGGTCCAGAAACTCTGAACGCCATCTGTCAACCATGAATCGCAATCCGTTGGCTGGGCTCCACGTGTTTGCGTGGGCGCCCCATTGGCGACTCTCATAGTTGTCTGCGCATTGTTTTGTTTGCTTATGACATATTATTTGTTCTTAATGACATTTAACATTAAATAGACTGTGCAAGCAGCGCTGTTCTGAGCTACTTAAAAGGCGTTATAGCAAGTGTCTGGATACATACATACATACATACATACATACATACATACATACATACATACATACATACATACATACATACATACATACATACATACATACATACATACATACATACATACATACATACATACATACATACATACATACATACATACATACATACATACATACATACATACATACATACATACATACATACATACTGTCGTGGTCTACGCGGGTGCATGCATCAAGGGAAGAAAACCGACGTGTCAACAAGCTTGTTTACAACGCACGGAAAATTCTGCAACAAGCTGTCAACATTAATTCGGTGCATGCAACAAGGATATACGTGTTCAGTAGGACTTTCCAGGGAAAAGTACAGTGACGTCACAGAACGTTCTGGAATCCGGGAGAACTCTATATAAGATAGACCTGCTGTACATTAAGGGCCTTTTGACGAAGATTTGTAAACGTTGAAACATTGATCGTATAACGTTCAATCGAGACCAGCCAACCTGTGTGCTGTCTACGATTGTGATATTTGATAGACGAGTTGACTTACTTTACACTTAATCGATTTTATTTTTAATTAAAGATCTTTTAATAGTTCCTTCGTTGGTTCGTCGTTGCGATCGAAGGAGTCGACCGCGACATTATTGGTGTCAGAAGCGGGATCATCGGTGTTGGATCCGGTGAAGAAGACGCGAGCCGGCGGAGGAAGGAGTCAACCCGGAGGATCAAGAGACGGTCTGTTCCAGACAGCGAGCGGATCGAGACGCCTTTCTACCGTGGGAGACGGGTGAATCGGCATACGACAGTCGGACGGACGAAGTGCGTCGTTCGGCTGAGACAGCAGAAGACAGCAGTCAACATACGGGTAAGATCCTAGGTGTTGTCGTGGCTGAGAAGGAGAAAAGAGAGTGGAGTTGCAGCCGAGTGGGAGGCAGCCATTATTTCTCTTTCAATATCTGCTGATTATTTCTTTGAAATTTGATCCATTGTTGTGATCGAGGCCAGACTTGCGTGAGCTTGTATAGTTTTTGCGTACTTGGCGAGTGTACTTCTTTGGATACTGCATAGTTGCACTTTGGGTTGTGGAATTTTCCTTTTGGGTGGCGGGTTTGCCGCGTGGTGTCTGTTTTTTTTGTTGATTGTTGTTGACTGACTGTTTGTAAAAATGGAAGCGTTGACAACAGAGATGCAAGCGAATATTCGCAAAATGTCGTCTGAGCGCCTTAAGGTGTATCTTATGAAGGCAGGAAGGGACGAAGATGATGTTATGTCATGGGATCGAAATCAATTAATGGAAGAATGGGCCATGGAGATTGGAAAAGAGGAAGAGGAATTTAAGGGTAGTCCAATATCTCCAACAGGAGTGGATTACGAGCTGCAGAAGCGCCGTCTGGAGTTCGAAATCCGTAAATATGAAGAACAAAGGGAGAAGGAAGAAAGAGAAAGGGAGGAACGGAAGGAGAAGGAAGAAAGAGAAAGGGAGGAACGGAAGGAGAAGGAAGAAAGAGAAAGGGAGGAACGGAAGGAGAAGGAAGAAAGGGAGGAAAAGAGGAGAGAGGAAGAAAAGAAAGAACAAAGGGAGAAGGAAGAAAGAGAAAGGGAGGAACGGAAGGAGAAGGAAGAAAGAGAAAGGGAGGAACGGAAGGAGAAGGAAGAAAGAGAAAGGGAGGAACGGAAGGAGAAGGAAGAAAGGGAGGAAAAGAGGAGAGAGGAAGAAAAGAAGGAACGGAAAGAGAAAGAAGAAAGAGAAAAGAAGGAACGGAAAGAGAAAGAAGAAAGGGAGAGGAAGGAAAAGCAGGAAGAACGAAATGTTAGAGATTCTTTAGCAAGTCGTACTAAGCGTTATAGTGATGCCCTTAAGAATATTCTTTGGAAATTTCCTTCCGACCCTATAGAAATTCCAGGTTTCTTTGATCACTTGGATGGTTTGTTTAATGTGTATGAGGTGGATGAAGATGTTAGAGCAAAATTATTGCTAGCCATTTTAAGTGAAAGAGCTAAGGCATTAACCATGCGCCTTACTGAGGCACAGCTCCATGACTACAAATTCCTGAAGGAGTTTTTGCTAAGGGAGTTTAAGATAAGCCCTTCAAATCTTAGAGCCCGATTTTGGTCGTTGCACAAAGCATCGGACGAATCATTTACGATCTATTCATCCAAATTGCGTGTGGCTCTTATGTATTATTTGAAAAGTAGAAAGATAACTGATGAGTTTGATAAACTTGTAAGTTTATTGGTTGCGGATCGGATTAAGGAGTCCTTGTCGAAGGCTTGTTTAGATTATATCTTGGCCCAAGAAAAAGAGGAGTGGTTGAGCTGTGAAGACATAGCTAATGCGGCTGACATTTATGTAGCGTCGCATGATGGTGGGAATGACTTAGTATGCCGTAGTCATCCGACACCGAAGTATAACAATTGGATGAGAGGTCAACCACATGTTCAAGTCAATAACCAGACAGCTCAACCCAAGTCTCCCAAACCGGAAATAAGGGGTGAAGCCAAGATAGGTGCGAGGGGGTCTCAGGAGGAGGCCAAGGTAAAGGGTCTCTGTTTCCTATGTCATCAGAAGGGTCATATGGCAAGGGAGTGCCAGACCAAACCAAGTTGTAAAAAAGTGAGTACTTGTATATTTGGGAACCCAACTGAAGAAGTGATCGACTTAGTTGTTGAGAAGGTCAACGTGTTGCATGAGATACCTGAACAGGTAAAGCAAGGGAATTTATTGGATAATTCTAAACCAATAGGGTTGGAAACTGCTGTAAGGGTATACGAGAATAGTATTGATGGATTACACGAGAGGTCGTATATCAATGTACAGATTGAAGATCTCCCTTCTCAGCCAGCATTATCTGATTCAGGAGCAGAAATTTGTTGTATTGATAAGAAATTAATTGAGTCACTAAACTTACCCGTGATTAAACGGATTAATATAATTGGTTTTCAGGGAGAAGGATGTAAGGCAGATGTAGTATACCTACAAATGAAATTAGCTAATTCAATGGAAGGAACGACAAACATTGCGCCATCTTTGTGCGTCATGTTCGCTGCAGTCCCTGAACTAAATGAACGGGTTATTCTGACACCCCATGTTGTGGACCTATTAAGGGATAGTTCGCAATATGTAGTGATGGTAGCTGGCGTAGATCGATGTGTACAAATAAATAAAGGGGCAGAAGAAGATAACTTAGAAGTTAATATCGAGAAAAGTAACAGCAACGAATCCTTGCCGTCAGAAGTGAATGAATATTCTCAGGAGCAACTAGTTGATGATTCAGATAATTTTCTTGATGTTGAGTCAACAGAGTTCAAGTCTGATGAGGGAGTAGCGAATAATGATACTTTATTGCGTGAGCAACAGAATTGTCACAATCTTATATCTTGCTGGTAACAAGCGAGACAGAATAAAAATAATTTCTTTATAGATAATAACCTCCTGTACCACAAAGGGGAAATTATGGGACATAAGGTTAATCAATTATGTTTACCGGAAGATAGAATCGAGGTTGTCTTGCGAGTAGCACACGATGCCCCATGTGCTGGGCACATGGCTTTTAAGGCAACGAGAGCCAGGATCAAATTAAACTTTTGGTTTCCAAGAATGGATGAGAGGATTCGCGAATATTGTGCGTCTTGTCAAATTTGTCAACTAAGAACTCCAGTTAAAGTGGCAGATCGAGTCCCGATCACTCCTATTCCGAGGGCGGATGAACTCTGTTTTAACCATCTAAATATGGATTGTATTGGCCCTATGGTAGTGACTGGAGAATCCAACAAATCGAAACCCCAGTACAATTATGCTCTGGTTCTGGTGGACAAATTTTCTCGTTGGCCGATGGCGTATCCTCTTAGATCGCTGAATGCAAAGGGAGTTTGTGAAGCTCTGTTGCAAGTTTTTACAACTTTTTCTATTCCAAGGATCATCAGTTCCGATTGTGGTACCAACTTTACCAGTCGTTTGACGAAAGAATTCTTGCGGCGAATGGGTTGTAGTCCCAGATTTAATACCCCTGGACATCCTGAGGCAGCTGGATTGGTTGAAAGATGCAACCAAAGCTTGAAAACCATGATCTTTAAGCTTGCTCAATCTGATCCTCGTGGATGGCACCAATTGTTACCGTTTGTTCTGTGGAGCCTTAGAGAAAAACCTTCAGACACGACTCATATTTCGCCATTCACTATGGTTTATGGAACTCTTCCTCGGGGTCCACTTAGTGTGTTGAAGGAATCGTGGGCTGGCGAACGAAAAGTACCTCTTAACTTAGGTAAATCACCCGAGGAGTATCTCCAATCACTGAAGGAAAACCTCGAATTCGCGAAAGTTTATGCAGATTACTATAGTGATATAGAAACAAAGCGGTATGCAGATTATTATAACTTGCGTAGTACTGACAGAAAATACGAAGTTGGAGATAAAGTAGCAGTATTAGCACCAGATTTTGGTAGTTCTAAATTTTATAGTCGATGGCAAGGACCTGCTACCGTAGTCAAGGTTAAATCCCCATATTCTTATATAGTCGAAATAGAGGGAAAACAAAGACATTTACACGCAAATAAGATCAAGCGATACCATGAACGACTCGAACAAGCGATGATCAATAGCTGTTCAGTAATTGTTGATCAAGATGAAGAATTTGGTATAGTAGGGTCAGGTTGTATTGAATCTGATCCAGGTAAGATCGCTACGATCAATGATATCCATCCTCCAACAACAAAGAAAGAAGTTAGAAAGGTTATGGGTTTTTTCAGTTACTTTCGAAATTTTATACCTGCTTTAGCTGAAAAAGCACGGGTAATAACTGATTTGACACGAGATAACATACCTACGAAGGTGCCTTGGGAGCAAAAGCATCAAGAAGCACTAGATAAGTTAAAGGATGATCTCAGTAAAGCTACACAGTTGCATACCATTGATTTCACTAAGGAATTTGGTTTAAGTGTTGACGCAAGTGCCACCGCGGTCGGGTGTTGCTTGTTTCAGTGGACCGAAGAAGGTCAAGAAAAACCAATTGCTTTTGCTAGCCTTAAACTTACAGATACACAGATGCATTGGTCTACAATTGAGAGAGAGGCTTTCGCAGTAATTTGGGCACTTAAACGATTCAAGTCATGGATATTTTTATCAAGGATAATCATTTATTCAGATCATAATCCTTTGTCTTATCTCACAGATGCAAGCCCTAAGAGTGCGAAACTGACTCGTTGGGCGTTAGCATTGCAAGAGTTTAACGTGGACTTTCGATATCGTCCTGGACGTCAGAACACGGTGGCTGATTTCCTCTCTCGGTTGTGACTCGGATGGTGAAGGGGGGGAATGGCCCGACACACAAGGATCGAGCCCGCAAATTGTATAGATAAATTGACTAACTGATGTGTTTTGTTTTGTTTGTGTATGCTGTGTCGAGATGGAGTCTGGAGGCCCGGCTTGATCGTGATGACCCGTTCGGGATGGTGCTGAAGACGTGTCATCATCTGAGGGCGGAGGGAATGTCGTGGTCTACGCGGGTGCATGCATCAAGGGAAGAAAACCGACGTGTCAACAAGCTTGTTTACAACGCACGGAAAATTCTGCAACAAGCTGTCAACATTAATTCGGTGCATGCAACAAGGATATACGTGTTCAGTAGGACTTTCCAGGGAAAAGTACAGTGACGTCACAGAACGTTCTGGAATCCGGGAGAACTCTATATAAGATAGACCTGCTGTACATTAAGGGCCTTTTGACGAAGATTTGTAAACGTTGAAACATTGATCGTATAACGTTCAATCGAGACCAGCCAACCTGTGTGCTGTCTACGATTGTGATATTTGATAGACGAGTTGACTTACTTTACACTTAATCGATTTTATTTTTAATTAAAGATCTTTTAATAGTTCCTTCGTTGGTTCGTCGTTGCGATCGAAGGAGTCGACCGCGACACATACATACATACATACATACACAAATACATACATACATACATACATACATACATACATATGTAGTGGTTGACTACTTAACTTCTATGGCACCAAACTATCATTGGAAGACATGCACTCAATGACACGGCTAATTGGTACCACACAGACTGACAAACCCACGCACAGATTCCAGACCACGAAGGCGCCGATTAGTCTGCAGTGCGAGCCCACTGACCAACTGACCAGATGCCACGTGTACAGGAATATACAGACGGACAAAGACGGATACGGACACAGACAGAGAGAGGGATGAACAGACACAGCTATGCGAGTAAGCGAGTAACCAGACTGACAGACTCGACAGTATAAATAGAGACCGAGCTTAACATGTAAAGAGAAGAAGGAGCAGAGAAGAGTAGAGGATAGAGTTGTCACGAGTGATAGTAGATGCAGTAGTTGAGATCGTCGTTTTCAACTGTCTTGTCAATAAACGTATGAACTGCTGCTGAACGTCGTGCTAGTCTTTCTTCGGGCCATCGGCCTGTGGCCGAGCTGGTCGTCGAGCACGGAGATGCTCCGCTCGGTCGTCCTAGGGACGCGCCGATGACTACAGACACGAACCGATCTACTACAGTCACGAGCACCAACTACCTTACACTACATGCTGTCCGACTACACACATCAACCTCGTCATCAAGTAGCCACGCTACACATACATACATACATACATACATACATACATACATACATACATACATACATACATACATACATACATACATACATACATACATACATAGATACATACATACGTAGGCCTACATACCTATATATACATGTACATACATGCATACATACATGCAATCATGCATAGATACATACATACGTACATTCTTATATAGATACATGTACATACTTACATACTTATACAGATACATGTACATACATGCATACATACTTACTTACATATATACAGGTACATACATGCATACATACACACATACATATAGACATAACATGTATACCTGTTTCCTGTGTACAGGTGAGGCAATTGTTGACGAGAAACCAATTTCCTCTTCCGCTTCTTGTGCGCATCAGCTCGTCATGCACTGGCAGCCTCCGTATCCTAGAGTCAGTCAATCGCGACCAGATGCATCGCCACGCTCGACTGCACCAGATTGTGCTCTGAATCGAAGTCACGCGAACATCTATTGATTTCTATCGACGTCTGTTAACCGCCAGTGGGCGAAATGAACTTCGCTCAGTTATGGATTTTGCTTTGCGTATACAGATGAATGTGTCTTTGTCTGTTTGCTTGTCCCTCTCCATGTCTGCGTTTGTATCTGGGTATCTATGGGCGTCTGCGTTGCTCTGTCCGACTCTGTCTGTTTAAGTCTATCGTATCTTCTATTGATCTCCTTAGTTATCCGTCTATGTCTGTCTATATATGTTTCTGTCTCTCTTTGTCTCTGTCTGTTTGCCAGATGACCTTCTAAGGAATTTAATAGTTTTTTTTATTTCCGTCGATTTTTCAATTGTCCTGTATGTTGCTCTTCTCGCCTTCCTCTGTGCATGCAGCCTCATTATCTCAATGTCTTTGTCTCAATCTGCCTTTCACTTGTTGAGCATTTCCCACGCTTTTGTTTCTGCCATTCTATAGCTCAAGGTATTTGAGAGGGTCTGAACGACCGGGTTAGATTTTCCGAGAGTTGGGGGTTTCGACCACCACTGTTCAAAAGTACTTCTGCCGCAGTGACAAAAGACAATTGTACAGAGGTCAGTTTTAACCACTCGTCCAAACCCGCAGCAAAGAATAGTCCCATTGATTACCCTAATTTTGACGCTCTGGATTGACTGTCGTTTTGTTTTCTTTGTTTTGATCAGCACAACCTTGGAAGAGATGCATACAATCGATGTAGGCCAGCAGTCTCCTCTAGGCTTATAAACATTCCTCCGCATTGCCTATCAACAGTAGTTGGCTGCAGGGTATTGATTTCCAGACGTCTTAGGGCTGGAGCTTTTTGAGGCTGGGGTGTTGGTTTGAACATCTGGCAAGCATACGCAGTCTTGTTGTCCTCGAGACCAAGGTCTTGGTCTCGAGTGCGCTCGAGTTCGTTTTTAAAAGTCTTGGTCTTGGTCTTGGTCTTGAGGTTCAAGGTCTTGGTCTTGGTCTTGGTCTTGAGGTTCAAGGTCTTGGTCTTGGTCTTGGTCTTGAGGTTCAAAGTCTTGGTCTTGGTTTTGCAAGACCAAGACCAAGACTTTTGTCAGTATGCACAGTCATTAATTTTAACAAACGGCAAGAATTTTACAAATTTATCCAATAATCACTCATACAGTTATTGCTTTAGTATTTACACGGTGTGAATGAGGCTTCACTGTTGTTTTGGACAATTATTTTTGACTTCCGGTTATTTACCATGGAATGATTTCAAAACAGACTCATGATTAATTTGTACATTTACATCCGGTTCTTGAAAAGCTGCTTGTGTGCTAGAGATTTCAGCACTTGTAGACCTTGTTTTTTCACATGGCAGAATTTTTATGAGGCCCCACAGATCACGTCTTGGTCAGAAAATTTTGAGCGAATTGGTTTTTATAAAATGCAACAGACATTTGAAATAACATTTCGCATGAAGGACTTTTGTAAATACGAATTCGGAATTCTCTGCAGTCTCCATATAGAGCTGTTTTGCTTGAATAAAAGAAAAAACTCATGTTTTCATTAAAATAACGAGTATTTAGACTTCACAATTTTTAGTAAGGAATAGAAGTCTGGATACGACTGTGATTTTTTGGGTCTTGGTCTCGGTCTTGGTCTTGAGGTTCAAGGTCTTGGTCTTGGTCTTGGTCTCGAGGTTCAAGGTCTTGGTCTTGGTCTTGAGGTTCAAGGTCTTGGTCTTGGTCTTGGTCTTGAGGTTCAAGGTCTTGGTCTTGGTCTTGGTCTTGAGGTTTAAGGTCTTGACAACAAGACTGAGCATACGTAATAGCTTTTAAGTGCACAATGCGTTTAAGCGTCAACTCTTGCATAAACGCTTCGAAACATACGCTTTTCAAATCACTTGTGACCAGAAAGTTAACCCCATTGAAGAATTGGCGCCAATCCCAACTGCCCAGTCATTATCGCTTTGGACCATGCTCCAGTGGTGACCAGATGAAAACTCAAAGACCTATAGTTTCGATCAAAAAGTTCAACCCGGAGATCAGTTTAAGCTCTGTGACAGCTGGATGTCGTTTAAGAAAAGTTGCCCTCTCGATCGTTTAGCCTACTCACATATTAGTCAAATTTGCGATAGGACTACATGTCTGAAAATGGTAGACCTACACTCTGAAGCCGTTAGCACTAGATACGTCATTGGAAAATTAATGACTAACTCAGCCGTCCATCATCATCATCATCGTCGTCGTCGTCGTCGTCGTCGTCATCATCATCATCATCATCATCATCGAAAAGTTCACGACAAACTGTTCATTTTGACTTTTTAAACACCTACAGTTGTTTTTTTTTTAATTATCTTTTATAAGTCGATTGTTAAATAGATACATGTATGTTATTTTTAAACATTCGCCCTTGATCGTTTTTGGCCGCCGCAGATTACCTAGCCTATAGGAAAACTAGACAACTGCCTATAGGGTTCCCGCAGCATCAAGGAGTTCTCATTCTAAGGAGCTTCATAATTTTCAATCCGTGCCTCTATCTTTGGCAGATGGTCTGGTATAATGGCAGTCACCGTGAATTCTGTGGATTATGTGAATATTTAATGATTTACACAGTAAGTAGGCCTAAGTAGAGCATTTGTTAACACGTAATATATGTCACATACGCTGATATACACTGCACATGAACCGTAATAGTAAGCTCCAAATTACAAAAGCGCTACTCCAGGTTGGGAATTGTCGGGGATCTTGCCATTATTTTTTTGCATTTAATTACAACATAAATATAATGTAAAATTTTCGATCAGTGCACACAATACACTGTAAATGCCAATGGTCAAAATTAATATACCCCGATTAATGCAGATTTGCAAAAATACCCATTTTGCAAAAAATACCCAGATACCCAGACGAAAGCCAAAAAACAAAGATCTAGTTACAAAACCAGCTGTAGCAACACTGACCGCCAATTCTCATCATGAATACGTCATTTGCGTTCTCATGGTAACGTTCTCTGAACCGATGACGTCATAATTGGGCTGTTTATCTTACGCCATCTTTCAATGGTGCAATATTTCTCAATTCGTGAAAAATTCGGAGACGGTCTACGTCTCTACGACGTTCTACGCTTTAAAATATACGAATAAGCACGAATTTTAAGACAGATGACGTTTGAAATCTTTGAATAAACAAGATTTTAAAAACAGTCGACGTTTACAAATTTCGAATGAACAGTCAAGACAGTCGAGATTTGAAATCTAACCGTCTAACAAAAAAAAATTTCAATACGGTCGACGTTTGAAGCAACTGCAGCCAGAAAGAATCAGCATAACGAGCAGAATGTAGCCTACCTATGCGACCACAGAAGCGAAAATCCGAGTAAGACATTTCACTTTTTCTCTGCATTCAGGGTGGGAATTGTCGGAGAATGGGGGGGGGGGTTCAACCCCCTTACTTAGGACCCCGGTTAAGTCTTCACTGCACACCAGCGGGGTCGTTTCCAATCCCTCAGTTGTGCTAGTGTGATATAGCATTATTTGACTCTGAGTCTCTGACAAAGAGACGACATTTGAACATTTCCATAGTGTATCACGTATGCATTTTTGAATTTTCTCAACAGTTGAATTTGATTCGAGTCTGGCTTGCAAAACTGCCTTGCGTTGCAATCAGCTGCTTTCAAATTTCGTTGACATCAGTTTGTAAAATATGGATAAAATGTTCAAAATCCGCAGTCTTTCTATGCAATTCCCACACTATCTGCATTAATTATTTCGAAAGTGATTGTTCGTCTTTCCACTAAGTTTTTGGATGGTTCATAGTGTTAAAATGTTTTAATAAGCAAAACTAATGGACAAGCGACACGAAAACACGGTTAATTATGATTTAGTTGTTTTCTAATGAAGTGAAAGACCAGCGATAGATGGTTGGTAGCATTGCAGCCAAACAAATTAGGTAAGGATAGAAGTGTATGATGGTAAATTACACTCATAGCAGTCACCCCGAAGTATGTCACTGACACTACAGATCATCTTTTAACCTTTTCTGACTGAGCGCCGGTGAATATCAGCTGGTTCCCGCAACTCAGTTTCCTTTGGGTGGTGTATAAATCTCGAGATTACGAATACGGTCTAATCTAATCTAAGCGGACGATATAATCTAATCTCACCAAGTATAGTCTAGACTCCTTTAGTCTAGTAAATGTAATCAATAGTCTAGCCTAAATTTCAGGCCGTGCCAGCTTGCTATAGGCCAATAGTGAGCGCAACTGTGCTGCGGACTTGTTAAAGCTATTTGTGCTGTCGTCATTCTTTATCCTCAGTGAAACAAGGCCCAGGAACTCTGAATATACTGAACTTAGAAAACTGATGGATTTAATTTTATCTAACCAGTGATTGAGTAAACTTTCCTGAGGTATTTCAATACATACTGAATATACTGAACTTAGAAAACTGATGGATTTAATTTTATCTAACCAGTGATTGAGTAAAATTTCCTGAGGTCTTTCAATACATATTGAATATACTGAACTTAGAAAACTGATGGATTTAATTTTATCTAACCAGTGATTGAGTAAGATTTCCTGAGGTCTTTCAATACATACTGAATATACTGAACTTAGAAAGCTGATCATGGATTTATTTTTATCTTAGAACCTAATTTAGTTTGTGTCTGCACCCCAAAACCAAACCACTGGAATGAGATACTTGCATCTGATGTGAGTGAAGATTGACAGAAGCAGGCCTTGTATGACGTAGCTAAGTGTAGAATAATAATGATGCCGTGTATGACGTAGCTAAGTGTAGAATAATAATGATTGAAAATCTCTACACAGGAATTTGCTTTTTTCTGTTGCACAGCTCCTGTGATTCCATGTTCACTGCCTGCTGCTCAGGAACCAGACGAAATGAATGGACCTTCAGCAGCAGCAACTACAGCATCATCACGAGAGGATCAAGAGTTAATTATTCATCTGCCATATGGCAGCAGTGCTCTGAAACTGTGTTCTAGGTAGGTGGCTTTTAAGTATTTTGTCTTGTTTCTTTGCTTCTCATTTCGTTTTTCCCTTCACACAACAGGTACAGTTGCAGTGGCAATGATAGCAGATAACACTTAGTCAAAAGTGTTTCAACCTTATTGGGAAATATTAAGGGAATCTCTCAAGTTTTCAATTACTACCAAAAGATGATTAACTTTAAAATATCCCTAGGAATAGCTGCCAATATGCTAAACTTGATGAAGTGCACCATGTTAAGTTTGTATTACATTTACATTTAAAATTACATTTGCCTTATCTTACCTGTTTGCAGATTAACTTGCCTGTGTAACTACGCCCCTCAGCTCAACTGAGATTAGAAATTAACTGATCGGGTGACAGACTGATGTTGAATTAATCTTAAATCGATTGTCTACATTTTATAATGTCAATTTAAAATTGGTGAATTGATGGCATTTGTGATGGTATCATAGTGGTGTCATTTTGTTGATTGTAGGAGCCTGCACAGTTCAACTGCTTTAAAAAGAAATTAAAGAAAGATAAAGCGAATTCGTCAAATTGGAGAAAGACAAGTCGTCGACCCAGAATTATAACTCTTGTACAGTGTGTGATTTCCAAGATCAACAGATCTACACTGGGACCAGACTGGCACAGAATGAACAACCAGTTCATTCTGGTGATCGGTCTGACTACCATCTGGTAACATCAAATGATAGATTAAATGGGTTCGTCCAACCAATTGTTGAAGGAAATGCACTGATCCAACAGCCTGTACATAATGGAATTGACAGCAACACCCTGGCACATCTAGCTTCATCCAGCAACAGCCAGAGTCTAAGCAACCTGCCGATATATATATCCTGGACTGAATGGACTGTACACCCATACCCTAGACCAAATGGACCTGCCATTCCATATCCTGGACCAAGTGGACCTGCTAATCTATATCTTGGATCTGCCCAGCAACACCCAGAAGCTAAAGAACTCATCCAACACCATGGGCCTACTGAATTCCAGCAACATCTGCTCAGATCTTAAAGCATTAACTTAAAGCAGATGAACACAGAAACTCTGCATTTGACAGTCATACGAGAGTAGGAAGTAGACAGTCCAGCCATCGGTCCTGCTGACAGGGATCTTTCAGATCCGCTTAGATCTGAAAGCATACAACGCAAAGCAGACGAACACAGAACCTCCGCCACTGAGTCATGCTTTCAAAGATCGAGCCTCAAAGGATCCAACTGCAAGTACAAGAAAAGATCCTTCCTCCAACAGCCCAGCTCAAAGTTCTACCAAAAAGCTTGCCTCAGGTAGCCCAATCAAACAGACTGGGACTCTAAGTCCCACTTCAAGTCTGGAGAAACGAAATACGAAAGAATGATTGACCTGCATGGAGGTAAACAGTACTGTTCTGTTCTCCTCATGGTTTCTTTAAGATATTCTTTTATTCAATTCTTAAGATCTTGGAATGTCACTGTCTTTTGATTTCCATCGGTTGATGCCGTGTGCATTAGATACCGGTGCGATAGAAGTTACTAATTAATAATAATAATAATAATAATAATAATAATAATTATAATAATAATAACAATAATTAATAATAATAATAATAATAATAAAAATAATAAAAATAATAATAATAATAATAATAATAATAATAATAATAATAATATAGGCCCTTATGAAACGATGCCATATAAATTTGCAATTATAATTATATCAGTACTTAACAGAATTGCTTGTATATGTATATATATATATATATATATATATATATATATATATATATATATGTTTGTATTTATGTATTTATGATAGTTTGTTTTCTTGTATCAAGCCACTTAATATAGCACCTTTTAGGTCGGCTACTTTACAAGGCGCTGCACGAATGACTAACTCATCTAGATATTTAAGGGCATTTTAATACATTTTGGAAATGTCTACTGAACAGAGCTAAACGCAACAGCACTTATGTAAAGCTGAAGACTGTTCCCAGAGGAAGATCCGAGTCACGATAAGATACAATGGGCTTGAGTTTATATACGGATGCGAGGCACCTGCATATCTCCCCATGCAGCTGAGCGCAACGATCGCAGACCTGGTCGACTTAAGACTGGAACATAAAACTTCTTGAAGTATGTCAGTGTGACGCGGACCAACAGGGGTCGCCCCAGAAAAAGACTTGAATTTTTCTTTCATTTCATGTTACTATTTTGTCATAACGTGTAATAATAATAACCATTATTTTTGTTTCGATAGGTGCCTTTGGATATTCGGGCCACAAGTTTTCTGCTTGAGGAGGATGGGCGATGGGATGGTTGAGGAGGATGGGCGATGGGATGGTTGCACTCCGTTTTGTCGGGATTGTGTGGGTGTGCGGTTCGATTTGTGTTTGTCTTTAGTTTTTTGTATTTGTATTTAGTTTTATGTATGTGTATTTGTTTTTGTGTTTGTATTTGTTTTTAGTTTTTTTTTATAAGTGTTTAGTTTTTTGTATTTGTGTTTAGTTTAACGACAAAACAAGCAACAAAGAAAACAACAAACAACAAAGTAAACAACAAAGTAAACAACAAAACAGACACGAAAGCAAACAACAAACGACAAATAACAAAATAGACAACAAAACAGTCAAGACAAAATAAACAAAAACTACACCCCTGCTGAGCCTCTGGCGTGGCTTTAAATCCCGTAAGCTCATTAAGGCAGGGGGGCCCCTGGCGTGGCTTAATCTCCCGTAAGCCCTTTGTGTAGTTTTTGTGTTTTTGTCTTGTTTGTTTTGTTGTTTATTTTGTTTGTTTTTTGTCGTTTGTTGTTTACTTTCGCGTTTGTTTTGTTGTTTATTTTGTTGTTTATTTTGTCGTTTGTTGTTTGCTTTGTTGTTTGTTTTTTCGTTAAACTAAGTACAAATGCAAAATCTAAATGCTTTGTAGTGTTTTGTTTGTTTTTATTTTGTCGTGTGTTGTTTGTTTTGTTGTTTATTTTGTCATGTGCTGTTTATTTTGTTTATTTTGTCGTGTTGTTTGTCTTTTTGTTTATTTTGTCGTTTGTTATTTGTATGTTGTTTATTTTGTCATGTGCTGTTTAGTTTGGTGCTTGGACCGGGTCCTGCGTGCAGCGGCACGCCTTATTGGTCGCATCCCAAGATTTGGCCATGTCACTGAGTACATGCGGGATGTTTGGCATTGGCTTCCTATCCCGCAGCGTATTGCCTATCGGTTCTCTGCCCTAGTGTGGCTTTGCCTTGTGGGAGAGGCCCAAGATCTTTCCACTCACAGGTCGGCCCAATAGGCGGGTCATGAATATACGTGAATCGGAGTGGGGCGCTGTGACGTCACTGGAGGACTCGACCAGCGCTGCTATCAGATACCGAAGGCCGTTTATGCTCTAGTATTCAACTGACTAGTATACAAGTACACATAATATTTATTTTAAGTCAACTTGTCACTTGTCACTTGTGTGTCTATATTTTAGACTCTAGATCCTAACAGTCACTGCTATATGCAATTGTTTATTATTTGACATTTGCTCAGTTTAATTGTTTAACTTTTCTCTGTGGTTATGTTTAACTTTTCACTATGGTTATTTACAACTGCAGGAATATCTGCAAGTATAGACGAAGTTTCTGCTGGACCTTTCAATGTGCCATCTTGTTAGAAATATTATCAAGTGAAACAAGTTACAAAAAGTTACATCAAAAAAGTAACATGTACAAAACTCTGAGTAGAAAATGCCTCTATCTAGACAAGAAGCAGACCTAGAACTTGGATATTTCCAGTTATCAATGACACAATTGGTTATTTATCAGTATTGTAATAGGCTATCACTGACAGAACCAGTCTTGTTGTCAAGACCTTAAACCTCAAGACCAAGACCAAGACCTTGAACCTCGAGACCAAGACCAAGACTTTGAACCTCGAGACCAAGACCAAGACCAAGACCTTGAACCTCAAGACCAAGACCAAGACCCAAAAAATCGAAATCAGGTCAAAACTTCAAAAAATTGTAAAGTCGGAATATTCGCTATTTTAATGAAAACATTAGTCTTTTATTTTATTCAAGCAAATTAACTTTAAATGCAAACTGCAGAGAAATCCGAATTTGTATTCAAAAGTCCTTCATGCAAACTCTTATACCAAATGCCTTTTGTATTTTATAAAAACCAATTCGCTCAGAATTTTCTGACCAAGACGCGCCAGGTGGGCCTCATTAAAAATCCGCCATGTGAAAAAATACGTTCTACAGGTGCTGAAGTCGCTGACACACACAGAGTAGCTTTTCAAGCACTGGATGTAAATGTACAGATAGTGAGTCCTTTTGAAATCTTCCCATTGTTTATCATACCGTGTGATACAGAATAACTGTTGCTGCCAATGGGTTTTCCTCAGTCTTGTTGTCCTCGAGACCAAGGTCTTGGTCTCGAGTGCACTCGAGTTCGTTTTTAAAAGTCTTGGTCTTGGTCTTGGTCTTGAGACCAAAGGTCTTGGTCTTGGTCTTGGTCTTGAGGTTCAAGGTCTTGGTCTTGGTCTTGGTCTTGAGGTTCAAGGTCTTGGTCTTGGTTTTCCAAGACCAAGACCAAGACTTTTGGCAATATGGACAGTCATTAATTTTAACAAACGGCAAGAATTTTAAAAATTTATTCAATAATTAGGCCTACTTATACAGTTATTGCTTTAGTATTTACACGGTGTGAATGAGGCTTCACTGTTGTTTTGGACAATTATTTTGACTTCCGGTTATTTAACATGGAATGATTTCAAAACAGACTCATGATTAATTTGTACATTTACATCCGGTTCTTGAAAAGCTGCTTTGTGTGCTAGCGATTTCAGCACTTGTAGATCGTGTTTTTTCACATGGCAGAATTTTTATGAGGCCCCACAGGTCACGTCTTGGTCAGAAAATTCTGAGCAAATTGGTTTTTATAAAATTCAACAGGCATTTGGAATAATATTTCGCATGAAGGACTTTTGTAATTACGAACTCGGAATTCTCTGCAGTCTCCATTTAGAGTTGTTTTGCTTGAAAAAAAAGAAAAATCTCATGTTTTCATTAAAATAACGAGTAGTCCGACTGGACAATTTTTTAGTAAGGAATAGAAGTCTGGATACGGCTGTGATTTTTTGGGGTCTTGGTCTTGGTCTTGGTCTTGAGGTTCAAGGTCTTGGTCTTGGTCTTGGTCTTGAGGTTCAAGGTCTTGGTCTTGGTCTTGAGGTTCAAGGTCTTGGTCTTGGTCTTGGTCTTGGTCTTGAGGTTCAAGGTCTTGGTCTTGGTCTTGGTCTTGAGGTTTAAGGTCTTGACAACAAGACTGGTTTTCCTGACCAACATGACTTGTATCCATTCATAGATATTGGTCGTATGATGCAAGCAGGCTTGATACAGAATTCTTGAGTTCTGTTAAATGACTGTTCATATTAACAGCCGGTCTTGGTCTTGGTCTTGCGAGACCAAGACCAAGACTTTGAACCTCAAGACCAAGACCAAGACCTTGAACCTCAAGACCAAGACCAAGACCAAGACTTTTAAACACGAACTCGAGTGCACTCGAGACCAAGACCTTGGTCTCGAGGACAACAAGACTGGACATAACAGATTATAAGTTATACAAAAGCTTATCAGCTATCATTGATTTGATAGCTATTTCTATCACTGATGCTCAAAATGTTCAGAACATATGCGCGCCGTTTTCGCATTAAATGGATCTTTTCGGCAGCATCGTGATACCCACACTTTTTGTAACCCATCATCTTTAGGAAATCTGTGGAATGATAAAACTTTCCCAGGCTCAGCCTCATTACGCCACGTATTCTTACAACTGGCAACTGCACAGTTCCCAGGCATCGTGGTCTATAAATTAAAAGTTTCTACAAAGTTTGGCAAACACGCGAAAATCTCGATAGATACACTAAGCACACTGGACAGTAGATATAATGAAGGTCGTGTACTGAATTAACGGAGTTTGCCCGAGTGGTCCAGTGGACCAGTGACGTCAGAAACACCCCACCCCGAGTTAATGAGCCTCCCAGTACAAGCTATCGGGCCAACCTGTTAGTGGAGAAACCTTGGGAGAGGCCCCTGTGAATTTGCGAGAGCATCGCCGCTCCACCCTGAAAATCCAGCGCTGTGGTTCCCTACGCTCTTCAAAGCAGGCTGAGCTTCTGGTTTCCCGCTCACGGACCGCCCTTAGGCAGCGCCGTGATTTTTCCATCGCTGGCTCTGCAATCTGGAATGGGCTCCCTGTAGCGCTTCGCTTGGTCCCAAGGGATGAGAAGGAGGCTGATAGAAGAGTAGATCAGAAGGGAAGAGTTACCATGTGGAATCATATCTCAAATCACCAAGGAACAGGCAGCTGCTAGTGCACAACCGCTACTCAGATAATAGACGAGACACAAATGCTGACACTTCTCTGTCTAGACGTTGATGGAGGCTTTCAGTGCTGACGAAAACAGAATGACTTGTATTCTTCTGATAAAGATTGTGGATGACATTTAGCAAATGTTTTCATTCATTGCTATACAACAAACAGAAACGAAAAGCAGTTATTCATTTATTTATCCACTTATTCCTCTATCGATCCTGTCATTCATCCATCTAACTATTCATACCTTCACTACATTCGTACAATCATTCGTTCATTCTTTTAACTGTCTTTCTTTTCTTCCGTCCGTTCGTTAACTCATTCATTCAAGAAACACTAAAAAAAACACACAGGAACATTGGGAAACAACAAGAACCATTGGGAAACACCAAGAAACATTAAAGAGTATTGGGAAACGCCAAGAAACACTGGGAAACACCACGAACATTGGCACACACACACCAAGAAACTCCTTCCCGAGATCAACAGATTCTCGGTTCTTCCATCATCATTGCAACCCGTCCTCCATCATGCTACTAGGGTGACCACATTCTTTTCTACAATTCCGGGATACCACAGATATATAACTGAACAATTATGGAAGGGCTAAATCGAGGGCGAAGGCCGAGAAAAACGAGGCGGGGTTTGGGGAGGGTCTCGGTGAGACCACAAGAAATTTTGGACGTCAAATTAAATTGAAATAACTAAATTATTTTTAACTGCTGAAATTTTTTTTCTGCCGGAACGCTGTTCCTTAGCGTTCCGGCAGAAAAAACACATTTGACGAACCGGAACGGAACGCTAATTCATTTTGACGAACCGGAACGGCGTTCCGGTGCGTTCCGGTCCATTTCGAGCACTGTATAGGCCTATATATAAGTCAAACAATTAGGAGCTGGGCCATTGCCTTCTAGATACTGATGGCTAGCTCATTGGAAGAGCGCTATACATACGCAATGCCTCAACTGAAATATATTTGTAAGATTTTAGACCAAAATGAAGCATTTTATTTATAATTAAATTGATTTAATTCGTAGAAAAGAGCCCAAAAAAATGGTCAAGATAACAACAACGATACTAATACAGCAAACTCTTCCTCTTATAGTGTACCAAGTTGCAGCATGTCAGCTTGTTTTCCTCAACAAACGAATATTGTATTGTATTGTATTCAATGTATTGTATTGTAAGTGTTGCTCATATCCTGCTGCTGATGTCTTCGTCAAATCGAAACTTGGAAACTGGGATTAAAATAACAAGCAAAAATATTAAGTGAACGAAGTCGCTAGCAGTCGATAGCTTAGCGACTGGTTTCGACTTGAGGGCTTAGCGGTGGCGGCGGCGGCGCCGGGGACTAACTCTTCGTAATCGTAATCTCGAGATTTCTAAAGCGCCCCAAAAGCTAAGTCGTGGGAACCAGCTTATTCACAGGCGCTTATTTAAAACAAAAGCGATAGGCGGGGGCAGGGGAGTAAAATCGGTCCAAGTCAAGATCCAAAGGGGTCAGGCAGGCAGACAGTCAGACGGCCAAGGTGGGTGGCGCTTTGAGGAAACGGTGAGGTAGGTAAGAGGAGGAATCGGGATAGGATTTGTGAAAGAGCAGTGTTTATAGTTTGAGTGAAAGACCTGTGGAGATACAGCAAGAGGTGAGGTTTTAGTGAGTTCGTAGGATGCATCAGAGTTTATTTTGGAGAGGTGGAACATAGCTCTTCCACCTATGGAGCTGTGGAGCGATTTTCAAACAGGAAGAAAGAAAGCTAAAAAATCTGCTTCCGCAGAATGGAACGGAGCAACCGCTTCTGAGGCCTGAGTACGGTAGCTTTACTCCTCTCTTGACCGTGTAAATGACAACTTCAAGCGCCAACACGATTTGCAGTGAAGCAAGGTATCCCCTCATTTTCATTCCAACGATCTGAGGATAATTTCAGGAATGAATCCTTCAGTTCCAGTGTCTTAAACGATTAACAAATGCTGAATCATGCCTCGGAAGCAGCGTCAGATTTAGGCATAAGCTAAAAAAGCTACAGCTTAGGGCCTCACAATTCGCAGGAGCCTAAACATATTCAGAGTTTTGGGGGCTTTTTAAAATTTATGTGTACTGTGCATATATATGATTATAGGGCTTAATGGCCTATATATATATATATATATATATATATATATATATATATATATATATATTATGGAAAACCCTTTTTAACGACCTGTGTAGAAAATTCCATCTCGCCTTGATAAATGCATTCATTTGAAAATTTGAATTTTTTCACTATGCCTCGCTTATACAAAATAAAAAGGCATACATGTTTTCAAGTTTTGTGAGACCTTCTGGTGTAAATTTTAAACAAGGGCTTCCAAGTTTTATATAACTTAGGACCTCACCAAATCTAAATCCGGCACTGACTAAAAGTACCGTAATAGTGAAACATCTGTAATCAGAAATCTTTGACCTACTTCTACAAGCCCCTAAGTCGTTCAGTGTGGTTGAAATATTGGCCACATTAGATTTTGATTTTAATAGATCGAGCACAATCATGGTGGGCTGTAGCGAGGAGCTTAAAATTAATGGATCACCATCCGGTTACACTTTAAGTGGACAGAGTCCTTTGATTTGCGTCCTTGTCAATACGCCCATCAACAACTGTTGTTGCGAATGTAAATGTACACGTTTATCTATTGCGACCGTATGTTGGAAGTATTATGGGCCCTATAAGTATCCCAAATGAGCAATATCAGTCCTATATTTTGGCGTCTCTTCACAGCCACGGGATCGAAGCAAAGAATGGATGAAGCGCCATTCCTACGAATAATGAATGACTTTGTTTCAAAAGGAACAGACGAAACAACAATTCTCTTTAAATGGCGTCAATAGTTTAATTAACTTACGTCTTACAACAACAAGGTAGATTCAATCATTTTCAAAGAAAGATTATAGGTAGTTGTAGGCCTATACAATATTTGAAATCTTTGTAAACTAAGTTCTGAATTAATTTCTGTTAGAATAAAAGAAACTTGTATACAACCACTGCAATAAAAGTCACTGTGTCTACAATTTACTTTAATTGTAAAGTTATAGATCAAATGATGTCTCTAGCATCGAGTAGTAAAGACGTTGAGATGGGACAGATCTGTTTCTCCATCGGGTGCAGAATGCTTCGTCGGTGTTATGTTGCTGCCTCAGGCAATAGAGGAGTATAAAGGTCTTGCCGAGAAAGCCATCGCAGCTTAAATATTGTAGCATCGGGTTGAATGTAGAATTACACTGCCCCTAAAAATAAATAATAATTACATAATAATAATAATAATAATAATAATAATAATAATAATAATAATAATAATAATAATAATAATAATAATAATAATTCGTAATTTGGGGTAAGTGCCACGGAATGCCATCGCATTCCGTGGCACATTCAATGACTCAGCGGAGGACGAGGCTTGATTTCCTAGGAATAACATATCAACGTGACGTCATTGCAGCCAATGAGAGGAGCGTTACATTTGTTTTGTTTTACACACACACTGACACACACACACACACACACTAAATGACAGTTCTGTTCGTTATATTATCAATGATTGTTGTTGTTGCTATTATTATTATTTTATTATTATTGTTATTATTGGCATTATTATTATTATTTTATTATTATTGGCATTATTGGCATTATTATTATTATTATTATTTATATTTTTGCCCCAAGGTACATATGATCCCTCTGGGGCTTAGATATTATTTCGTCCATGGCTTCTTGTAATGTACAAGCTTAACTCGTCGCTCATTTCGAACATCGTGAGGGTAATCTGATCGATTCTTGGAACTGACTTCTAATCTTGGCAACAGCCTACAATGACAGTCATGCCCACTGGGCACACAAGAGGCCATCATGCAGCTGCAGTGGCTTAACGCACGCCACAATCAGGCCTAGTGATTAACAATGAATGTGTCTGCTTATAATAAACAGTTAACGTGGCAGACATATTGACTATCCATCCCTGCCAGCTTCCTACATGGAGCCCGTATTGGACCCATATTTCCATATGTGACCCGTTTAGAGCCAATTTGGGTTCCATCTAATGCCCATGGAAATGCTGGCAGCCTGGCAGGGTAACTGTTCTTCGATCTCTGTTACATACTGAATGCTGGCCAATCTACCACCACGTGTCGGAATACCAAAAACAGTCATTTAGGGGTAATATCCGTAAGTCAACCCCAAGCGTTAATTATTCACTAATTGGTAAGTCTGCATCAAGTATTAATTGGTAGTCTGCATCAACTGCTAATTACCAAATAATAATATTATTGATATCATTGGTAAGTCAGCATCAAGCGTTAATATTTAACTAATTGGTAAGTTAACATCACGTGCTACTATTTTAGGCCTAAACTGACCCATCGGATGTTAGTACCGATCGAATCCTTAAGGAGATTTGCTACTATGCTTGACTATAAAGATTCCACACCTTAACTCGCATTATTATTATTATTATTATTATTATTATTATTATTATTATTATTATTATTATTATTATTATTATTATTATTATTATTATTATTATTATTATTATTATTATTATTATTATTATTATTATTATTATTATTATTATTATTATTATTATTATTATTATTATTATTATTATAACTATTATTATTATTTTTTTTATTATTATTATTATTTTTATTATTATTATTATTATTATTATTATTATTATTATTATTATTATTATTATTATTATTATATTTTTTGTCCCAAGGCACATAAGATCCCTCGGGACTTAGACATTAATGTGTTAAAAATGTTGTTTTCAGGACATCAGGCTTCGTCTTCTCCCAGATCATTGAACGTATCACGGAATGATTATTATTATTTTTTTAGGTATGCTAAAAATGTTTTTACCAAAAGTCAGCTATTTTTCACTTTGTATAAATATAAAACGTTAAAACTTAGTGGGTGCCCACTTGACTTATAAAAAACTTTCCTGATACAATTTCTAGCAAAGAGCTAAGTCTTACAACTTGGTGGACTGAAGGCCCTTCTGAGGAAGATTGACAGAACACGGATCGTTAGGTCTTCAATCGCTCAAGAAACCGCAAGGAACAGTGTAGGTTCTATAATAGAATAGTCATTTTCACCCTTTTATGCCTATTTGCATTGAGAGCGCGTTTCTCGTACAGTAAGTAACATTTCCAACATATGAGGGTTTTCTCAGTCACAGTCACACACCACACACACGAACACGTTTACACGCACATAGGCCTATACACATACATATGATTTTTAACTTATAAAAAACTCCGAAGCAGGTTCATCTGTGAGGAGGGTTGGCCGCTAGGTTGCAGATCCTAAACCTACAGTTTGAAAACAAGAGGCGACAGAATATATCGATCGTAGAATAAATGGTACAGAAATGCACTGCAGACGACAGTCGTAAAAGATTCGAGTGCGTCGTGGAGGGGCGCCTGCTGATGATGTTGCATCGTGATGCTGACAGTCCCGTTGTTATCCATCCTACGTATGTCATATACGCAAGATAGATAACAACGGGATTGTGAAGCAAGTGGAGGCGTGCCATCAACACCAACGGGTTATGAGCCTATGGACTTAAAAACAGAAGAAACACGCCACACACAACGCACATTCATATTATAGTATACTGGTACATATAATAGGAATGACCTGCATTGTTCGGCCAGTTTCAAATTATCCTATTGTAGTCCCATATATGCCTGCCTGCGGCATGCCTATTGCAAGCCGACTGTATCTGCTACGCTTCGTTGAGTCGCCGTCAAAGCATGAACAAGATCCAGTATTCGTTATTGTGCATATATATATATATATATATATATATATATATATATATATATATATATATATATATATATATATATATATATATATATATATATATATATACATATATATACATATATGTAATGTATACATATATATCAATGACCTAGTTTACAGGTATGTAGCCTATGTAACTTCGTTGTTCAGTTGGTCTTCGGTAGAACTCAAAGAGACCCATCAATGAGGAATGGTAGCAGGCCAGCGTGAATTTCGCGCAAATATGCATTTAATGCTAAATATCTGCATAAGTCTATGAGATGGCTTTGAGGATATCTCGTGTGTAGCGATCAAGTATTAGATTAGAGACTGACTTACATTATGTACATAGTCCGTTCGGTCATCGCAGGATCGCATGATTCATGAAAACATTGGCCCCGCTATGGTCTATCTAGAGCAACATAGCAATAATTATGCCTTGTTTTATGTGTGATTTTCGTCTGCGTAAAATATATCCTATAACAGTCAAGGATTAGAATATGTTTATGATTTTCCATTAAGCCTACACTAGATACACGAACATCGTCTGTCATTTCACGAACCATGAATTATGCGGAACTATCTGATCTGGTAAGTTTCATCGATTTTGCATGTAGGTCATTTTACCGTTAGTAAACAAAACTGAAAACCACCAGGTTTTGTAACATCTCATTGACTTTACTAATAGTCTGGCTAATAGTAAAGTAAGCCTATCGTTAAGACCTGGACAATTGACGGTTGGTATACTGGAAAACTGTCAATTTGTCTTTCTTCTCACGCCGGTTAAAGGCATTAACCGGCGAGATTTAACTGACAAATCTAAATATAGTCTATATAATTGTCAATTGTGCTTACATTGCTAATATGCAGCATTTTAACCTATAGCACCATCTGTTTGATTTGTGGTTTTATCTCGACAATTAGGTAGAACCTTTAAAGAACTACTTCAAATTGCAAACTGTTGGTACATATTCCCCCCTCCCATCCACAATCAAAGCCTTGAGTGTCAACTGAAACAGTCCAAACCATTCCCAAGTGTATTATCTTGCACCGAAGAATTTCTGCCCTAATGTTCCTTTCGATTTCTTGAACGATTGAAATCTTTGTCGCCTTGTTTGTTACTAATTCAAGGAACTTGTCCAGCTGCACTGCTTTCTGTTGAGTGATAATCTTTGTGGCATCACTTAGGACTCCTTTTCTTCTAGTTTTATGTGCATTGCCTTAATTGTAAATGACCTAACAAATTTAGAGAGACTCGTTGAAAAAATAATGAAATATCAAAATGCTGTGTGGCTATTCTGCTGCCTTTCTACCAAACATTGAAAAAAAAACGTGAAAATCTAACAGGATCAGTCAAGCTGCAAATGGAAAAACGATTTCTAGAGTAAGAATGGCTCTTTCTGCCTTAAATTTGTTGGGTTTTTCTCATAAGCCTTTGTAGAGACTATAATTTTTATCAGTCTTGTTGTCCTCGAGAGACTAGTCAAGGTCTTGGTCTCGAGTGCACTCGAGTTCGTTTTTAAAAGTCTGGGTTTTGGTCTTGGTCTCGAGTGCACTCGAGTTCGTTTTTAAAAGTCTTGGTCTTGGTCTTGGTCTTGAGACCAAAAGCCTTGGTCTTGGTCTTGAGGTTCAAGGTCTTGGTCTTGGTCTTGAGGTTCAAAGTCTTGGTCTTGGTCTCGCAAGACCAAGACCAAGACCGGCTGTCAATATGAATAGTCATTTAACAGAATTGAAGAATTCTGTATCAAGCCTGCTTGCATCATACGACCAATATCTAGGCCTATGGATTAATGCAAGTCTTGTTGGTAAGGAAAACCCATTGGCAGCAGCAACCGTTATTCTGTATCAGACCTATGGGAAGATTTCAAAGTGAGTCTATCTATACATTTACATTCAGTGCTTGAAAAGCTACTGTGTGTGTGTGTCAACGACATCAGTACCTGTAGAACATATTTTTTCACATGGCGGAATTTTTATGAGGCCCACCAGGCACGTCTTGGTCAGAAAACTCTGAGCGAATTGTTTTTTTTTATAAAATACAAAAGGCATTTGGAATAATAGTTTGCATGAAGGACTTTTGAATACAAATTCGGATTTCTCTGCAGTTTACATTTAAAGTTAATTTGCTTGAATGAAATAAAAGACTCATGTGTTCATTAAAATAGCGAATATTCCGACTTGACAATTTTTAGAAGTCTTGACCTGATTGCGATATTTTGGGTCTTGGTCTTGAGGTTCAAGGTCTTGGTCTTGGTCTCGAGGTTCAAAGTCTTGGTCTTGGTCTTGAGGTTCAAGGTCTTGGTCTTGGTCTTGAGGTTCAAGGTCTTGGTCTTGGTCTTGGTCTCGAGGTTCAAAGTCTTGGTCTTGGTCTTGGTCTTGAGGTTCAAGGTCTTGGTCTTGGTCTTGAGGTTCAAGGTCTTGGTCTTGAGGTTTAAAGTCTTGACAACAAGACTGATTTTTATTATAATTTTTATTATGACATATAAGTCATATATTAATGAATTGCGTATTATCATAAGCTAAATAGGTTCATGTTAGTGTCTGAACCAACAACCTGAAGTTGTTGTTACTAAGATGCACTGAAAATGTTTCTATATAAGAGCTTGTTATTCCCAACACCTTCCGTACCTCTGCGGTTATAGACCTACCGTTAAGCCTACTCCTCACTATCTTTCAATACCTTACGCCTCATTTGATACGGAAATTATTTCTTTAACTTCCCGATATGCATCACTGAGCACTCTTCTTAAATTATAAAACATATGCCAGTTATGTGACTATTTAAATATTTTACTCTGGTCCAGTGGCGGCGCCACGATTTGAAAAGTAGTACGGCAAATTAGAAGTTTGGGTAAAAGTGTACGGCAAAGTTATGTTTTCGCCGTAAAACCTTAAAAGTGGTACGGCAAAAAGCCGTACAACAAACATAGGCGGCGCCGCCACTGCTCTGGTCCTATCGCAGTATCTCCGGCTTTTCTTCATCAGCCAATGCTTTAACGCAGTTTTTATCATCAACACCGATAGAGATTAGATTTCTCCGTCGCCCAGAGTAGGGCCCCTACTTCAGTCGATTTCACATCACCCATAAGGACTTTTCGACTACCTTCTTACTTATCATTGAACCTACTTTCTCTGTCCGTTTCTGCTCTCAGATAACATGCTTGTAAAAAAACTACTATTGTTCTTCATATGTTTCTTTGTAACTTCTGCTCAAAATGTTCTATTACATTCTTGCTTGCATTATTGAGGATATTCCTTTTATTCATGTACTTATTCGTAATAAGTCTTGTTGTCAAGATCTTAAACCTCAAGACCAAGATCAAGACTTTTGGTCTCAATACCAAGACCAAGACCAAGACGTTTAAAAACGAACTCGAGTGGACTCAAGACCAAGACCTTGGTCTCGAGGACAACAAGTCTGTTCTTAATTCCTCAAGTCTTGCAGCATTCTTATGGTCAAGTCCTTTCTTTATTTTACATTTTAACTTCGGAACATTTTTCAATACTTTAATTGTTCTTTTCTATTATCTTATATTTTAACACCTCGTCTTACCCAAAGCTTTTCATGTTGTCTTTTCCTGCCGAGGTATAGTTTCTTCAGTAAACTTCCTCACGATTCTGTAGAGGCTTTCATGCCTCACTCGCTCTAGTACCTTCAATTTTACCAACTCTAACGCTAAAAATGCAACTTTAACTTTAAAATATTTTGTGCAATATCATTCATGCAATCTTAGTTGGTGTCATCTTTACTATATATATATATATATATATATATATATATATATATATATATATATATATATATATATATATATATATATATATATATATATATATATATATATATATATATATATATATATATATATATAAAACAACATTGTTGCATGATAAGAAAGCGTGTGTATAGAAATTCACTTTATAATTATATATATATATATATATATATATATATATATATAAAGTGAATTTCTATACACACGCTTTCTTATCATGCAACAATGTTGTTTTAATAGCAGAAATATGAAACGACGAATTCTTTGGAAATGTGCATGTCTGCTTGTTGTTGCTTGCCTCTTTGTGATCCTATCCTCCACGTGGAATAACTCAGAGGAATCAAACATACAAGCTGCACAGCCACGGATATGGGTGGAAGACACAGGAAACGAGCACAAAATCCGAAGATCCGATTGGATGCAATTAACGGATTTACAACATTGTGATAGTGAATGTCGGCTGCTGCAGTTTCACTTGCTGCGTTGGCCAAAGGAAAAACCAAAGGCATTCATTTATCTGCTCGTAAAACTTGAGAGACCCTGGAGAATATGGAGATTATTACAGACTTTGGATAAATATTTCAATAATGCTTTCCGCTATCCAGTTGTGATATTTCATGAAAAACAACTATTCGATGGACTTATTCGCAGCAGTATAAAACTATGGTTTAGCTCAAAGCTGTACTTTCAAACGGTTGAATTTGAAATTCCTGATTTCCTTCCACGCAATCTCACACAGCTTTCCTGCCATTGGAGTCTAGGATACAGACACATGTGTCGTTTTCACGCTAAACTAATCTACGAGCAGCCCATCATTCGCAGCTTTGAATATGCCTGGCGACTTGACGATGATTCAGAGATACTGCAGCCAATTGAATACGATGTATTCGAGTATATGCGTAAGAATGATTTTCAGTATGGACACGCTATCGTTAACGACGATTCTCCAAACTGTACTGTGAATTTATGGGAGAGTGCTGAGCTTTATATTAGGAGGAACCTCATCAACGCCACTTTCTTTGATCAGTGGAAGAAGTACAGCATTTATTACAACAACTTCGAGATATCGCGTCTGTCGCTGTGGCTTTCTGACGACTATCAGAATTACATCGATTACATCGATAGACTTGGCGGAATCTATTATTATCGTTGGGGAGACGCACCGATAAAAACCATAGCAGTTTCGATGTTCGTACCTTGGAAACAAACGCATCATTTCAAAGACATTGGATATTCGCACCGAGGAAACAAGAATTAACACAGTGTAATAAAATGTTACATTGTAGACATTAGGCAGGCTACTCAAGTCACCCATTAATAAATTTGGCTCTTTTGTTAAGTAAATATGATTCATATTGATGACATCGACGATGACGATTAATGCTGTTGATGATGGTGCTGGAGCGGTCTATGATGACGAGGATAATGATGACGATGACTGCTAATGTTGCTGGTGATGATGACTATGGTGGTGGTGGTGCTGTTGCTGATGATGACGATGAAGATTGTGGTTAGGGATTCGTTTTGATATTTGGAATTATTCGTTTTCTTTCGTGTCGCATGATAGTTGCTCAGTAACTGACTCTTTGTGAACTCTACTTGAATGACTTTTGCTCCTCAAATAGAATTAAATGATTCACCGGACAACTAATAGAAGCAACATGCTGCAACATAATTAGAGAAGGAGAATCCTAAAACGCTGCATGCGGTTATAAGCAGAGTGGGGGAAGGCTTGTGGTTAACTGAACGAGGATAATGCATTCCAATTAAGGAAGTCTGAAAGGGTAAGATGGAACTTACCCTTTTCAGGTTACAAATTCCACGTTTTATCCGATACTCATATATACTTAGGATGTCTACAATACTAAAGGCGATATATGGCTAGCGCAGAGAAGGACCCTGATTGGTCTACCCTTGAAATAGCGCTATATCTAAGGCAAAGCAGACGAATAACTTCGTCCGTACATGCTCTGCGTTGCTCGGACGTATATCCCGTCCATCATCGGAGGAACTTAATTTACATCTCTTTTTTGGAAGTCACTCATAGTCTCGGAGAAATCCTACATCTCCGGAAATCGTTCGGCCTGGGAGAAATCCTACATCTAGAGATTCTAGACCCTGCTCTTTCTCTATCTGATCATGCCAATAGTGTCTCTCGCTCGTGCTTTTACTGTTTACGCCAACTTCGTGCCATTCGCCAGGCCCTTCCGCTGCATTGATTGAGACCTTGGTTCATGCTCTGATCTGCACTAGGAATGACTACGGAAACGCTGTCTAAATTGGCCTCTCCTCTACTAGTATACATCTAAGCTTCAGTCCATCCTTAATGCTGCTGCTCGCCTCATGAAGTTTGTCCACATCTCTTCCTACAACCGGGACTCCCTTCACTGGCTTCCCATTCACCAACGGATCCGATTTAAGGTCCTTTCCTTCATGCGTTACTGTCTTGTTGGCTCAGTTCCGCTGTATCTCAGGGCTTACCGCACCCGTTTTCAGCTTGCCTGGTCGGGCCTCTCTCCGGTCATCTGTTCGTGGCCACTTGGTACTTCCTTGGATGCGCACTGCTACGGTCCAGTCTCGTAGTTTTGCAGTTGTGAGCCCTTCCAGCTGGAACAGCCTTCCTCAGGGCTTTAGGCTTGTCCTCCTCTCTCTCTCCTGTCCAGTTTCGCAAGCACCTGAAAACATTTATCTTTGTCAGTGAAGACACTGACCCGGGTCGTGAGCGCCTCTGATTTGGAGTGGCGCTATATAAATTCTCGATTACAATTACAATTAAAATCTCCGGAAGTCGTTCGGCCATCGCTTCTGAATGTGTGCAGAAACGAACCTCTGCCAACATATTATTCTGCCAACCTCTGCCAACACACATTCTGCCAACCTCTGCCAACACACATTCTGGCGCACACAGGCAAAACCCTCTGCGTTCTCCACTTGAGTACGTAAAGGAAGACCCTCTGCGGATGTAACTGGTGTGCAGAAGAAAACTGCCCTTTAAAATAGGCTAGTTTCCTCACCACACATAGGGCCTACTTTGGATGCAACAGACAACGCTTCTTCCAGCCAATCAGAACTCACTGTCTGCCTCGGTCCTGCGTACCTTCAGACCTGCAGTTCCATGGATTTACACAATGCTCCTATGGATTTAACGGATACTAAATTCTAAAAAATGGGTAGGTGTTCCTTTAAATTGTTGCGTTTAAAATGTTAACACTCTGTTACAATAATGTTACGATAATGAAACGCATTCACACGTGCACGATTGCTCGATGACTTTATTTTTCCAGAAAATGAACAACGGTTCTGTTCCGTTTGCTTACATGGATTAGCAAAACTAATTTATTCTGCTGAATTAGGCCTATAGGCCTCCAACATTTAGAATAAATTTAAACTAAATCAAAGCAAACTGGGTTATTTTGTCTCAGAAGAAATCAAACAGAAGTCAACCTGTCCAATCTTGCAATAAAAGTCACAAAGTGTGTAACGTTACTTAACTGTAGACTAATTTAAGTAAAGTGTTATATCGTATGTCTATAGAACTGGGTATTGGAGACGTTGAGACGGAGCAGAGTTCGTTCGGCGTGACGTGCAGAATGCCTCATCGATGTCATGTTACCCAGTCTTGTTGTCAAGACCTTAAACCTCAAGACCAAGACCAAGACCAAGACCTTGAACCTCAAGACCAAGACCAAGACCAAGACCTTGAACCTCGAGACCAAGACCAAGACCAAGACTTTGAACCTCAAGACCAAGACCAAGACCTTGAACCTCGAGACCAAGACCAAGACCAAGACTTTGAACCTCGAGACCAAGACCAAGACCAAGACCTTGAACCTCAAGACCAAGACCAAGACCAAGACCCAAAAAATCTAAATCAGGTCAAGACTTCTAAAAAATGTCAAGTCGGAATATTCGCTATTTTAATGAAAACATGAGTCTTTTATTTTATTCAAGCAAATTAACTTTAAATGCAAACTGTAGAGAAATCCGAATTTGTTCAAAAGTCCTTCATGCAAACTCTTATACCAAATGCCTTTTGTATTTTATAAAAACCAATTCGCTCAGAATTTTCTGACCAAGACGTGCCTGGTGTGCCTCATAAAAATTCCGCTATGTGAAAAATACGTTCTACAGGTGCTGAAGTCGCTGACACACACAGAGTAGCTTTTCAAGCACTGTATGTAAATGTACAGATAGTGAGTCCTTTTGAAATCTTCCCATGGTTTATCATACGGTCTGATACAGAATAACTGTTGCTGCTGCCAATGGGTTTTCGTGACCAACACGACTTGTATCCATCCATAGATATTGGTCGTATGATGCAAGCAGTCTTGATACAGAATTCTTGAGTTCTGTTAAATGACTGTTCATATTAACAGCCGGTCTTGGTCTTGGTCTTGCGAGACCAAGACCAAGACTTTGAACCTCAAGACCAAGACCAAGACCAAGACCTTGAACCTCAAGACCAAGACCAAGACCAAGACCTTGAACCTCAAGACCAAGACCAAGACCAGGACTTTTAAAAACGAACTCGAGTGCACTCGAGACCAAGACCTTGGTCTCGAGGACAACAAGACTGATGTTACCTCAGACTGTTCCTCCCATGTAGTCGCCGATAGGAGTATTGCAGTATCCAAATACTGGCGTGGGGTCAAGGACAAGCATGCACTCCGGCTACAAAATGCAAATAATAATAATAATATTCTTTATTATTTCAAACTGACAGACGCAGTAAGATTACATTGAAACATGAAAGTACAATCAAGATCTTAATTAAACACACGGTTTGGCAGCCATGCAAGGCGCCGCCCTAGAGGGGGTTATGGGTATCGAACCGCGAACCTAAAAAAGACGTTAACTTCTTATCCATTCCCTGCCTCTCTTTCGTGGTCTTGTGATACAAGGTCTGGAAAATCTTTAACCACACCGATGCATTTCAGTCATATTACATCTCCAGCCTGTCCTACGTCACGGCTCTTTAGATTTGATTCGGTTCCCTCGCCGGTTTTCAAAAGGTGCTTTATAGATGCATACGTACCTTTGTACGTAGGTCTATGTACAGACATGGCATGTATCATGCAACATCGTGTTTTTTGACATCGTTATCTCTTAAATGACTAGTATATATTAATTTTATATACGTCGCAATGGCGCCTATAATCTTAAGAGATCCAGAAAGGTTTCTTCCTCCCGACTTAAATCTTCTGAGTGAACAATTAAGTACAACTGGCATCTTCTCCCTTATATTAACGCCGTGACAAAATATGTATATGATACCATAGTTCACTTAAAATAAAGATTTAAAGACCAACAATTTTACGACCTTCTAGCGAACAAATCTCTATGTTTACTGCCTCCTACTTAATTAATATAAGTGAACTGGTTAAACTGAAACGAATACTCAAAGACCGTCAACTATATCCAAATCTGATCTGTTCTGATATATACTAAAATGTAATCGATCGGAATCGTAAACTCTAAGGATTTCTATAAGGCACCAGCTTATTCACTAGCGCGGTGTGAGAGAGGGAGCGAGAGAGGGAGGGAGGGAGAGAGGGAGAGAGAGAGAGAGCGCGAGAGATGGAGAGAGAGCGAGAGGGAGTGAGAGAGATGCACAAACAGAGACAGACAGACAAGACAGACAGAGTTGAAGAGAGGCAGAGAAGCAGGCAGAGGAGCTGCTAAAACGGTTTCATTTAGAAGGAAAGATTGAAAGGCGAAGGAGTGGATGGAACATGATAGAAATTCTTGAAGAGCTTTGACTTCAATCTGGAGTAGAGAGCCCGAACAGAAGTAATAGATAGAAGAGGCAGATTAGGATGGGTGAGCGGCGATATTGGTTGGGAGCCTCGTTCCAGAGTCGCGTTGCACTGTGGTACCTGGATCGGTAGAAGAACTAGAGATAAGTAGGGACTGAGAAACGGGAGATAGTACGTAAGATGGTATGGTGATCGGATAGAACGAGGCAGCTGGATGGTGAAGACAAGCTTGGAGTTAGCGATAGAACTTTGAAGCGTTTCATACTTTTGAGACAGTGGATTGATTAAATGACGGAAGAAATATGGTGATGCTAGGATGTCGTGGTCATAGCTCGGGCTAGTGAGTTTTGGATGGCTTGCAGGCGTCTAATTTGGGCTGATTCAAGACTGAAAAACGGGAATTACAGTAGCCTAATACAGCTTGGAATAGACAATGGACAATGTATAGTCGAAGCAGTTTTTAAAATCAAGAATGAATCGGATGTGGCAGAAGTTTTAACTGGTTCGATTCTGATCTAAATAGGCCTATGATCTAGCATACTTTAGTCCGCTGGGCTAAATTCATATCTCACCCAATCTAATCTAATCTTATAGTCGAGTTTAGTAGAACTTCATCTTCTGCTCTTTTGTTTCTTTTTTCTCTTGTTACGTTCTGGGGTTCTTATGTTACTACGCTAGCTCGTCTTTTCTTATCTTAAGAGCCAATTAAAAGGAATCCACATTAAGTACCATACACTCATACATACATGCATGGATACATGCAGGGACGTCATTTGGGGGGGGGGGGGCAAGGGGGGCATTTGCCCCCCCCTGATTTTGAAAAAAAAAATGAAAAAGCTGGAACAAGAAAAGGAGGAAGAAGAAATGGGTAAAAAAGAAAAAATGATACTCAAATTCATGGAATTATTATATAATATTAACAAAACTAGAGTCAGCATAGGTTTTCTTTGACAGTGGGGGGTGGCACATTATGCATTTTTTCCCTGAAAATTTTTGAAGAAACCCAAAAACTGTAAAATTTCTTCGCGCGGAGCGCGAGAAATTTTTTTTACCTCTTTTTTGACGTCCTTGCCCCCCCTGAAAAAAGCTGAAATGACGTCCCTGGATACATGCAGGCATTGCACGCATATATATACATACAATATACATACATCATGCATATATACTAGGGTGATTCACGCCGCCATGGGAAAACAACTTTTTTCCTGATTGGCTGACATAGTAGATTATTTTGTTCCTTTGGTTGTTCTGAACAATACAGCAAAATTTTACTGTAATCTATCAATGTTTACTGGTTGCTCAACGACCTCATATTCGAGATATGGTCCCCATGGAGAAAGCAATGTATTTGCCATTGATGAGACCCTCGAATGCAATGATCTAATTAAATTGGGGTACAATCTTGGGATGCATCGTTTCAGACAGCCAGATGCATATCATATGGTCAGATGGATGGCTAAGGTTAGTTATTGCTTCAAGAATTATATTTTTAGAGATCAATTTCAAATGAGCCTCTTGGAAAAGAAATACCATTGAATTCTGTTTATTTGCAAGTCATATATATGTGAGAGCATGGATAGCTTGTTCAGTGGCATCTGATGCACCAATTAATGACTTCCAGTTGTACAAGCAGATCAGGCAGTATACATCAATTAACAAAGTTGTGTCTGAGGATGCCAAAAAAATACAATCATCTGTGGTAAATAGGACCTGAACTGGTTCCTTTGGCTTTCTTTCTGACAAAGCATCATTGGACTTTAATGCAATATTATTGCTGGCATGCGTCAACATGGCAAAAACTGAAGAGTCAGAGGCATTAAAATAGATCCTTGTATGGATCTACGCAATGAAGAGCTAAATGAGATTGTTAATCCATCTTCAGTCTGTACCATGCGTTCTCTTGGCTTTGATACAGACCTCATCATGTCTAATAATCCAGAAACTTGGAGCTCATCTGTGATATTTCAACATATCGAAGATGCCATGGTTAGTGTGTGGTCAGTGATGCTGCTGAGTGCTCCATTGCTCTGATATCACATTTAAATGAGTCTGTAACCAAGAATTAAAATGAGATGCAAAAATTGATGCAGGTGGTTGAAGATCACTGACGCCATGTGTCAGATTCTGGCAAATCTACTTGGAAAGGCTGCAGTCCGCGCTAACAGCTGGAACACTGATTTACGATTGACTAATAAACACTTCCTGGTTGATTGTTAGAGTTTTTAGTTAACAGATATTGTGAATTTCTATTTTCTAATGGATACTTTGAGTTATTAATGAATCTACTATTCATGCTATTCAACTTTATTCTGTGTGCGATATAGCCATCATCTTAATAATGTAACTTGAGAATACGATTGTATGGGAACTTTTGTGCTCACTGAGCAACCTCTAAAATGTATTTTATACTGAATTTTTTTATACAGACTTTAATCTGAACCCAAAAGGAACAAAATAAACAACTATGCACATTAACTTTCAAAAAATTTTTTTTTTGAATCACCCTATTTTATATACATATTGCATAAATAATACATACATACATGCATGCATGCATACATACATACATACATACATACATACATACATACAAACATACTTTATTTATTTATTTTATTTATTTCGGATATTTCTATAGCGCCTCCTCAAGTCTACTACTACTCAGAGGCGCTCCCGACTACAGCATTTGATACTGTGCCGGAATTTTCACGCCGAAGCGCCACGAGCAATTGCGAGTGAAGGACTTGCCCAAGGTCCGTACGCAGCGGCTAGAGTGGGATTCGAACCTGCAACCCTCCGGTCACAAGGCGCCGAACTTACCACTGAGCCACCACGCCCCACATACACAGGCCTACATATTTACATGCATACATACATGCATGCATACATATTACATACATAATACATTAATACATACATATTATTACGAACATTTTTAACGCGCGCAAAGTCACACAGAAATGCGAATCTGAGGCGAAAATGCGAATTATATATGTTACAGGCAATTCGTAAAACCAGGGATTTTGTAAAATGCCTGAAATTTTTAGGCAATTTGTGAAATCCCTGATTCACTCAGGCACTTTACAAAATCCCTCAAAAAACCAGGGATTTTGTAAAATCCCTGAAATCAGACGATGAAAATTTGACAGATTGCCTGAAATGAAAATGACAAACATAATCGAAGTTTATTATGCAAACAAACCCTATTTTCATAGGTTTATGATTTTTAGTTGGTATTTTATTTAAAGTTCAGTTCTCAACTTGTAAAATCAGGGATTTTGTGAAATGTCTGAATGTTTATTATGCAAACAAGCCCTATTTTAAAAGGATTGACATTTTTAGATGGTATTTTATTTTAGTTCAGTTCTCGAAAGCTACAGCAGTTTTCTGTTTTCACACGACATACTCGAATTACGTCGACTGTTGCACTTGATTTATTGATTTTTAATTGACAGATTAATTTTAGAACTGACCTAACCAAAGGAAAACCAGAAATGAAATAGTGCTGGCTGGGTTTTAATTTATAGCAAGGGTACTCGTCTGAACACAGTCCTAATCTCAGCCATTCGTAGATATTTCGGTCAACTTCTAATTGCTGCGACGGCACATCAAAGAATTCTAAGGAAATAGATAATCAAAATCCACTGGGCGATGCAAGACAAATAGGCGCACATTTTAAAAAGAAAAGTGAAGTTGTCGAGCGGTATTGTTACTTAATTTGTGAGGTATCAATGACTTCAATTATCCTGCAACTTCAAAGTTCGCTGGACGCTGCAAGACAAATAGGTGCAAATTTTTCAAATGGAAGGGGAAGTTGTCGACCCGGATTAACACCGGATTGTTAACCTGGCTCGACAACTTCACTTTCTCGTTGAAAAATTAATCTGTCAATATTAATAATTAATAAGTCAAGTGTAACAGTCGATGTTATTCTATAGTATGTCGTGTGAATACAGAAAAACTGCTTTTGAGAACTGAACTTAAAAATTATATGGTCATACCATGTACAAATGTTAATCCTTTAAAAATAAGGTTTTTGTGCATAATAAACTTTCAGGTATTTTGCAAAATCCTACAACTTGAGAACTGAACTTTAAATAAAATACCATCTAAAAATGACAAACCTTTGAAAATAGGGCTTATTTGCGCATAAACTTCGATTATGTTCGTCATTTTCATTTCAGGCAATCTGTCAAATTTTCGTCTTCTGATTTCAGGGATTTTACAAAATCCCTGGTTTTTTGAGGGATTTTGTAAAGTGCCTGCATGAGTGAATCAGGGATTTCACAAATTGCCTAAAAATGTCAGGCATTTTACAAAATCCCTGGTTTTACGAATTGCCTGTAACATATACATACATACATGCATACATACATACGAACATGCATACATATTTACATGCATACATGCATGCAGACATGCATACATGCATGCAGACATGCATACACACATACATACATGCATAAATGCATAAATACGTACACACGTACAATACATGCATAGACTTAGTTCAGCTAGAAGTGAAATTGCAGGCCATCTCAAATTGAAGGAATCCTTGAGACGAGAAGGCGATGAGTACAAAGAGTTTGAAACGATGAGTCTTGAGGCTTGAAGCAAGATCGGCATCAACAGAGCTCACGGAAGTGAGCAGTGAACTTCCGGTTATCAAACCTTCGTGATGAAATGCGTTGCTATACGTTTCACCGCTCACCTAACATTAATATTATTAAGATATTAAAAGTGGAAAACACAACCGACGCACTTACTGCAGAGTCGCCGACGATGAGGCTGCGGCACCCCACGCGAAAGAATACAACAGCGTATGACCCTTGCTGAATCACAGAAAACAGTTCAACTTATAAATTCAGTTTTATTTACAGAAGGATAGTTTCAGAAATGAATATCACATCTATAATTACAAATTCACAATTTAAAAATACAATCTCAAAGTTTTAGACACAGCTCAACTCTAACACCCCGATGACTTCTTCTCAGTCATGCTTTGTGATAAACGGCTGCTTTCGAAGAGTATATCAAGAAACTTATTTGCATTGTAATGATTATATGTCATACAATACAACACATCTGTAATTTGATAATGCCCTCTTCACGGGATTCTGAAGTGCACATTGAAGCCAGGGAACTATATACATCCATAGGTAGACTGGAAGAGGTAAGTTTTCAGTTTAGAGTGAAAGACAGTCTCGCTAAGAGAGTTGTGAACATGATGAGGTAGAGAGTTCTAGATGGAGGGATCGGGAAATGTGAATGAACGCCGGTGTCGCGTAACAGACTATCCGTCCTAAAACTATCCGGGGGATGAATAAATTTATCCCCCCGGATGGAATCTACCGGTATAGAGTATCCGGGGGATAAACCATTTCTATCCCCCATCGTGTAAAATCATCCCCGGGGGATAAAAATTCACAGGCATAAGGTATTATTGAAAATGCGTATAATTGATGATCTATTATTATTATTATTATTATTATTATTATTATTATTATTATTATTATTATTATTCATTTAAAAATTTACATAGCGCCACTTCAAGGAAACTACTCAGAGGCGCTCCCGACTCCAGCACGGCGAAAAAGAGCAGTTTTCAGGCGATCATAGAAGGTACCAGAGGAAGACCTAAGATGTAGGCGCAGCTCAGGAGGAAGGCCAGTCCATATGGTCGGGCCGACCACCGAGAAGGCGCTTGTCTGCATGATAGCAGTACGGGCAAACGGGACGGAGAGCATCCCCTCCCCGCCGAGCGGAGGACTCGAGCAGTCCGAGAAGCCGACACAGGCCGGAAGAGGTCTTTCATGTATATTGGTGCGAGACCCAGTTGACATCGCCAACCCAAGGAGGCGATCCTGTACTCAATACATTATTATTATTATTATTATTATTATTATTATTATTATTATTATTATTATTATTATTATTATTATTATTATTATTATTATTATTATTATTATTATTATTATTATTATTATTATTATTATTATTATTATTATTATTATTATTATTATTATTATTATTATTCGGATATGCATGTTCTTTTAGCTAAGGACTCTGCATACACCTTTTATAAGCATATAAAAAAGTGTTCTTTATCGCCACTGAGTATAATCTGAAAAAATGGCTCCTTATTTTCGAACCGAATCTTTTACTTTCCAAGAGTCGCAAGTTTTTCTGTCTGAAGTTCAAAAACTCACACGAAGGCCTACATGTTGATTGATGGGTGAGTGATTGGTTCGCGCATTATTCGTGACATACATTTTCAATTGTGGTCAGTAAACGAAGAAAATATTCTAGATACAACTGCACAAAAAAGTGACACAATCAATAAAAGGCTGTTTCTAAAGCGGAATCGGGCATAAAAAGGGTCGACTGCAGGAAATATCAAGTTCTGATCACTTATCATTCAACGTGTAAAAGTCTCAGTCTGTTCCCAACTAAAACTTGATGTCTACACGCTGAGATTTGGTCTTCGTGCACTGGTTTATTTGGGAACTGTTTTGTTCATCTGTTCATTTACTCAGTGGTTCATGTGTCTCGTCTGTTCATCAGTCAATAGGCTAACCCCTCTATCCAGCAGTCAACAGGGTACCCCACTGTCCATCAGTCAATAGGGTTACCCCTCATTCATCACTCAATATGGTTACCCTTCTGTCCATCAGTCAATAGGGTTACCCCTCTGTTCATCAGTCAATAGGTTAACCATCAATCTGGCAAAAGGTTACGTTTCTTATCATTAGTAGAGAAATTGCCTCTGTATCATTTGATATGTTGCCGTTTTTAAAATTCAGTCAAGAGGTTAACCTTCTAATCATAAGCTATAGGTCGCGATAAGACAAGAGATAACATCACGTGACTCGCGGGCACCTGGCCTCTTTGCATATCTTGGGAATTGAATCAAATCAAAATCATTCGTATGAATGCTGAACAACTTTATTTTCAGAAGAATTTATGCTAAGTTAATGCAAACTATTCTAAATTAATTGCTGTTAGAATTAATCAGGCAGAAATCAAGTCCTCTAATTCTGCGATAAAAGTCACCGTGTACGTAACATGATTTTCACTGTAAAATATATTATATCAAATGCTATGTCGTAGATCTGTAGCAATAAGCATAAAGACGTTGTCACGAAACAGAGTTGTTTCTCCACGACGTGCAGAATGCCATGACGGTGTCGTCTTAAAGCCCTAGGTTTTAGGTTTGGCGGTTTCCCTCGTAGAATGAAGTGACCAACGACTGTAGGCGGTTCAAGTAAGCATCTGTCGGCCAATGGGCGTTGATTTCATTTTGGTTTACACATCTTACAAGCATAGGCTGCTGAATTTAATTATATGCATAGCCTAGGCAACATCGTCCGCTTTGTGGAATGGAGGCGAGGCGCAGGGACGGTCGGTCGATCGGTGGTAGCCCCCACCCTAGGCCCTTCACCCTCCCTCTGGCCTACCCCGATCAATTGACCACTTGTATATATAACCGAGCTTTGGGTCGTAAACCTGTATATAAATGCCAGCTGTTGATGCTGTCACCGTTGCCTTATTATACCCGGAACACTAAAGACAATAAGCTGTATTTCATATTCTAAGAATTTGCACCAGTATCAGATGCTAATATACAGCCTAAGGAAGAGAGACTAGGTCACATGCCAAATTATGCTAATGAACTTAGGAAATGAACTTAGGAAATGTCCTTTCACAATTGAGTCTTGGTTTGCAGTACTCATTCTAGTTTGAATTTCGCTGCAGCAGAGTTGAGCTTCGTAATTTCTTCACTTCATAGCCATTTTAAATCGCATAGTCGATACAGCTTATATCTCGTGTCTGTATATTATATTATTATCTTATTTCAGTAGTGGACCTTATAGTAGTATAACATTGTATTTCGTTAGTGGACATATATTAGTATCATTATATCGAACTATTTCCAAAGATGGATGGAGACTACGCTGTACCAACGACACCGACTTCAGGTGTTGCAGTTGGCAACATGCGAACATTTAAAAAACGGTTGTCTGATGGATCTACCAAGAGTTATAGCTACCCTTACGTTTCTGTAAGGAAACATTTTGAATTAACTTTTACAACCGACAGTGATAAACTTAAATTTGAGCAAAAATGTGAGGACATTCGCTTGGCGTTGGGAGTAAAAAGTTTGAGAGAAGTTCTGGTGAAAGTCATAATGGATGTTGACACCAATAAGCTCTCTTCTGCAACTCAACATCCGCAGCAGACACTCACGATGTCTTCAGTCACGGAAGAAGTAAGTGAATCAACTTCACTGACTGATCCAGCATCTGTCACAGCAGCAATATCAGCAGCTCCAGCAACAGCTTTGGAGACTGCACATGAGAATTTTGTTGGGCAGTGCTCCAGCATTGCCCAGTTGATCGACACAATCTCACAACATTCATCCACATGTGTGACGCCGTATTCAGTGAAGTCATGGACACACAGTGGTCATGTGCTGTCGGTGGATATGGAGTGTGCGAAAAAACACTCCTTTCAGTGGAGTTCCTCATCCACAATAGACAGCGAGCGGAAGGAATTTGAAGTCAACCACCGAGTGATGTTGAGCTACCTGGCCTCTGGTATGACACCCATACAGTACGAGCGCTTTAGCGACTTCAGTCGGTTTGGACTATTGTCAGACCTTTTCCGCAGGAGGAATATGGTTACATTTAGTGCCATTTCTGAGAACCTGCGAAAGCAATCTATATTTGGCGCTAGAGCGCAGGAGTCTTCACTGTCGCCTGATGGAGCTATCTCTATAATGACTGACGCACGACATCATTGTAGACGAAATAGTTATCACACCGACCATGTTGCTATCGGGTTGAAAACTCACAAAGTCGTTGATATTCAACACATTAACGGGAATGATGATAACTGTTCACAGCGTCACGAGGCAGTGGGATTCGACAGGATGTACGAGAGCCTGGATCTCAGCAACATTAAAGTTGCCCATCATGTGCATGATCGAAACATGACAATCAACAAGCGCCTACGTGAGAGGAAGCAAGCCAGGAATTCCAATGACCGCTGGCACTGCACCCGTCCTATAACAGCCGGGGTGAAAAAAATTGGGCAAGGAGCACAAAAAAACATTGGAAAAACATGGCATCCCGAGCTTTCTGACAAGGGTGCTGCCATTCGAAACCACGTCTATTGGTGTATGGACAATTGCAATGGAGATGCCCAAACCCTGCGTAAGCTCATAGAATCATGCATCCCTCATTTTCAGAACAACCACAGCAAGTGCCATGAAACTTCCCACTGCAAAGAGCCGGGGCATATGATTGAAGTTCGAATTGTTTCAAATGAGGCTGCAATTACAATGCTCCAGGACTTTCTTCGGTCGTTGGTAGTGTACAAGCACGCTGAAGATTATGTCAAAGGCCACGACACATTTTATGTGGAAAGTTTTAATAACGTTTGTCTGATCTATCTGGATAAACGGATACACTACGGGAATTTAATGTACGAGCTGCGGAGCAATCTGGCTGTCTTGGACTGGAACGAACACGTCGACAGACCATACACGTCTATATGCACGACTGTTCGTTCGAAAAACCCACGTCGCCAAATCGGGAAAAAAGTGTATCGGCGCAAGACCTACGTATTTGTTGAGAACATTTGGAATTTGTACATTGCCGTGTGGTCAGCATCTAAAGCAATATCGGAGTCTGTGACAGAAACTTCTGCAGATAAGGAGACCTGCCAGAGTGAAATCTCTTCGGACGAATCCGATGACGACCAATTAGGAGACAGTGAGAGCTTTTCAAATGAAAGCAATGCACCCTACACAGTAGAATAACCGTAAGAGCTGTGACAATATTGTATGATACACTAAAATCAAACATATCAGTGCTACATAACCATCAACCGTCATTACACATAACCACCTTAGCATTCTGCTGTCTACTCTGCTTGACCTCCCCGGATTTTGGCCTGGCATAGGACAGAGAGATGTGTGGCAGAGCTGATGTGTGGCAGAGCTGACTGCTATCACACGCGTCCACAGGTGGCGGATAGTGGAACGACCTCTAGAAATAGAGGTCAGCTGCGAAATAAGCAGGGTTATATCTGACGAATAAGCAGTCGCGGACCAACAGCGGCAAGGCTAGTAGGGCACACTGTAGAAAAAGAGTGGCATTTTGCTTGACAACTAAAAGCTGCAAATATCCAATAACAGCCTTGTGACATGGGAGCACATGACTCAATTTAAATAAGCCTGATGACCCTCTGCCTAGCGGGCATGTGTTCATCACCAAGACTAGGTCCACAGCGGAAAACTGTGGTTGATGCCACGAAGGGCATCCGATCTGTAACAAGATGCTCCAATCTGTATAAAAATGAATCTGTGGCTTACCCCCCCTCAACGAGGTCCTAATCCAAGCAAGAAAAAAAGAAGATTGAACGGACAAGGGACTGTGGCCATTGCAAAATTGATTTGACATAGCACTTATGAAAAACCTAGTCTCCGTAACGTGGTTTTCGTGTGGCGCCGAGCAATTGAGGGCAATTCAGGTTTAAATCCACCTCTGAGTAGGAATCTTGAAGAGGCGCTATATAAATTTAAAATGGGGGAATGTTATGTTACATTGAATCATAGCTATGACAGGTGTACATAAGCAGCTCACAATCGATAAAATTCTGCTTTATGTCAGAAAGTAAGTGTACAATAAAAATCTCTCTGTCTAAACAAAGTCCGGCGAATTATCCAAAGTATCAATGTTACTCCCACTTGTGGCCCATGTAAGGCGTGCCTGTTGGATTCGGATACAACGATCTCACTTTTCGCACTACGCAATCTGGCATTATTTCCCGCATGTGAAGTACACCGTTCGATTCCGTTAGTTTCTTGGCCAGATATAATGGGCTCGTCCACCCACCCAAGTTGCAAATGATCTTCCAATATTTTCCATAAATTACTCTTCGTATTGGACTGTTAGCTGCATGCGCTGCTTGTCCTCCGCCAAGCCAACCTGGAGATGCAGAACCCACGCACGGAGAGAGAAAACAAAGAGGACAGGCGCCTTCCGATTGATGATTTTCACCCTGCAGCTGCAAATGATCAGCTGACACTTGAATGTCATGACTGTTTTGAGCCTCAATTTCTGACTCTGTACTATTTCCATTGGACGCGACCAAGACCTCCTTCGAAGCGGCATCCATACAAGATTTTCTTCTCTTTGGTGGTTCCAACTCTGCAATTGGAACAAAGGCAGTTTCGATTGGTTGGAGATATATTTATAATGTCATCAACATACAATTAGCTCTTTCGACTTGACTTGAACGACAGCTTAGCTGGGTTATGCATATGTTTATTGTCTTATTACATATCGTAATAATAATAATCATGGTAATTTTAATAATTACATTTTTAATTGGCCATTTATTATCATTACTGCTGTTACTGCTGTTCACATCAGTTGTCATTATACTAACATTGCTGATGTTATTATTACTATGTATTTCTATAGCATGGTTTGAGCTAAATATTTGCAAGGATAATAAATGCAATTTAATTTAATATTTATAAATCTTAGTTCAATCTTATTTGCGCACGTATAGCGCTACCTGAAGAACAATAGGGCCTACTTGTACAGGGTTCACCACACAAAACAATTTATACAATTTCAGTATATATATATATATATATATATATATATATATATATATACGCATCGTCTTCATAATTACCAATTTTTTCAAAATTCCAGTTGTTGTGAGCAAAAAATGCCCGTATGGCTTCCTCTTGATCGCCATCTACCACAATAGTAAGTTCGTATTTGTTCATGGCAATCTAATCGCATATAGAAACTACAGACTTGTTTCTCAACCCTGTAAGTATCTTCATAGCAATGAACTCCATAGTAATATGAGTGTATGGGGGGGTAAATTTGGATAATTGGAACAACTTGTATACATTCTAGAAGTACAGGTATGACCTCTAGCCAGCTTACCTGGCTTTCGTATACACAAATTAGTCGACCCACAGCTCGGTTATATATATACAAGTGGTCAATTGATCGAGGTAGGGCCTGTACGGGGTATGCCCTGTCGGGTCTAGTCTGCCCTAGCGATGCATCTCCATCCATCCGTCCGACCGCTAGAGGGCCAGAGGGAGGGTGAAGGGCCTAGGGTGGGGGCTACCACCGATCGACCGACCGTCCCTGCGCCTCGCCTCCATTCCACAAAGCGGACGATGTTGCCTAGGCTATGCATATAATTAAATTCAGCAGCCTATGCTTGTAAGATGTGTAAACCAAAATGAAATCAACGCCCATTGGCCGACAGATGCTTACTTGAACCGCCTACAGTCGTTGGTCACTTCATTCTACGAGGGAAACCGCCAAACCTAAAACCTAGGGCTTTAACTCATGGAAGAGTAAGAGGGTACGTGTAATGGCCGAGAGGTCCATTGCAGTCTGCACTTACGAGACGGAAATATTGGTCGAATGTAGAAACGCACTGCGGCTACAAAATAAATACACGTAAATGAGTTTATCGTCCTTTCCCTGCTTCTATTTCGCCAGCGATTAAACTCAATTCTCTTTGATTGTAGTCTAAAGAACTGTAGAAGTCAGGTCTGGTCTGGAACAACGTTGAGGAGTTTTATGAATCGGCGCTATATAATTGTGCAATTTCGATTACGAAAACGAACAGCGGTTTGTATACATTACATTCTGATGATAAGTATGATCGTAATTTAGGCAAACTGACGTATGACATAGTCATATTATATCTTCACGCACGCCTCTTCAGATCTGATTCAGAGCCTTTCACAGCTTCTGACAGATGCTAAATAAATACATATAGGCCTACGTATTCTGTACTTTAATAATAATAATAATAATAATAATAATAATAATAATAATAATAATAATAATAATAATAATAATAATAATAATAATAATAATAATAATAATAATAATAATAATCTTTTCTTTAATTAAGCGCCTGCAAACGCACTGCGCTGTACAGTGAACATACCTATAGTAGAAAGGCAGCCACACAGGGCGCCTTACATACATGTATTAAGTAGAAGCACATGATAACAGTTTTACAGGCGTCGAATATAACTCCTTATGCGACAGCCAACATACGGCGCCAAATCACGGCCTACTATTAATTTAACCACCGCCGCCGCCTAGCGAGTGGAAGGCAGAATTAACCTTAAATTAACAGCTGTCTACGGGGTTCGATCTTGGTACCTTCAGCTCTTCACGCCAGTGTGTTATCCATTACTCTACGGGCCGTCCTTTAGTCCATATGTAGGCCTATATGCTTCACTTTCAATGGACTGGGACCTGAGTTTGTATCGGTGGACAACCTCTCTGACACGACGCAGCGCTCGTGAATAAGCTGGTGCCCTGCGCTTTGCTTTCAAGTAGCTCTTTAAAAATGTCGATATTTCGATTTCGCTTATCATGCAACACTACGCTTTGTGACATCGTTCTGGCTTAAAGGACATTTATGCGAATAAGTATCTGAGAACTTGAACAATATATTGCAGTGGCCCTTCCTCCCACTCTAGGTTTTCTAAGTGAATAGATGCCACTGGCATCGTCTACCCTTAAATGAAGGCTATGATAAATTTAAGTCTCTGTGCTAGTAGTTAAGGTCTCTTAAATAATTTTCTGACTTAATAACCAACAATTTTACTACCTAAAGTGTAGGCATGTCGCACGCTAAAGATTACTGCAGAGTGCTTATTCAATTGCGTCCTCTAGCGAACAAACTGCATTTTCACTGCCATCGACTTAAACTGAGCGTAAATAGATATAAACGTGCGATGGCAGTGACAGCCATTAAAACGGCTAAACTTTAGGCCTAGATGAGTTAGATGTGGGAATCAGATTGTTAACATCTCTTCCGCTGATGCTTGGTGCACTTATGAATAGAGAATAATAGATAATATGCCAAAAAGTGCTGCATATATTACATTACATGTGAACACTTTACAGGTCATCGATAAATATGACTGATATTGTGTGCGATTGATAATTTGCAGTAAAAAGCAAGGTTCTCAGATTACAGCAGTAGACTTTGCTCTCGTACTGAGTTGCAGATAGTGAGCGCTACAGTGGACAATTTCCAGAGCAACTAGACTACCAACATTGAATTGCCAATTAGTATGTAAAACATTGGACCCCCGACGTATAAACTCCACCACTGCCCGTACTATGGTAGTGCCTGTTCAAACAAGTCTGCAGGAAGGATGAAGACGACGCTAATCATGTTTGTTATGACACAGCGTCGTTAAACAGTAGCCAAACAACCAACTTATGTTCGAAGGGTGAATGTCGTCATTCAGTATTCATGGCATATAATTCATTTACACAGGTTCAAATGCAAGACTGTAAGATACGAGTGAGAAAAGGACTCAAAGACTCCTGTTCTAAAACTTGGGTTCCTAGCATTTTGACTCCGTAGGCAAAATGTTGGTGCATATTTAACCAGATGGACCAAAACCTGGGAGATCTGCTGTAGAGCCGCTAAGGTCATTCGACACTCTTGGCGACATAAAGCACCAGCTTCCTTTCCAGGGCCACCTTCTACAACCGCCGGTCAATGGTGTCCCCTCTTACTGTTAAATGTTACAAAGTGGAAATAAACCCAAGTGTTGTGTTCTTGCTTAAGCGAACCATTCCAACGAATTGGGCTGAAACGAAAACTGAAAGGAGTTGGCCGACCATTAATCTAAATCTAAGCGTTTCTAATCTAATCTAATCTTGTTGGTTCTAATCGATTTTAATCTAGTAGGCCTATAGTAGGCCCCTATAATGTAATCGAATTTAATAAGCTGTACTCTACTCGTCTCTACTCTCAGCTAATTCAATCAAATCTCTCTTATCTAAAGTTCAGTCTAGTCTAGGTTTGTCTTATCCTATCTTACGCAATTCTTTATGTTATGCTAAGGGGTCGTCCATTAATTATGTCAACAAATTTTAGGCAGTTTTTGACCCCCTCCCTCTCCCTTGTCAACAACTGTCAAACATTCAAGGACCCCCTAATAAAATTACGTCAAAAAATTTACCGCTTCTCCCCCAAAGAAAATGATCTTTCCATCGAAGAGAAACTCGAAATATTACATTTTTTAAAAGAACCCAGGATATTCGCGTTTAAGTGATTATACAGCACATTTTCTCATTAATCTGGGAACAACAAGCAAGATAATTTAAAACGAAAAAATATCCCGTTTGATGAAATTACGAACAAAAAAGAAATAGGTCACTCATAGACTTTCCAAATCTATGGTTGCTTTTTGATTAAATCATTGTTGACGTCAATTTGTCTTGAACGCCCCCTCCCCCTGTCAAGAACTGTCAAACTTTTCAAACCCCCTTCCCCCCCATTTTGTTGACATGGTTAATGGACGACCCCTAACTAATCTCAAATTGGAAGTAGCAGAGAGACGAGATGACTCTGAGCGCACAGAGTTTGAAACGATGAATGTCGAGGCTTGGAATAAGAATGGTAACATATGTAATCAACAGTGCTCACAGAGGTGGGTAGTGAACTTCCGGTTATCAAACCTTCTGATACAATGCGTTGCTATACCTTGCATTGCTGACCTAACGCTAACATATCACATTAAAATTATTAATATATGAAAACTGGAGAAAAACACGATAAAAGAACTTACTGGAATAACGGAGGTGTCGTCGCATCCCAGACGAAAATCTATATGATACTGTGAGTTCACCTGCATCACAGAAAACATATCAACATTATAAACTCAGAAAAATTGCACAAAAATGATAATAGAGATAATCATGAGCTCAATAATAAAACAACGCACACTTCTTTTCGTAATTCAAGCCCAAAGGTTAACGAACAGCCTAGTCATAAAATCTGATGCTTTCCTTTCAGTCATGCTTTCTGCAGACGGCACGCAGTGGCTCAGCTGCGTGGCTTGGTAAGTAGCGATCACTGAAATGATTCAACTATTACAATACAATACAATACAATACAATACAATACAATACAATACAATACAATACAATACAATACAATACAATACAATACAATACAATACAATACAATACAATACAATACAATACAATACAATACAATACAATACAATACAATACAATACAATGGTTACAACGCTTAATGACGATCGTCGTCAGTTTTGCATCGGAGTCGAACTCCAACGCAGATCAGAAAGATAAACGCACTAACCATCTTGCAACTGATCTCCGCAGAATAGGATCATAAGATCGTCAGTCGACAGAGAATAAGTGTTATTACAATAGGCCTACTCCATAAACAAAGATTTCCAACAGACTGGCAGCTTTCTACTGTTAGCCGTGAATTTCTATCTCCTACGAAAGCAGTTTGTAACCGTAATGGCAAGATCGGAAATTCTCAAGCGCTATTCAATAACAAAGTCTTTTGCACGCACTGCACCAACTGAGAGACACCAGACAGAGACTCGGTTGACTGTTACAAGGAGCTATGTTCATAATAAGCAGGTGATCCATTTTAAACAAAATCAACCAAAAGAAGCTGCGGTCGACCGGAAAGCAGACAACCAGTGATCAAAAACAATTGGCCATTCGACTGTAATTATAATCACAAAAGAATGGTCAATTTAACCGACTTAAATTCATATTCGAAAGTACATATAGAAGTTACGCCACGAAAGAGGAACAGTGCTAGTTGTCATTAGGATGAAGTCTGCAAGATGCTGACGAGATGCAAAGATGCTGAGACATTTTTCCTACAGCAGTTTTGATCAATCTCAGCAAAACTATGACGATTAGGTGAAAAATTGTTTCCCACGATGTTGTGAACAGAATTCTCTAAGAAAAACTTAAAATTATCATAAAATCTCCAATCTGTTTTTCAGTACCACGTTTTGTTACCAGGTTCGCTATGAGACGATAGTGGAACAGAAACGAATCATAATTGAATTGACTGAGGTTTCTGGTTGGAACCATCGGCAACGCACCACGTAAACTCATTTGGCGGGGACCTGCTTCACATTGCCATGCTACACAGTACAACAGATTAGTAGGCATTGTGTTTTATACAATACAAAAGTTTTAAATACTTACGTAATAGAAATTTTCATAATAATAGAAGATACATTGGTTGCCGTTCTTTTGATACCACTGGCTTGCCATCTCAACTAGTAGTTTAAGTGGGGCTAGGAGAAGATCTGGAATCTGTGGTTGGGGCGGTATGACTACTGCAGCATCTGAAATCAAGCCGATCATTCCAGCAACGATGACCACAACCGAGAGATGCATCACGACTTTCATGATTCTGACGAACGCAGGACAGCAACTCGTAGTAGATGAAGGAAATTCTCGAAGCAGCGTCTTCTTCTCTCTCCGCAGGTGAAGAACCGATGCAGCAGCCGACCTCTACATCCGGTTTTTATCGTCGATTTTCGCACGAGAGGGCGTGTTGTTTAGGTCGAGCCAAACACGTCAGAAAGGGTCTGAAACGTCATGTGTTGTTTAATAACACTGTGAATCATTCTTTTTTTCTAAAGACGAAAAGAAACACCTAGTAAGATTTCAAAACAGTTCCATTTGTCAAAATGATGGCTTTCAGTTGAATGACGTCATTCGAAGACATCTTTAGAAACCCGAGAAAAACAGATCGCTCGGCGAAGTCTAAAGACTATTCGAAAGCTTCTAAACTTAGGCAAACTGAGTTACACTTTCGTGTCACTCAAAGATGAATGTCTTTTGGTGTAACTAAACGAACACGTGATCATATTGTCAAACCTGTTTTCGTCTTCTATTTACAGCTACTGTCATGGTCTGGGTTTGTGTTGAACGTATTCGAAAAACGCCTCTTGTTGAACATGTTCAGAGACCTGGAGAAGGCAGGTCTTCCGACGAAGTGTAAAGAAGTTCATTTAGGTCTAGTTCGAAGCCATCTTTAGAAGCCGAAAAACCTAGATCGTTTAGGTCTAGGTCTACCATGTTGCGGTGTGACAACGTGTGGAGTTAATAAACGAGTAATAATAATAATAATAATAATAAAAATAAATTTTAAAAAATTAAAAAAATAAAATAATAATAATAATAATAATAATAATAATGATGATGATGATGATGATGATGATGATGATATGATGATGATGATGATGATGATGATGATGGTAATTCGGGGCTACCATCATCACACCTATTTTTGCCTATTGCCCTTGAAACGCTGGGTCCCATCAACTCTGCCGGGGTAACCTTCATCCGTGAGCTTGGCCAGCGTCTCTCGTCCGTTTCTGGAGAGCCTCGGGAGGTAACTTTTCTCTTTCAGCGCTTTTCCATCTGCATCCAGGCTCGTCTTGGTCAGACAAGAAGGACTTTTGTAAATACGAATTCGGAATTCTCTGCAGTCTCCATTTAGAGTTGTTTTGCTTGAAAAAAAGAAAAACTCATGTTTTCATTAAAATAACGAGTAGTCCGACTGGACATTTTTTAGTAAGGAATAGAAGTCTGGATACGACTGTGATTTTTTTTAGGTCTTGGTCTTGGTCTTGGTCTTGGTCTTGGTCTTGAGGTTCAAGGTCTTGGTCTTGGTCTTGGTCTTGAGGTTCAAGGTCTTGGTCTTGGTCTTGAGGTTCAAGGTCTTGCTCTTGGTCTTGGTCTTGAGGTTCAAGGTCTTGGTCCTGGTCTTGGTCTTGAGGTTTAAGGTCTTGACAACAAGACTGATGACAAGTGCGAATGAGTCCGATAGCTCACTTAATTCAGGTGGGAGATCGTTCCAAAGAGGCGGAAAAGCGTGTAAATATAAATGAACACGTTTTCTATAGCGACCGTATGGCCGCGACCGTGCTCATTTTTCAATGTAGGCTTATTGATCAGGTGAGATTTTTCACCACCACTGCCCGTTTTAATGGGCGCCACGCCATTTAAGGTCCCCGTGTACGGACCGTGCTAGCCCGAGATTTAAATCTTCGGGAGGCGATCCGCATGCTCTCTTACACAGAGATGCAGCTAACATGTAGCTAACTGCATGGGCAGTTTGAGCTATGAATCGATTGCCAAATGGTAAGGATAAGGTGAGGGGAGAGCGCTTAGGCATAGGCTAAGTTTTAGGGCAGAAAAGGAACTGGTTGAGCGTAGGCCATTGATTGTAGGCTTATATTATAATTATAGTAAATCGCGTAGGTTGAGATGACGAGACAGGCCACGTTGAAGGCAAACATTAAACAGTAATTTATTGTATTAGGCTAACTTACCTCTAAAAGGTTTTGGTTTTGTATAGAATCGCAAAACAATTCTACGCTGCTGAATAAAACCAGATCAGGTTGTGCTAATAGAACAGGTGAGCTGTAATTTGAATATCTTTAATAAATATCCTACTCATATTCAGAGGCATAACTTTGGTGTAGAAAGCGGGAGTTCCAAATTTCGCATCGTTTCCCCCTCGGGAAAATTAGGCCTACAATATGGCGCCGTTAATACACCACGTCTAATATATGATGATGATTGATGATGATGATGATGATGATGATGATGATGATGATGATGATGATGATGATGATGATGATGATGATGATGATGATGATGATGAACGGGCAATTTCTATAGAGCGCCGTAACGCGACCATGCACCTTGAATGGCGCTGAACAGATCGAAACCGACAAGCAGGCCGAATCAGACTCGTACTGTCACAAGCGCAGCTAGGCCTATCACCGTGACAATGATTACGATGATGATGGTGATGGTGATTTTGATGATAATCAGGGGCAGCGCTACACCAGGGCGCGCCAGGGCAAATGCCCTGGTAAAAAAGCCTTTGCCCTGGTTGTTGGCCTGCCAGAATTTTTGCCCTGCCCAGAATTTTTTCGGGCATAAATCGCCTTCTGCACTGGTTACTTGTACGACTGCCCTGGCTATGACCTGGTTACAGAAAGTTTCTGGCGCCGCCACTGCATCCAACGGTACAACGCCATCGCATTTCGTGGCACTTTCACTGATGTTGCGGAGGACGAGGCCTGATTTTTCAGACATTCAACAACAGCTCCTAGCATAATTTTTAGCATAATTTTTTGAGGGATTAGCCTACATGTACCTCGGGGGAAAAATAATAATAGTTCACTCAGGCCTAGTTCACTTAGGTCTAGTTCACTTAGGTCTAGTTCACTTAGGTCTAGTTCACTTAGGTCTAGTTCACTTAGGTCTAGTTCACTTAGGTATAGTTCACCTAGGTCTAGTTCACTTAGGTTTACCCTAATAGTCAGTAAAGTTCGCTGACCTTAAGGGAGCAGCTCCCTATGGTAAGACAAGCTGGAATGAAATGCACCTCAGTATTCCTAGTTTTTTAAAATTTGATGATTTTATGAGTAGGCCCAGTGGTTAAAGTGGTTTGGGTGATCAGTGGAAACTCCAAAGACGAGTTTTCTTGGAACGCATGCGTTACCAGGGTTCTTGCATTGTGAGCAGTGGGAACGCAAGCAACGAATTTCGAGAGCAGTGGGAACGCCGTTCCCACGCGTTCCCACCCACTTTAAACCCTGAGTAGGCCCAAAGTGTGAATGCGTACCTTTCCTGCTTGACCGATACTACTGCTGCTGCTGCTACTACTACTACTACTACTGCTACTGCTACTGCTACTGCTACTGCTACTGCTACTGCTACTGCTACTGCTATAGTACTACTACTACTACTACTACTACTACTACTACTACTACTACTACTACTACTACTACTACTACTACTACTACTACTACTACTACTACTACTACTACTACTACTACTACTACTACTACTACTACTACTACTACTACTACTACTACTACTACTACTACTACTACTACTACTACTACTACTACTACTACTACTACTACTACTACTACTACTACTACTACTACTACTACTACTACTACTACTATGCTACTACTGCTGCTGCTGCTACTACTAGTACAATACTATTCCTACTACCTAGGTCCTAGGGGGTACTATTAAATGTTTCATTTAAACTTTTATTACTCTCAGCTTCCGACCAATGGCAAACTCTCAGTAACACAATAATAGCTTCATGCGTTGGTTCACCTGGACATTGGTTCATTCATTCGTTCATCGGTTCTTTTGTTTATACATTTTTTACGGTCATTCGTTCATTGTTTTTTGTTAGTTTAATCATTGTTCTTGGTTCTTATCTGTATTCATGCGAGCAGCTTGTTAGTTTGCATGTACATTTTTACTGTTAGATAAATGTGGGGGCGTGCGCCCAAGCCAACTCAGCTATAATAAGCACATTGATCGTACACTGTAGGTGGGAAGATGAGACCAGGAGGGAGAGGAAAGGCCATTTGTTCTCATATTATTATTATTATTATTATTATTATTATTATTATTATTATTATTATTATTATTATTATTATTATTATTATTATTATTATTATTATTATTATTATTATTATTATTATTATTAATTAATTAATTAAATTTGTAACGCGCGTATGGTCACACCGAAATGTGAATCTGAGGCGCGGATAGTCAGTCGCCAGGAAAAGATGCAGTTAGATATCCAAGTGTTTGAAAGCCAAGGAGAAATAGTGAGTTTTGAGTCTCTTTTTGAAGGTAGAAAGTGAATTTGAGCTATGGAGAGAGATTGGCAGTCGATTCCATTCCTTGGGGGCAGAGACATAGAATGCACGCGAACCCATAACTGTTCTGCATCTTGGCTCAGCTAAAAGGCCCGTACTTGATGATCGCAAGCAACGATACTATATGCCGAGAATAAAAATGAAGTCGCTAAAAACTTCATACCCATGGCTGCCTGTCAAGCTAGTTTTCTCTGTTATTTCTTCGACTTCTAAGTATAATATGTCTTTTTGCACGCAAACAGGGCTATTAAAATGAATTTATTACCACTTCAACTGTTTGCAGTTGACTGACGTTGGAATGTTGTCGCCTAAGTTAATTGATCCCGCATACCTTTTTAACTGACCTATTATAGGCCTATGTTGTACTGTATTTATAGTAAAGCCTAAAGTTAGGTCGCAGGAACCTGCCTATTCACAGGCGCTAGGGGCGCCGGCAGCCTTAAGAAAATTGGACGCACACCCCTCTCTTCCCCACCCGTCCTCTGTCCGTCGCTCATCAAGGTCTTCCACTCACTCAGTGGAGAAACCTAGGCCGCTCATATACACTGAAAATGACTCAGAATGACTCATAAAAGTACAGTATATCATGCGCATATATTACACATACTGTATGGTAAACCAAAATTACACTGTGAAATAGTCATGTCGTAAGGCCTATGTTTTCATTTAATCAATCCAGTAATCAGTTCTCAATGTCAAAAGCAACAGCAATACGAAGATGCCCCGTGATATCAAAGTCAGGACAACTGTCCTTGTGACCGTGCAGTAACGCTAGAGCAGTTAGACGTTCGGATCCCATCGTTGAATGCGTATAACATCTGAGACGTCTGAGCGCCGAGATGCTGTGTTCAGCCGAGGTAGAAGATACAGGCATCGTCAGGAGTAAGTTTTCTTATATTAAAAGCTGTGAAGACTTTTCGCGAATATCGTATTTTTTCTTGTCAGTCATGACTCATTATCGACATTGTCACTAACAACATAAATACCCTACTAGTTGCTCGTCAACAAATAATATAACCGCTTGCCCGCTTTGCTAACATAGATATAGGCCTAAGTAAGAAAATTGAAATAACTGCCATAGATAGAATAATGAGTAGGCCTAATGCCAAGCATAACAAAAAATTCAATTATATAGCATCTAATACTTTAACATGCCGTATTACCGTTGAACAAAAAATATCGATGCGATGCCTATTCCATGTGTGGACTTGATTTTGTGGTTGGACGCCCGTGCATCTAACGCGTCCGTCTGCTAGCGCCTCTGACAAACCCCCACCCAGAGCAAAATCAGATTCGGTTCTAGGTCAAAGTTTTAAGGGTTAGACCCAGAGAACACGGTGCTAGAACACAGTGCAAGAGTACTGTGCTAGAACACAGTGTTAGAAAACGGTGCTAGGACACTGTGCTCGAACACAGTGCTAGAACACAGTGCTAGAACACAGTGCCATTATATTTCTTATCGGTTTCATTTAGATATTATCAATATGACTACCAATCATTGGTAAGCGTCTGCAGCAGAATTATCAGCAATTCGTCTTGGATTGTCTGGATCAAATAAGTAACAGATTAACGATTATATGACTTACTTTGGACTTACCTACTGTCCTTACTTACTGACTTACTACTTTAATTAAGTGAATTTTTTTTTCCAAGATAATATCCAAAAATTTGCCATTAGGTCCCCTCTTTCCGTCCTCTGTTGCATATTATTAAGTCTCTCTTGCATATCATTAGGTCCCCTCTTGCATATCATTAAGTCCCCTCTTGCATATCATTAAGTCCCCTCTTGCATATTATTAAGTCCCCTCTTACATATAATTAAGTCCTTTCTTGCACATCATTAAGTCCCCTCTTGAAAAAGGTATAAATAATAATAATAATAATAATAATAATAATAATAATAATAATAATAACAATTCAGCGCTTCAATGAGGTCGCCTTCCGGGGCACTATGTCGATGTTGCCCGGAGCCGAAGAGCGACCATCTCAACATTAATAAACCTTTCCAAACAATAAAAAAAAAATAAAAATAAAATAATAATAATAATAATAATAATAATAATAATAATAATAACAACAACAACAACAACAATAATAATAATAATAACAACAACAACAACAACAACAACAACAATAATAATAATAATAATAATAATAACAACAACAACAACAACAACAACAACAACAACAATAATAATAATAATAATAATAATAATAATAATAATAACAACAACAACAACAACAATAATAATAATAATAGCATAATAATAATAATAATAATAAATAATAAATAATAATAATAATAATAATAATAATAATAATAATAATAATAATAATAATAATCGTTTATTAAATTCAAACTGACAAGTACACAGTAAGATTACATGATATAGTGGTAACAGATGATAACAAGTTTAACAGGAGTCGTATTTAACTGTATGGCAGCCTGAAAGGCGCCCATCTGTCCTACTGCTCATTTTACAGTCGCCTTCTAAGGAGTGTAGGGAGTGAAAAGGCTGAGTCAACCTTTTATGGGGCTAGCGGATGTCGAATCTGCGTCCTTCTGATCTTCGTATCGTATCGTATCGTATCGTATCTAGTAATTTATATGGCGCCTCTCGCAGTATAAACTATTCAGAGGTTCCCTCAGTGCATGAGCCCCGTGGAAACAGAAACGTCTTGAGCAATCGAGTAGATGCAGGGGAGATTCCCATCATGAGTTTAGTTCGAAGACGAGATGGAAGACCATTCCAGGCAGAGGGACCTGTGACAGCAAAAGCTCGACGCTGGGCCAGAGTGGTCCTAGTACGAGGGCAAAGAGATCAAGGCGGCCAGTAGAGCGCAAAGGACGAGCAGAAGTTGCAGAGAGAGGTTGCCGCATAAGGTCAGAGAGGTATTTAGGGGCAAGCCGTAGCTGGGACTTGGAAACCAGAAGGAGGATCTTATACTGGATACGCGAAGTAATCAGGAGCCAGTGTAAGACTTCAATCATATATGTGGAGATATGAGGAAATCGAGGAAGACGTGCTATGAGCCTAGCAGCAGCATTTAAGACTGATTGAAGGGGGAGAGGCGTAGCATGGGGAGACCGAGGAGGAGCGAGTTACAGTAGTCAACACGAGAGCAAATGAATGCATGTACAATGGAGGTAAAGACAGTAGGTATAGTGGATCGCCTGATAGCTAGCTCTCAGTCGTCTCAGTTGGAAGAAGCAGGAGCGAGTCAGAGTCGAGATATGTTCAGTAAAGGTGAGGGAGGAGTCAAGAGTGACACCCAGATCGCGTACACTGGAGGAGTAGGTATAAGAAGGAAACTTGAGTGCCAGCAGTGAATAGTCAAGTTTATTTAGTTGTTGCTTAAACCGTACCAGCGTGTTACCAGCCCCAAAAATGATAAAGGGAAGAGAGAACGCACAAGTGCACTAGTTCAGTTGTGCAGTGCGGTTAAGTTGTTCGACAGATTAAGAGAGCGATTGAGACTTTTTATGCAGTGCAGACGTTTGATTTTTTATGTTCGAGAGATGTAATTGACTTTTTCGTCCTGCCTTGCTTAGTAGAATTCTTCAGGATTTAACAGGAAACGTAAACTGTGAGTTGTCGATCTTCTTCGTAAGACTACTGACAGACGATGGGGGCCGGACCGACGCTCCTACCGTCAACCGCAGGATCCTCGCAACGCCCTTCGACACCACTCGGCCTGGAGGTGTTTTTGTGACAATAATAACAATAGTAATAATAATAACAATGACAATAATTATTATTGTTGTTGTTATTATTATTACTATTATTCTAAATAGTAATAATAATTATAATAGTAATAATAATAATAATAATAATAATAATAATAATAATAATAATAATAATAATTATTATTATTATTATTACTATTATTATAAATAGCAATAATAATTATAATAGTAATAGTAATAATGCCATCGCATTCCGTGGCACATTCAGAGACTCAACGGAGGACGAGGCCTGATCTCCTGGAAATAACATAACAACAAATTAATATCTAAGTCCCCAAGGGATCATATGTACCTTGGGGCAAAAATAATAATAATAGTAATAATAATAATAATTATCATTATTATTATTGTTATTATTATATTATTATGCAGTTACTAAGTGCTATCACCTAATGACCAAGCATCCGTCGATGGCGCTCAGCAATTGTGAGTGAAGTGTTTCTACCCAATAACCGTCTCAGTTGAGACTCGAACCCGTACTTTCCGTGTTACAAGGTGAGCGATCTAATCAATCAGACATTATTATGTGTGTAATTTGTGTCACATGACGACAGTTACATCAACTGAATGTTTTCATAGTCGTAACTGATCTTTACACTTATCTCATCGTAATGGTAATCATGATCTTACGTTTGTATAGAGTCTTATCAAGAGAAACCTGGGATCTTAGATGCGCTCCTGTCAAAGCAAAAATTCTTCTCCGCAAATAAGGTGATTGACCGTACCTGATGTAGAATAACATGGATATGAAAGCAGATGTTTACCAACGAACTGAGACAGACATTCTGTTAGGCTGACAGGTATTGTTGTTAACACTGAATAGGTGAGCTTGTTCAGTGTTCGTCTTAAAAACATAAAGATTGATGTCTTATAAGTCAACGGATGAAATATGACAATAGGGCCCACATGTGACGTTGTACCGGAGCAAGGCTGGTGACGTGAGTTTGATTTGGATGGCTTCCACTAGCCTTCTTTTGAAGCTAAGTAAGTAAGTATATCCTTTATTCAATCCCGTGGGTAATTATTCTTCGCTCTATCCCGTGGGTAAGGATTCTACCAGAAGGCTTAGCCTTAGATCAGTGATGCACAACGTCCGGTCCGCGGGCCACATCAGGCCCGCGACGAGTTGTCGTGTGGCCCTCGATGTCCAACAGGAAAGCGACTATTGAGACTATTTCAGAACCGGCACTGGTATTAAGTCTGCAGTCAGAGGCACCGGCAGCGTGACGCACTGGACGCACGTGCGTCCACCCACCAAATCAAATCCACAGAAGGATTTGATTTGGTGGGTGGACGCAGCGATATTTTTGACAAATTTTGACAATTTCACGGTGTAATTCTGGTTTACCATGCAGTATGTATAAATAATATCATATGATATCATATGCATGTTTTTTACTGTACTTTAATGAGTCACTCTGAGTCGTATTCAGGGTATGACTACGAGTGGCACAGAGGGGACGAATGTGTATTATTATTATTAATGAGCTTTTATATAGCGCCCCTTCAAGGTTATCTACTCAGGAGCGCTCCTAGTCCAACCACGGCTAAAGAGAGTAGTTTTTAAGTTTGCAAGAAACAAGGTAGAGTGAGTCATAGGGACCAGGCGAAGTGCAACAGGAAGGCCATTCCAGGTTGCAGGTCCAGCGACCGAAAAAGAACGTCGCTGCATAATGGCTGTCCGCGTGCGGGGGACCAATAGTATGGGAGGAGACGGGAGGAGGGTGCGTTCAATTTTTAAAAGCCTGGCGGCACCCCTGTCTACAGTGACGTGTGCACTGTGGTCATTGGAAAAACTATCATATTTACAATGATATTGTTGTAATATACAGGGTGGGTAAAAAAAGTAACCCCTACAGGTTTTTGGTAATATTTCAACCAAAAGTAAGAATTTTTTAAATAAAATTTTACTGTCTTAAAAGTAATTTATATTTACGGATAACAGCCAAATTTCACCAAAATATTTAAAATAGAACCAAAGTTATATCACTTTTACTGAGTCCACTTACTGTTTTTTGATGGTTCAAAAACACGTAACGCCAAAAAAGTAACAAAAACCGATTTTATTAAGTCACATCTCAAATTATTGGTATCAAACAGACTTGATATTGCTTCGCAACTTGTGTTCAATGTGTTCACCACCAGTAACCACACATGTTCTGAGTCTCTTGTAAAGTTTTTGATGGCCTTGTTGATAGGTTCCACAAGTAAATTTCCCATATCAACTTCAACGCGATCTTCAATTATCTTATCGTTTTTGGCTTTGGTCGCGGATTGTGGTATTTCTCCAGCATAGCTCCCCACAGGTGATAATCCAGCTGGTATAACATGTGGAGCGAACTTCTCGCGTTCAACGATAAAGCTACCAGGTCTGACATCTGATTTCTTACCGCTAGACCAAATATGATTGTTTTGGTTGCTGATTGGTGGATTGAGATAGAAGTTCTTCTCATCCGTGAATAACACTCGTTTCGTGTCGTGAACCTTCAGCCGTCTGTTTGATACCAATTATTTGAGATGTGACTTAATAAAATCGTTTTTTGTTACTTTTTCTTGCGTTACATGTTTTTGGACCATCAAAAAAGAGTGGGTGGACTCAGTAAAAGTGATATAACTTTGGTTCTGTTTGAAATATTTTGGTGAAATTTGGCTGTTGTACGTAAATATTATGAATTACCTTTAAGTCAGTAAAACCTGATTTAAAAATTCTTACTTTTGGCAGAAATATTAGCAAAACCCTGCAGGGGGTAACTTTTTTATGGCCCATCCTGTAGAAGTACTATGAGCCCCTTTTCTATAACTCTTTATGTTTAGCCTACTTTTGTGTTTACTGCACACGTGATCTTCATAAAACATGGCATGCATGCATTCCTCTGAACTTAGCTGAGTCGTCACACTTGTTTGGCCCCCGCAGGGTTTTAAGAAATCGTTTAGTGGCTCTTGGCCGAAAAAGGTTGTGCACCAGTGCCTTAGAAGAACAGCAGAAACGTTGAGTATTCAACGTTTATTTATCACAACAACCAATCGTCTATGTAGGACAACGCGCGTGTGTTTACCAGTATATGAACGAAGGTGTAATGACAAATGGTTCACGGACAAATGGTTCACCGACAAATGGTTCACGACTACATGGTGCACGGACAAATGGTTCACGATCATCCAGCTTTTAGTTTCAGTTATATATTCAACGATAATCCAGCTTCTAGTAACTTAATTGCACGAAGAGTTTCATAATATATATATATATATATATATATATATATCGTTTTGGAAAGTGCATGTTTGGCTATCGAAGGCTGCCAGAGTAACCAGCTCTGCGTTAAGGGCAACACGGTTTAGGCCTAATTATAAGAAACGGGTTGTTTACACGGTTACACCCATATGTATCTGAAACCTCTTAACCGATTAGGCTACTTGATATTTTATGTGGGTGAAGATTGTCTACGTTAGTTAATAGTGGGATAATTATGTTCAGACTTGGACAAAAGTTTCCTTTATGGCAAAAAATATTTGAAAGGTGCAAAATATTCCCGTTTTCCGAACACCTTTATGTGTGTGTGTGTGTGTATATATATATATATGTATAATTGTATATGTTTGTATATATATACATACATATATATATATATATATATATATATATATAGCATGACGGAAAACGGCGGTAAGTAAAAAATATACAATATCTCATGCCGAAATAAATTTACACAAAAACATTAATTTCACCTAAGATTTTGCACTAAAAATATCTACTGAAGAAAATGTTCAAATGACAGAGAGCCCGCTGTTTTATTGGTGTTCTTTATATAACCTAGGGATATAATTCCTAAAACAAGTGCAGTTTCTAAAATAAAAATCTGAAAAAATAACTCACGAAGTAATGATGCAAAATCAAAATAAGAGGACAGGACTTTTAGTTTTATAACTCAAAGTAATAAGACATATTGGTCCATTAAGAAATGATCATTTGGCATTTCAAACATTTTGATATTTTTAGAATTTAGGCATGCGGAAAAAGCCTTGCTAAACCTAAACTATTTTTCATTTCGTATAAATTTCTAGCGAAATAACTTAATCTATAAGCCCAATCTTTGCACCTGCTTTTCAAATAGCATAGGCCTACTACTTCAGTTTGATCTGCAGAGAAAAATTTGTGCTCAAAATATTGTTGACAAAGGCTGAGAGTGTTATCATTACACTGGTGAAAGCTGAAAATCTTGAAATTACGATAGAATGTAGTTACTAGAGGTACTGTAGTGTGCACTAATACTTTAGGTAAGCAATACTAAAAAGATATAATTAAGTAATTGGTAACTTCAATCGAGCCGGTGTCTACTGCACAACCACAACCACAGGCATCAACCGATGGCATAACAAACCAAGCCATATTCCGGCCAATATCCAGGATATCAGTTCACAAAGACAAAAAGACAGCCTATGATAGTGGACAATCCATTTAGGAAAGACACGTCTTAAGTCGAGAAATACATAACAATCAAAGCGTAGGCAATGACGTCACAATCGGAATGACATCTGTCTGATATATTTTGTTTATTTAGTCAGCAGATGACATATTTTGAAGGATCCGTTTGGAAAGCCGTTTACACCAGATATGTGTGACTGTTCCTACCACTGTGAGGCGAGACGCCAAGGAGAGGCCCTCAAGCATAAAGCAGATAGGGCTCTTCAACTGGCCACAACCACCGAGGTAGGACTTTATGAGATTGCACAGGGCGAAAGGACTAATGACTGAGGGAAGAATGGAAGGAAGGAAGGATGGAAAGGGGAATGTCTTATTAATCGGGTGAAATACGGCAATCTATTAAACTGAGCTTCATGGATAACTGATAACTAATTGCTTTCATTCTCCTGGACCAAGATCATGCATTTGATACCGTTGATTATAAAATACTCTTTAACCGCCTCGAAGTCTTGTTTGTTCTATGTGGTTCCGCTCCTAGGTGGTTAGCCTCTTACGGATATCCGAGCTCGTACTTAATTTATCTAAATCAACTCACCTTTGCGCCTGATGTCCAGCTTTTCGGTGTCCCACGAGGTTCTGAAACATTCTAAAACTATATTCCTTCTTCAAGGCACAAGCAAACAAGTTCGTAAATTGAAGTGTATTATTATTATTATTATTATTATTATTATTATTATTATTATTATTATTATTATTATTATTATTATTATTATTATTATTATTATTATTATAGTCTTGACTGTTGTAGTGCCCTTTACGCTGGCCTCCCAGCTGTCCGGATTGGGTGCCTAGATCGGGTTCTCCGCGTAGCTGCGCGCCTCATTGGACGCATTCCTAAATTTGACCGGGTTTAAGAGTTCATGCGGGACGTCCTGCACTGGCTTTCATTCCCATTACGGATCACATTTAGGGCTTCTGCGCTTGTTAGGCGCTGCTTGGAGGACTCGCGCCCCTATACTTACAGGATTTTTTTCGCCCTACATCTGTTGTCCAGCGGCGATCTACTCTTCGATCAGCTGACCAAGCTGAACTCATGGTCCCTCGCTCTCGGGCCGCCATCCAGCAGCGCCGCTACTTCTCTGTTGCTGGCCCTGCGACCTGGAATGGTTTGCAGTGGTGCTCCGTCTGGTCCGTATGGATCACTATACTACTTTTTATACTAATTTAAAGACAACTCTTTAGCCGTGGCTGGACTAGGAGCGCTCCTAAGTAGCCCAGAGGGGCGCAATATAAATGTTCCTTAATAATAATAATAATAATAATAATAATAATAATAATAATAATAATAATAATAATAATAATAATAATAATAATTATAATTATAATTATAATATAATAATAATAATAATAGTTATTATTATTATTATTATCAGTGCTTTTTCTGGAAAAAATGATCCGGAACGGAACAATAGGTTCCGGAACGGAATAATTATGGGCGGGCTAAAATCCCGAGAAAAACGGGATTGGCGTTGGGAGGGGTCTCAATAAACACTGAAAACAGTACAAAACACTGAAATTAAATTGAAATAACCAAATTATTGTTTTTATTATTAAAATAAATAAATAATTTTTTAGTACATGAAAAAGGTGCCGGAACGCCGTTCCGGCGCGTTCCGGCTGAAAAAAGCACTGATTATTATTATTGACTGTTTAGGGAAGATTATATTGGCCGCCAACTAAGGCTGCACCTCATTAAAGAAATTATTATTAATAGTGTTAGTATTAGCATTATTAGCCCCCAGGTGCTTCAGATTCCTCAGGAATAAAAAAATGATCCGTAGAATACAACAACAAAAACATTCTGGGACGGCTGGAACTCGTCAAGATCCGGCGAGGCACGTGTAACTGACCGCCATCTTGGCTGCCAGCAGTGGTGTAGCCAGAGCGCGCGCTCCGGTACTTTCTACTTAGCGCTCCGGTACTTTCTACTTAGCGTTCCGACTTCAGACAACCATTGCGCAAATGTTATCCCGTGCAGCACAGCTGAGTGCGAACGGGTATTTAGTCTCATGAACATAATAATGTCACCTGAGCGCTCAACATTAGGCCTATTAATTACAAATGTATCAGCTTTAATGTACCTCAAGCTACATGGACCGCCAGTTGCTTTGTGGAGACCAGATAATTACGTGACATCTAGGATCAGACAGTGCCATAGATCAGCCTTGGACACTCCAACAAGAAAAGCGCAACCCACCCACGAAACTCAACAAGTTGATCCTCTTTGGAAATTGTTTTAGTTTTCTGAATCGGATACTGTAGGCCCTATCCAAATTCTGACTCTTAAAAAATACAGAAACTTGACGTTGACTGCACGTAACTAACTCCTCGGTTCTTTTCATTTTACTGCTAGCTGGACCTATATTTTGGGCAAAAAGTGCCAAAAATGTTCACTAAGGAGTAACGACGCTCCCTCAGACCCCTAGTCGTCTGGGTAGGGGATAAACCCCTTACGTAGACCACTGGCGGCGATCTTGTTTGACAGATGGAGAGGGGGACACAGGACACTTTTGAACTGATCTGGTAAAAAAAACAGTGGAAAAATTTTGCGAAAGAAAATTCTTTACCGTTTTTGGTGTTTCTTCTAAATTCTGAAGCAAATATACACTGTGTCCCCTCCCCCCACTGTTAAAGGTGGGAGTCTTGTCCGCCTCGACCCACCCGGGTACGCCGCCCATGTCCCAGACCCAGCCCCTTCGGCGCGTAGGGCACCTCAGCCGTCGCTCCGGTACCTCAAACTTTAGATTTGCACTACTGGCTGCCAGTCGTTTCGAAGCGCGCTTCTTTGTTTACGAATTTTCTGCCGTTTTCTTTCAGTCTTAGTTTAGAGAATTGGTTATAGAGACGGTCTTTTGCTCTGGACTAAGTAAACCTATATTAAAACTGTGGTTTGGCGATAATTTTCGAGTTATGAGCGATGATTTTCTAACTGTTTTGGAATGCCTCAGCCAGATCGTCACGGTTAGCTGGAGCGTGATCTGCAGGGCGACAACAGTTCAACAACCTAACTGTTGTCGCCTTGAGTGAATTGGTCCCTTGCGCCATCCACTGCACGTATACAGCCGTCAACAACTTTATGCCGTCCGGAATGTAAGACCTCGGCCTACTGGAACTTCGACATCTGGAATAACACTGCAGATCCTCTCTCACATGGGCATTCTACGATACAGAGGTTCACGCGGGGGGCGAGGTAGGATCAGACCGATTCCCGTGATAGGATCATCGGGCCTCCGCCGACACACCGTCCATATCGGCCCCCATCAGCTGCTAGGTGTCTTCTACGGGTGGAGTAACTGGAGTTAGATACAATCAAAAACATTGGGACGATCAAACTTGCAAGCGATGAGCCGATGACCCCGGGCTTATAATTTTTTATATCATCAACGCCCGTTCCATAGTAAACTCACATGCCATGGACCAGCTCTCGGCGGAACTCATCGGACTTGGTCTCGCTCTTGCAATCGTCACGGAGACACGCTTGAAGAAGCACCATGAGCCTTCTCTGTGCAGTATAAAGGGGTTCCAAAACTTGTTGCTAACCAGCCAAAATTCTCGCTTTCGAGCTATATGCGAGACACGCTGCACTGGCTTCCAGTCGAGGACAGGATTACCTTCAAAATCCTCCTCAAGGATAGAGATTCGTCAGTCGGTGCAGCATCTGACTACACCAGAGAGCTGTGCGTTCCTCTTTCCAGTCAAACTACTGTGAGGTCGTTGCGTTCATCGGCCTGAGGAGATCTGTTGGTCCGCGCTTTCGTACGTCAAGAAACATTTTCAAGTCATCTTTAGACGCACCTCTTCAGAACTTTTAGATTGCCATGTTTAATCGCCCTTGTGAGGTTCTTCAAGGGCGATTTACAAATACCAGATCTGCATACATACCTACATCGTCAACAGTAAAACTAAACTAAAACGCAGGTAGCAGTAAAGTAACCCAGCAACAAGACATTTATTTGCGAACTAATTACCTGGCTATTCAGCGATTCTCCATTCTCATGTCAGTCCCAGATCCAACCACACTTATGTATTAGTTACTTTACTGGTGTATTTATTTATTAGCTCGTGGCTGGCTATGGGTAGGCCTAACTAAATCCACCTTGGTAACTAGCTTGGTCATCTCCTTCCTTGCTTAAGTACTACATGACTTGCCTGTGCATTGTTCCGTTTTCTGAGTTTAGGGTCGACCTCAGAAACATGCTAATCACGAGTGTCTTAAGAAATTCGAGGACATCGACGGAAACAAGGCTCGGTTCGTTTCATACACTTTGCTCTTTATTTGGCGCTACATAAATAACAACTTTGAATGAACGAGCGAAAGAAAGAACGCACAAGAAACATCAGAAATAATAATCTAATCTATTCTGAGCATTTCTATAGCGCAATTCTCGTAGTACCATCGATGGTCGTGACAATATGAAACCGCGTTCGGTCCGAAGGTTCGCTCATGATTGTATGTAACGGAAGGAAGGCTATGGCGGAAAAGTAAGCAGGATAGGAATGGGTTTTAAAGTGAACTAGATGGAACGGAATATCATGGAATATCAAAGCGTGGGAGCTCTTCTGCTAGGTTCATTGGCTTCGCTTGAATTTAACAAGTATAGGGCTCTACGATGGTATTTAAAGACAAATAAATGAACGTTTGAATAATAAGAAATGAAGGAACGACAAGTAAGTGAGTGAGTGAGTGAGTGAGTGAGTGAGTGAGTGAGTGAGTGAGTGAGTGAGTGAGTGAGTGAGTGAGTGAGTGAGTGAGTGAGTGAGTGAGTGAGTGAGTGAGTGAGTGAGTGAGTGAGTGAGTGAGTGAGTGAGTGAGTGAGTGAGTGAGTGAGTGAGTGAGTGAGTGAGTGAGTGAGTGAGTGAGTGAGTGAGTGAGTGAGTGAGTGAGTGAGTGAGTGAGTGAGTGAGTGAGTGAGTGAGTGAGTGAGTGAGTGAGTGAGTGAGTGAGTGAGTGAGTGAGTGAGTGAGTGAGTGAGTGAGTGAGTGAGTGAGTGAGTGAGTGAGTGAGTGAGTGAGTGAGTGAGTGATTTAATCAGTCAGTCAGTCAGTCAGTCAGTCAGTCAGTCAGTCAGTCAGTCAGTCAGTCAGTCAGTCAGTCAGTCAGTCAGTCAGTCAGTCAATGAGTCCATGAATAAATAAATCAATTACTGGTTGATACAATTTTTCAAAAATTGAATAAATTAACAAATGGATGAAAACACAATGAATCTTCGATCACTTGATCAGATTTTTCGGTGATTCTTTCAACCAAACGATAACTGGGATCTGGTTCACCTGGAATTTTCTTTTTTTTGCTTCAGGGGTCAGCGCCTAAAAGACACATGCAACCGGAAGGAAGAGAACAACCCAATCTACCGCGGATACCTCCATACGACCCTCAACGAAGGATGTGGCGTAACAAAGGACCAGCTCTACCTGAAAATGTACCAGGACCTTCGGCGTCGTGGTCGCCTGCTCCACTCCTTTCGCATGTGCCAAGGACCGGACGACGCTTTTCTCGACTATTTTCCGCCTGGATTCGTTCCCGGAAAGTCAAAGCCAATCGTCGTCATGGACACGCAGTACGCCTGTCTACGCCCTGTCTCGCCGGTGCAATTGGACGAGAAGTGGAAGAGGAAGTCGCAGGAGCTACACAACATGGAACTGAAGCTCCACGACAATTCGATGATCATGGGACCCCACGAGGCCTTCCCGGAGTTCTTTCCGCCCAACTACGACCACCAGGACAAGAAGAGGTTCCCGAAGCTGATTCCTACCTGTCGAGGCCAATGCGGCGGGGATCTTGTGCCCGGACCCTTCTTTCTCACCCCGAAATGTCGCTTCCTCACCCACATACCTCTCAGCTACGTCCCTCAGTACAAGAAGCAACACCACGTCTGGCCTACGTATTGTTTCAACCAATCGCTTCGCCATTAAACCTTTATCCCATCTGCTGATAACTATCCTTTTCCCTTCCACCTCGCAGGCTGAATCGAAGCAAGTCTCTAAGCATAAAAATTGTAAAGGGCGCTATAGAAATCATGTGTTGCAGTACGTCCTAGGTTGACCTAAATCCTTAGCTAACCATTTCTCATTCGCTTGTACAGCACCTACGACTATCATGTCAACTCAATAAATTATCTAAGGCTTGTGTTATGTGTGTGATTATTATTTAATATCAATATCATAATCTACTTAAGTACTGCTTAGTTCTTAAGAATATAAGTAAGTAGATAGCGATGTAGATGCGAAAGTGAAACCTCTTTCCTTTTTTCCTTCCTTCCTTCCTTCCTGCTTTTCTTTCTTTCCCTTTTTCTTCCTTCTTCCCATCCTTCCTTCCTGCTTTTCTTCCTCTTCCTTCCTTCTTTCCTTCCTTTCAACCCGTTCTTTACCTTCTTCCTTCCTTCCCTCTCAACTTCTTTCTCTCCATTTTTCCCTCCTTTTCCTTTCTTTTTACCAATAACTCCGTTTCTTCTTTCCTTCCTCTCTTCCTCCTTCCCTGCTTCCTTGCCATCTTCATTTCCTCCATTCATCCTCCTCTTCCTCCAATCCATTTCGATCTCCTTCGTTTCATGCAATCGATCCTTCACAGGCGACCATTTCTCGTTTCGCTGATATGCCTTTAATTCAATCTGTCTATCCTCTAAGGACCCGTCGTTCTCTAGAGCGCAGACGCCCTTACTTACGTAGGCCTACTTGTGGCGGCGCTCCATACTCTCCGTCGATGCGTGGATGACGTCAGCATCCTGTCAAGCGGTTAATCTCACTCCAGAGATACATCTTGCCACTGTATGTGCTCAGAGGTTAGGAAAGTGAAGCGGTCCATGGTCTGCGATTTCTAGATATGAGCTTAGGCTTGGTTATATACAGTTTTACATTATTACACTGAGAACATTCGTTCGTTCGCAATATAATGTCGTGTCTCGGCATTGACTGGAAACTGTGTGTGTTCTTTTTTGGTAACCGCTTTCTCAGTATTGTCATGGTGCAGCCAGATCCGGACGCGCCCTTAACCGAAATGGACATCTCCGCATTTACCAACTACTTTAGAAGTGCTTCGAAACTGCATAATTATTTCACCAGATCTTGTATAAAATTTTGCCAAGAAGATGTCTATGTTGACATAAAGGAATTTTTATGCTGGCGAAAGGACCCTCTGTGTTGAACCCACTGCCTTATGCTCTTACCTATCTGTTCCAGCACATTTAACAACGTATTTAATAAGCTTGAAATAATTATCATCTTTGTATAATGGATCCAAATAAGAAGTTACACTTTCAACTGCTACAATAACTTGTATTTAAGACACTAACCACCAATGTAGCGCACGCTGCAATTGGGCACCGCTGTCTAGCAAGACCCACATGGTTCCGCTTCTGGGTTTAATTTACTAGTGTAAGCCTGGATGTCTTTATATTTTCTAAACATGTTGATGATTATTTGAGTGAAAATTTTATTACATAATGGAGTGAAAATAGCGAAATTGGCTCCAATCTAGAGAATAATGCATGATTTGCTTGGTCGTGATGAATATTCGCTTTTCTATGGGCTGCCAGTGCAATGATTTTTGGATCTGTGATATGTTCATAATTTGGAGCTTTATTGATTGCTATTGACACGGTAGTTTGACTATGTGAAGCTTTAAGAAGTTAGCTTATGAAATATTATTTAGAAGTGAGTTACAGTAGTCAAGACGGCTGGATATTAGGGCATTAAACGTTTTGCAAATCAAGGTAGGAAAAGAAAGTGGCGCCTAATCCTTCGGATGTCACGGCTGTGACATTGGGCAGACCTACGTATATTGAATAAATGTGTTCACTAAATGACAGGTTGGGGTTCAGTACAGCAGTTGTAGGATTACATATTGACGGCTAGATAGCTGAGTTGTATGACAGAGACGCCAAGGTGGATCGGGAATTGGGAATTACATTTGTTCAGATGTTGCAACGCTCCAGAAGTAGAAACTTAGTTTAGGATTAATTTAAGAGCAGGTCATTTTCCGTCATCCAAGACTGAACTAGTGAGAGAGAGAGAGAGAGAGAGAGAGAGAGAGAGAGAGAGAGAGAGAGACAGACAGACAGACAGACAGACAGACAGACAGACAGAGAGGGAGGGAGGGAGGGAGGGAGGGAGGGAGGGAGGGAGGGAGGGAGGGAGGGAGGGAGGGAGGGAGGGAGGGAGGGAGGGAGGGAGGGAGAGTGAGAAAAAGGGAGGGAGAAAGGGAGAGAGGGAGAGACAGGCACAGAGAGAGGGGAGAGGGAGAGAGGGAGAGGGAGAGACAGAGGGAGAGAGGCAGAGAGAGAGGCAGAGAGAGGCAGAGAGAGGCAGAGAGGGAGAGAGGCAGAGAGAGAGGGAGAGGGAGAGAGATGAGAGAAAGAGGAAAGAGAGACAGTTCAGTACTCTGACTGGGAGCTCATTCCCGAGCAACGAAAGTACTGCTTCAACGTGTACGAAGCCAAGTTAGAGATAGGAAATTGGCAGCGACTGCGTCAAAGAAATCGATGTAGGCTATTTAGCTGTTGATTTAACATTTGAAATAAACTGGACTTTGATTAACGGTGGTGAATAGCTAACTGTCCAGGACATCCATCCACCCATTCTTCCATATGCTTCCGTTCTTAGCTGCTCAACGTCAGCTGTAGCTGAGGCGAGAATAGATGGTGGCGCCAGACATAAAATAGGCTTAGCTGCTAATGCGGACTCGGAATACACTGGGTGCAAACTAATACAGTTTATTAACGACTATTTGTGATGAACTGTACTGATGACTCTTATGAGACATTTTCAGGTGCATTTCCATCTGTATCTATCTACACAGGGAGACTGCTAAAGGTGAGCATTTACTGACAAGATGATCTTTTGCTGACTGGGCCATAGGGTATAATTGTTGGTTATGGAGTGGACTAGTTTTCAAGGACGCATGTTTATGTCTTTTACCAAAACACGTGGGACGTGTTTACAGGGAAACATTTACTATATGGGAAACATTTACTATATTGAAATAGTTGAATATAAGTTTCGTATAATAAAATATATATATTTCAATATCTACGAAAAACAAAGTTCTTGTTGACGTTGAAAATCATGACCCCTCACGGGGGAAGATATCATGACATTTCAATTTATTCCGTAATCCGAGGGCCATCACTAGGCCTGTTATTCAAAGCTCTGCTGTATGCTGTTGTGATGATTATGAATAATAAAGAAAAAGAGCACGAAAAAGAAAGAGAAGAAAGGAGCGACGGAGAAGGAGAGAGGAGGAGGAGCAGAGGAGGAGGAGGAGGAGGAGGAGAGAGGAGAGAAGGAGAGAAGAGAAGGAAGGAGAAGGAGAAGGGCAGAAGGGAGAGAAGGAGAAGGAGGAGAAGAAAAAGGAGAAGGGAAGAGGTTAAGAAGATGATGAAGACTATGATGATGATCCCTGGTTCTGTTGGTCCCTGATCATGATCACAAAGAACAGCTAACAACACGAGGACGATGATGACATCGGCAAAGACGGTGATGAAGATGATTACGACGACAACGGTGACAACGACAACGACACCAACCACAAAGGACGCCACGAGATATGTTAAAGAAGACGAGAAAATTCGCATCGGCAATCCATTATGGAGAGGTAGTAATTGGAAAATCGTCGTCGGTCGGTCTTCTTCTTCTTCTTCTTCCTCTTCTTCTTCTTCTTCTTCTTCTTCTTCCTCTCTCTTCTCTTCTCCTTCTCCTTCTCCTTCTGCTTCCTTCCCCTCTCACCTTCCACCCTTCCCCTTCCCCTTCCCCTTCCCCTTCCCCTTCCCCTTTCCCTTCCCCTTCCCCTTCCCCTTCCCTTCCCTCCTTCCCCTTCCCCTTCCCCTTCCCCTTCACTCCTTCTCCCTTCTCCTTCTCCTTCTCCTTCTCCTTCTCCTCCTCCTCCTCTCCTCCTCCTTTTCCTCCTCTTCCTCCTCCTCCTCCTCTCCTTCCTCCTTCTCCTTCTCCTTTCTCTTCTCCTTCTCCTTCTCCTTCTCCTCTTCTCCTCCTCCTCCTTCTTCTTCTTCTTCTTCTTCTTCTTCTTCTTCTTCTTCTTCTTCTTCTTCTTCTTCTTCTTCTTCTTCTTCTTCTTCTTCTTCTTCGGGAATCTGGAGTCGTCGCTGATTCCTGGTTCCTGTCTGATTCCTAATTCCAATCACATCTACGTCCCTCTTGTCTCGTTAATCATTTGC
>OY744608.1:54533644-54691144 GCA_963556255.1 Allolobophora icterica
AAATGTTCTATCGCTGATTGGCGTTGCCATTGACGACGACGGAATTCCCCTAATCGTCGTTCCTTTTATGCAGAACGGATGTCTGAAGAAATATATCATGAATCCGTCAAACGAGGTAAAAGCCATCTAGAAAGCAGCGTTAGGCGAATTGTTGGTCATGTCTGCTACCAGCAGAGACTGTTGCTGATAATGATAATATTAACTCAGCTTATTCACAGGCGCTCAGTAAAAACGAAATCGATAGGACTTTTATTATATGCTATACGATATGCTACGACATTATTATTTGATTCGTCCTACAAACTTACCAACACTCATGGGCGCCGCAGGAATTTTTCCGGGGGGAATTTTTCTAGGGCAGCAAAATTTGTCTGGGGGTTGACGTTTTTGCATAGAATGGCTGAATAGCTATTCATGAACGCAAAACGAGATAATTTTCAAAATCCGGGGGGAACTTGCGCCCCTTGCCCCCACTCCGGACGCCCATGCCAACACTGCAACTCTCGTATTTGTAATTAATAACTTCTGGTGCTCCGGTGTTTAGTGCACAAAGCATTAACCGATGGCGCACGAAAATTTATGCCGTAATCTGGTCAATGTCCAGAAGATCGGTCCGCTGAAATCAGTCCTCTTGCTAGCTCTGCGCAGGTCTGTCACTCAAAACTGAAACACTTCTTTTAGACAAATCCTATTCTAATTCTTTTGTCCTCTTACCTCTCTCGCCGCCCCAGTGCTAACCATGGTCTGCCTATCGATTTTGTTTTGACTGAGCGCCTCTGAATAAACCCGGATCCCTGATTTCGGATCTTTGTGCGCTGTAGAAATCTGGAGATTACAATTACAATGTTTGGTTGCTTTTTTGTTGATTGTAGTGATGATAATGACGAAGATGATGATAATCATACTGAATAGGAATTTTTTATTACGAAAGAATGATGATGATGACGATGGTGATTTGATTGTGATGATGATGATGATGATGATGATGATGATGATGAACACGACGACGTCGATAAGAATTATGGGAAGAATATATTATCACGAAATCCAATTTGTGGGACATCGAGATAATTAAAGAGCTTAGCTATTTTCGTTGTCAGATTTGTTTCCCGCCCCAGCAGATGCGAGTCCTTTGGGGTTCGTAGGGACAGCGCTGAAGGAGAGGGACACGGTTGAGGAAGAATATGAAGTTGATTTCGATTTTGATGACAAGCAAGAGGGAGGGAGGAGGAAGGGGAAACGAGGAAGAGGGCGGAGAGGGGGAAGGCAATGAGGAGGTGGAAGACGAGGAAAATGGAAAGAGGAGGAGGAGGGATAAGGAAGAGAAAGAAATAGGAGGAAGAAGAAAAAGAAGGAGGAGAAAGGAAGAAAAACGTGGAGGAGGAAGAAGAGGAAAAGAAAAAGAGGAAGAGGACGGGGAGTGGAGAGGGAATGGAACAGAAGGATTAGGGGGAGGATATGGAAAAGGTCGAGCAAATGGTGGTAGTGGAGGCTGATAATTAATAATACATGCATGGGCTGCCAGTGATGGCGTTTAATTTGGCACGTACGGTTGCTGTCTTTGATCGTTCTAGCCACGGTGGTGTCTGTCTTGTGCAGACATTACATTTGAGGTCATAAAGACGACGAGGAAACGACGAAGAAACTGTATGATTTATATAGCGCCGATACGGACGGTTGATCTTTCTACTAGGCTTTTAAGTCGACTGATGCAGTCGGCGTTTGCCCTTCTATTTCCCCCAGCAGACCACTTTACCCGATCTGACGTGATGCGATAAAATGTAAGCCTAAAATACTTAGCCTAAATGTAGGCTACAGCGTCTGTGCGAGGTTCTTTAAACGCGCTATATGTAAGTGTTCAGATACATACATATAGTAGGCCTACGTGTAATCCAATTTGCTCCAAGCTTGATGCAAATTATTCTAAATTGTGTGATCAAACTTTTATGCATCCATCCGTCAGTCTGTCCATCCGTCCATCCATCCATCCATTTTTCCATCTGTCCATCCATCCGTCCATCCTTTCACGGCGCCCATCTGTACTTCCATCCGTCCGTTCATCCATCCATCCATCCATTCATCCATTCATCCATCCATCCATCCGTCCATCCGTTCGTTCATCCATCCATCCGTCCGTCCATCCGTCCATCCATCCATCCATTCATCCATCCGTCCGTTCATCCATCCATCCATCCATCCATCCATCCATCCATCCATCCGTCCGTTCGTCCATCCATCCATCCGTCCGTCCGTCCGTCCATCCGTCCATCCATCCATCCATTCATCCATCCATCCATCCATCCATCCATCCATCCATCCATCCATCCATCCAACCGTCCGTCCGTCCGTCCGTCCGTCCGTCCGTCCGTCCGTCCGTCCGTCCGTCCGTCCGTCCGTCCGTCCGTCCGTCCGTCCGTCCGTCCGTCCGTCCGTCCGTCCGTCCGTCCATCCATCCATCCATCCATCCATCCATCCATCCAAAAGACAAAAGACATAATTTATTTCAGTTACCAAGCGTTTCACTAATAACTCTAAACATACAGTGTTAATAGATCAAAGTCTGGCTACTCAGGAGACCCAAAAGGGACAACATACCCCGCTACCCGGGTCCCTGGGTAGTAATACAAGAAGTAGATAAGCAGTCCGTTAGCCATCATTCTGAATGCTATGATATCTCAACTAAATCTTGTACGCACAAAACTGTTGTAATTTTTCTTAACTAATACTTAACTACTGTCGAGATAATATTACCCGAGTTTAATCTGATGTACCTATATATAAGATTCCGTGGATTAAACTTTAGGTGCATGACAAGTTTTGGTATTCGAGCAAAAGCAATCACAGCTTATTCATGAGCAGTCAAATGCATACATACTTACTTACCCATATTCAGACACTCACAAGTACACACTTTCACCATGTATATTGTATAACAACTTACTTACACTCCTGGTATCAGTCATAAATATCAGCCCTCCTGCATGTATATATGCACACCCACAAGCATATGTACTCTCATATACGCATCCACACGCTCAAACACCACACCCACACACTCAAACACGCAATTACACTTAAGTGCGTGCATACCGACACACACACACATACATTTACACATACACACACACGCATTAGCACACACACACACACACACACACACACACACACACACACACACACACACACCTACACACACACACACACACCTACACACACACACACACACACACACACACACACACACACACACACACACACACACACACACACACACACACACACACACACACACACACACACCTCCCAAACCACAGACAACACATGCTATCATGCATCAGCACACCCCTAACACCACCATTAAATGTTAGACAAGGTACAACCTACGAACCATATTTCAGATTTCTGTATATAATTTACATAACTATAACACTTTTGGTCCGCAAAGGTTCATCAGTCACTCTGGTTCAGAGTAAAGCAGGGAGGCGACCTGACCGACGTCTCTTTGAGCGTAGACTCGGATCCGACCTGGGCTGATGAACCAAAGTCCTCCGTGCCCACCTTCACGTGGTGCGGACCGTTAATACCCTTCCATGGGAAGGGGAACGAACGGGCACGGCAGGCAAAACCAGGGGAAGGCAATGGCAAACCACCCCTGTTAACATGCCAAGAAAATCGTCATGAGACACACCAAACCAAAAGCACCGATACTTCGAATAGGAAGCAATGGAGAATGTGTGTCATGGCGATCGCTAGAGCTCCAGGAGTTGACAGCACAAGGTGACAAGGTGATAACACTTTATAAGGAAGCCAAATAAGTAATCATCTAACAATCCATAAATGCTTGCAAGTGCATGATAAGGAATGACACATTTGCATATAGTTGTCAAACACCAGATTCACATTCGAGCACGCACTGTCAAGCAGCAAGATCGTGCAAATTCATCGTTTATTAAACAGTACAAAGTACAGCAAAGTAGATCACCCCAGTGCCTCCGAAGAAACCACCACACAATAAATCCAGACTGTAGATCACACTCCACAGATGTAACATGCACAGACTGCGACCACAGTATAGACCATAGAAACAGTTCAATCACATTACGTTACACAATGTAACCAATGTAACCATCCATCCGTCCATCCATCCATCCATCCGTCCGTCCGTCCGTCCGTCCGTCCGTCCGTCCGTCCATCCATCCATCCATCCGTCCATCCATCCATAAGTTTGTTCTTCCTTCCATTACACTACAAGCATTATTACATTACTGTTTAAATTCAGTGCTAAACAAGCGCAAACATTTTCGCAAGACTTCAGCCGAGATTAAATCTAATCCACAGATTAATCACGTGATGGCCACCGGAGTTAGCAGACGTCGTTGAACCACCATCTGACATTTAGATCCAGCCAGTGCTAATATTCATATTTACATAGTGTCCAAGTATCATGCTTAACTGTATACGCGCCCGTATACGTATATATGCACTAGATAAATACAGGCTATATAATACACGCGTATGACAAGTCCTACAGAGATTAGCAATGCAGGCTTAGGCCCCCTATTTGATGTCTGATAAAGTCTCACGCGTTCTTTACTGTTCTTGAAGAGTGATGTACAAATATACGGTGCAATTAATTTTGTGATCACCAACACACATTACAATTAATGTAACAATCCACGAATTTGTTCTGTGCTCGGATTTAGCTTAGAATAAAGCATGACCTCATGTCTTACTTTCACGGCATCGGAGTGTCCACGATTGGCCTCACATAGGCCTAATAGAAAATCAAATCTTAGGCCTTATTTAGACCCTATTTACACAATTGAATGTCTCTCTTATATAATTACTAGAGGGCACAGAACGGTCCGAGAAAAGCGGAGACTAGGCCAGAATTCGAACCCTGCTCTATTCTTCCAGGCGTTGATTCTGATTTCCTTACGTCTCTTGCAGTTCACCGTCCGAGAACTGTTATCGTTCGGTCACCAGGTGGCACTCGGCATGCAGTATCTGTCCGAACTGAGATTCGTCCACAGAGACCTCGCCATGAGAAACTGCATGTGAGCAACTCCTAAATGGTGTGATCTAAAGGAGGATTTATTTAGCGCCACTTCTTAGATTCTCAATGGCCTACAGGCGTGAAAATAAGTAGTTTCTCACACAGATCGATTTCCAAAAGTTGATGGACTTAGAAACGTGTCAAACAGCTTCCATGATTCGTTAAAGCGAGGTGTTGCTCCAATTAAAATTTAATGTGAACTCGTATGCTACCTGAAAAATCAAACTGTCAAAGTCATATTTATGAATAGCCTTTTAGTCGTGGTCTATGACCCGCTTGGTACATTTAGCAAAGGCGACATAAAAACGTTTGCGCCATCTAGAAGATGATATTAGAACAAAAAGGTTTCAACTGATGGATATGAACAGGGTAGTTTTTCACAGAAGGCTGAAAAGGGACTTTTGCGGAACTAGTGCGAGGATGCATTGCGTGACAGAGAATAGTAAAATCTAACTTAAAACACTTAAACAATTAATTTTAAATTATAAATATTGACCTCATTAGGGTAAGAACGTGAATAGGCTGGTGCCCTGCGCTTGGCTTTCGAGTGGCGCTTTAGAAATTTAGAGATTACGAATACGATTACGAATCCTAAAGTTATCAAATTCTGGAACTTTAGAGGATTCATTGTGCGTCAAATGTTCGTTTTAGGTTGGATGATAATGCGGTCGTGAAAGTTGCCGACTTCGGACTCTCGCGAGACCTCTATTCACGCGACTACTACGCCAGTAGTGCTCGCTTTGCCCGACTCCCCGTCCGATGGATGGCACCAGAATGCATGACTGTCGCTCGCTACACAGTCAAGTCCGACGTGGTAGGCAGTTGCATGGGTCACGGAGAGGCTTTCTGGGTTTGAATCCCTGTTTTCTTTGGAGTGACCACTAGATTATAAATCAGTTGACTGTACACTGAACCCTCAATAATAATTTAGGAGATAAGCTTGCATTATATCGAGCCACCACTACTTCATGGGTAACCACAATAAGTCTTAATTGACGAAAGTGATGAAATTCTTCATCAATTAATTGAGTTAGCCTACTAGATGAAAATGGTGGGGTGGCTCAAACCTTAATTGTCAAGCTGAGAGCTTTTAATACCTCCCACTTCTTTGGCGGGCTATAGAAAACTTGAGTATAATCTTCCATCTTCTGGATGTTTAAGTTATCTTGTGATTTAACTACCTAAGTAATGAGTGTTAATTAATTAATCAGGTATATCACCAGCGTTAGATAGACCGACTTGAATTTTAAATGGTTTACGTTTAACTACTTTCCATACTCCGATAACAATTTAGCGGCGTTTTAACAATATTGAAAAGCTATTAGGCCTAATACTCTGTCGTGCATGTTGCTGCCTTATTACAGTGGTCTTACGGAGTGTTGCTTTGGGAACTACTGACGCGTGGATCTGTGCCATATCAAGACATCAGCAACTGGGACGTCCAAACCTACGTACTCAGTGGTCAGCGCATGTCACAGCCAGAGGCGTGTCCTGACGAAGTGTGAGTGTCCAATTGATATGATTCTAGAATTCATACCCCGACTCATCTGATCCTTCGCTTTCCAATTCTAGATCTTAAACGACACCCGCCTTAGCAGCTACTCTACCTTTGGAAATTACGATATAGGCACATAATTAGCCGATTTTTTTTATTTATTCCGGATATTTCTACAGCGCCTCTCGCAGTCAACTACTACTCAGAGGCGCTCCCGACTACAGCATTTTATACTGTGCCGGAATTTTCACGCCGAAGCGCCACGAGCAATTGCGAGTGAAGGACTTGCCCAAGGTCCGTACGCAGCGGCTAGAGTGGGATTCGAACCTGCAACCCTGCGGTCACAAGGCGCCGAACTTACCACAGAGCCACCACGCCCCACGATGTCACAGTGAAACATGGTGAAACAGTAGGTTTACAGAATATAGGCGTACCTTTGCTTTAGCTCATTTAGAACGAGACTGCGTTAGTGTGAATGTCACTTTAAAAGTGTCCGCCGTCCCTTGTAAATATTTCACAATAAAAAATCATCAAATTATTAATAACCTGTGAGAAAAGTTGTGTTTACAAAATTACAATTTTCCAAATAGGGGCCTAGATGTGTGGCCAAGCGCCAATTGATTAGGCCTACCGATACCGTTTTGCGCTAAAATTATACTAAGTTAGATCTTCTAAACTGTGGCAACCTACAACCTAACTACCTCATCTTTTCGAAAAAGATAGTGGCCAATATTAGACGAAATTGCCTTCCATATGCAGTAATTACACTGATCTTGCATATTGCAGTAGCCTAATGTTCAGAAGTAGCATATAGGACTACATATACTCTGTGTTCCATAGATTCATTTCTGCCTTATATTAAATAAGTAAAATAAACATCACCTTTGCGCATTTTATCTCATCCTCTAGTTGGACCTCCACTTGGTATCTCTGGACAAGTTGTACAACCCCTCTGACGTGACACAGCGCTGGTGCTCTGCGCTTTGCTTTAAGTATCGTTTAAAAAACTTTGAGATTACGATTAGTTTTGTGATTCTTCAGGTTCCGCCTGATGTTACAATGCTGGTCCAAAGAATCTTCAGATCGTCCAAATTTTGACGAGATTTGCGACTTCCTCGATGCGATGCTTCAAGCAGACCTCATGTCGAGCGACACGACAACTGATCAGGACTACGTCAACCTTCTGTTGAATGTTGACCTTAAGCATGTTGATGAAGATCATTTGGCAGAAGATAAAGCGCCAACTGTTGCCCATCTTATGTAACCAGATGCAACACTTCTTTGGCGAACCATCACTTACTCAACATATCGCATCCTCTCCCACAGAATTTTCCTAGTTCCGACTATCTACAGCGAATGTTGAGCTAGCCTTAAGTAAGGCCTAATGGTTAAACTAGCGAATTTGAGAGTCATGGTACATCGTCGTAATTTTCGGGAGCACGAAGGGTGCCCATATATCCACCATATTTGGACTGGGGTGTAGCCTATACTGTATCTCCACTTTTTCATATCTGAGTAAACAATATCCAGGGCCATTATGTTTAATATGAGCATAGGCGTAATTTGTGGGGGTACGAGAGGTACCCGTACCTTTCACTTTTTGGACTGGGGTACCGCATCCCCGCTTTTTAAACAATGCCAATCAATATTGAGATCGCAATCTCCGCCTTGTTTCGTGTATGTAGACAGAGTGAGGAGCATGTATAATGTACCACAAAAGTACGAAAGTATTTAGATACACAGGTAAACCGAGAGCCAGACGAACTGAGTCACAGGCAGTCAGACAGGCAGACATTCAGCCACACAGTCATCCGACAGACTGACCGCCGTGACCGGTCCGCAGGCACCGCAGATCTGGGCCACGGATACACTCTTCTTGGAAAGATCTGACATCACCCTCACTCTCCGCCTTATGGTTCTCCGCTGTATGGTTGTTATCTTAGTAAATCTGGATGTGGAGATGTAGGTAAAAACGCAAGCTTCTGTATCCTTTATCACTTTCAAAATGGTCTCCATGCGAAAAGCGAAAGTGGAGAAGAAATTGGTACCCACACTTTTTAGACCAAAGTTACGCCCCTGGGTCACAAATGGTTACAAGTATTAGCTGTCAAATTACTAATAACTTGAATTAGATGTGGTTTCATACAAAGTCTGGCCAGTGTTGGTTGAAAGCCCATCACCACGACAAGGTCCTGGCCATCGAGTGAGGGGTTAGTAGGTTAGTTCAACACAACACGATTAGATTAGATGTTAGTAGTGCCAGATCCACAGGCCAGGGTGATCCTCGTAACAGCCAAAAACAATAATTTCAATTTCATTTAATTTTTAGCAAATTTTTCTCAAGTTGCCAGCACAACAGTAGATCGTGAAAGAGACAAAAAGAATAATCTGAATTTCTCTTAACAATTTGCTGAAAAAATCTGAATTTGATTGAATTATATTTAAAGCAAATTTTCATTTGAGGTTATCTGAAATTAGTGAATTGTCTCGGATAAATTTTCCTGTATGTACTTATGCGATAAAATAACTCAAGCACATTTTGCTTTAAAAGCTAGTAGTAGGCCTATCTTGAAAACTGTGAAAGTTGCAATGCTCAAATTTGTCAAAAATTGTAAACAAATTTTCAGTGAAGCAAAAAGGTTTTGGAGTTGTTAAATTTTGAAAGCTGCAGCTGGATGCAACAATGTTTAAGCCCCATCATCAGAATATAATTAGGCCTATTAAAACGTCCCACTGCGCTTGTACAAAACTGTACAGGAAACTGTAGGCTGGATATTTCTTTCGCGGCTTTGCAGGGGTGGGCTTGGAATTTTATATTAAATTCATTTACAATAATATCGTGGATCTAACACAGTTTGTTAGTAAATTAACAAATATAGTTGGTCCGTTTTAGAAGTACATATAATTAAAGAGCTCATTCTTTGAAGGCCGACAGTTAATCGTAGCCTACTCATTCTGCACTGGCTTTTTCGTTGAAAAATATAATGTTTCAAACTTCCAATTATCTTTGCAGCATTCATTTCTCTCGAAGCATAGATGTCGAATGTTCCAAACTTCCAATTGTCTTTGCAGCATTCATTTCTTTTGTAGCATAAGATGTCGTTTTCTTCTTCTGGCCGTGTAGCTACTTTTCCATTTGATCTTGACTTGTCTCTGGTGGTGGTGAGGGAATCGATGAAGTTCGAGGTGGATGGGCAACGATGAGATTGTGCTAAGCTACAATGCTATGTTCTAATGTCTGTATTTTCTATAAACTAAAAATTGTTCAATCCCTATAAAGTGTCTCAAAGAAGCAAAACAAAAGAATCTGAATTTCAAATACTTGGTGTCTTCTTCTCTGAGCTTTCCTTAGTTGAAGTTGGCTTTGCTTTACTGTCTGTCATACTTAAGTTGTCTTTCTGGATGTCTTAATTTTTATTTACTGAAAACACCCCCTTCAATCCTCAATTACTTTAAAGATAGAAATAGATGAAAAAGCCAAGTTTAAATCTACAAGCTGGTCTACAAGCTTTAAAGTTTTTCATAGAGAAATAGTACATAAGAATCTGAAAAAAAATTAGCTTACCTTGTGTCTTCTTTTCTGAGCTTTGCTTTGTTGAAGATGGTTTTGCTCTATAGTTGACTTTCTGGATTTTATAAATGTTTATTTGCTAATATTACTTTAAACACAAAAGCAGATAAAAAAAACTATTTTTAAATATACAATCTGGCACTCATTAGTTCTTAAGCTTTCTTTCGGAAAGAGATAAAAGAAGAATCTGAATTTCAAAATACCTGTCTTAAAGATATAAAACACAAAAATCCGAATATCAAACTACCTGGCATCTTCTGTTTTTGAGCTTTGCTTTAAGCCGGGGGTTCCCAACCTTTTCCATGCCCCGCACCCCTTGAAAATATTTGATTAGTGCTCGCACCCCCTACAAAAGTCATATCATATTTGAAGACGACTAAATCACATTTATATTTTTTGAACCACAGACTGAACCACATACACTCATACAGTACTGTGGGTGAACAAACTGAACTAGAAATGAGCTTTTAACTCAGTGCATAAAATGCACATTTAAATTCATAACTCTACAAAGAATGTATTGGGGTTTTTGCAAGTCATCATTTCCTGTTGTGCAAGTGAAACCAAAGCGCACATACTCATCATTCCATTTCCTTCTTTTTGACATGATGAAAAATGAAGGGTTAATCTGCGAACCAGCAAGAGAAAAATATGAGCTAATTTACCTGTTCATAAAGCCCGTGTTGACAAATTCCTGCTCATTCTTCTTTCAAAATAATTATGATGTCAATATGACATTGCACTCAAAGCAAAAATAATGACCTATAAATGCTGGCACACTGCAAGACACTGGTTGCACTACGTTATAAATACTGCTCAGTAAGTATACACACATGCACACACAATTATTACATTTATTAATATCAAGTTCTGTTATAATACAATAAATGTGACCTCACCTTCAATGCAAACAATTTTTGTAACGAGTTAATTTCGTGACATTTGTATGAACATGACGGATTTTCTATCAGCCGATAAAAAAGTTTACCTACTCTTTCTCGCAGCCCCTGAAATGCCATCTCGCACCCCCTGGGGGTGCGGGCACCCCTGGTTGGGAACCCCTGCTTTAAGCTGACTTTCTGGATGTGATCTTCTGGGCTTTGCTTTGAAATTGCCTTTGTCTTGATCTTTGCTGTAATGTAATCTAATCTAAAGACTTCTACAGCGCCGTAATCATATTAAGCACATGGCAGCAACTGACACTTTATGTATTAATGTCTGTCTGTCGTACACTACGCTCCTGTTCAAGTTGTAATTTTTTGATTGGTTGTAAGAGGGAAAGACCTACATTGGGCAGGATCGAAATGTATGGGGCAAATGTATTCTTCAATGGGGGATACTTCAATGCACTGGAGAAAACTTCCTCCTATACAAATCTCAACTTATGTTTTTCGTGCTCTTTCTCTTATAAACTGCGTTTTTCTGCCTCTGGTTCTTTCGGTTAAATGAATATTTAATGTTTCGTGCAGCAAAAATCCATTCTACTTATACTTTAACAGCTAAAATATTGCCTAATTATAATACGGTAAATGCTATTTACTTACCTCTCACGATTAACTTGAGCGAGTTTTCTTCAAGAGTATGATCTCTTTATAGTTTAACTCTGAAACAATTAATAGAAAATTGTCTAGGCCCCTACATATAAAGGCATCATGCATGTATGTATGTATACAGGTATGTATGTATCCATGTATGTATGTACAGTTGATCCGTTTAAGTGCATGGTCTCAGGACTGCCTAGAACCTATTCACTTAACCGATGTATGCACATAAGAAGAGTAAAATAGCGTGTTTGTTTGCCTCATAGTCGACTGGAAGCTTCTTAACGTATTAAAAGCATCGAGGAGCATTGCTCTTGCTAGCCACCAGTGCATCTAACTTCTCGCTGGCATGTATACCGCAGCCAACAAAACCGTCAAGCGATCTTTGACAATTATGGACCCGGTCGGATGCTTCTGTTCCTTTGAATGACAAATGGGCATTGCAGCCCAGTCTCATCTGCGTTAAAACAGTTTTGGGGCTGTAGTGAAGTCTTTCAGAATTCCAGACTGGACCTCCGTTATCCATCGTTCAGCTCCAAAATCTGACGGTCAGCATCCTGCTTTTCGCCCTGCTGATTTTGGAACTGGATTGCGTTGCGTCCTTTCCCTCTTTCTAGCCACCCACTGGTGTTCTTGAAAGCTGCCATACTAAGATCATGGAATGTTTAAGATCCGGTGTGCAGTGTGCACACTTCGGAATGTCGACCGGTAACAATGTTAGGCCTACGCCACCTGCTGATACTGACCACAGTGCAGCTAAGACAGACCATTGGACAATGGACAGCCGAAGTCGTTGTCTGTCCATGGGAAGCTGCCTATGCTATTAAGCGGAGTTCAGAGGCGTAACTTTGGTCTAGAAAGTGGGGTACCAAATTTCGCATTGTTTCTCCTAAAACTTGCGACTGTTAAATAATTATAATGGCACCGTTTCTATTCCATGCAAAATAGTGGTGGTGGTGGTGGTGGTGGTAGTAGTAGTAGTAGTAGTAGTAGTAGTAGTAGTAGTAGTAGTAGTAGTAGTAGTAGTAGTAGTAGTAGTAGTAGTAGTAGAAGTAGCAGTGCTCGAAATGGAAAATTTTACGAAACGGAACGCTAGTCAAAGATATTGGAGCATTCACGTTAATTTCATAGTATTTTCCACAATAATTCATTTGACGAACCGGAACGGAACGCTAACGAACCGGAACGGCGTTCCGGTGCGTTCCGGTCCATTTCGAGCACTGAGAAGTAGTAGTAGTAGTAGGGTAGTACTTGTAGTAGTAGTAGTGCTGGTAGTAGTAGTAGTAGAAGTAGTTGTAGTATTAGTAGTAGCTAGTAGAAGTAGTGTAGTAGTAGTAGTAGTAGTAGTAGTAGTAGTAGTAGTAGTAGTAGTAGTAGTAGTAGTAGTAGTAGTAGTAGTAGTAGTAGTAGTAGTAGTAGTAGTAGTAGTAGTAGTAGTAGTAATAGTAGTAGTAGTAGCAGCAGCAGCAGCAGTAGTAGTAGTAGTAGTAGTAGTAGTAGTAGTAGTAGTAGTAGTAGTAGTAGTAGAAGCGCCTCTCACAGCGCGAACTATTCAGTAACAATAGCAATGAAGATGACAATGATAATGAGGATCACAATGATGATGATGCTCCGCAATGGAGTCTTGAGGCCTTCGTCCGAGAAAATAATGGAAAAATTGGTATAAAAATTGGTACAAAAGTGGGTGTACGGTACCCTCCAATCCAAAAAGTGTGGGTATGGAACCCTCCAGTCCAAAAAGTGGGGGAAGGATGGGCACCCCTCGTACCCCCGCAAATTACGCCTATGGCGGCGTTGATATACACAAAGCAATACAGAACGAGACTGTAGTCGGCTATACACATAACCGAATTTTACACATATGAAGTATTTCTAAAGCAAAATTTCTTGCCATAATCACATACCCACCGTTGTCTTCCATTGAAATACCCTATATTAAAACGGGATCGGCCATCTCCCCTACGCACATAAGCTGTGCACTTATCCGTTATGCTCTGAAGTGGCGTTGGCCCCTCTTTCCTGAGTAAAAATTCTGCATAACTGAATTAGTGTGCTTTGTAGGCCTAGGTCTATTCTCTGAAACGATTAGCAGGTATTGACTGCTCTTTGTTCGTATTGCTCAATTTCTTAGGCGAATAGTTCATTCAAATTTCTGTAAATCAGTTTAACTCTTTATTAATTTTAATTTTAACGTTGTAGAAGGTCTGATATTACCATCAAGATAAAACACATACTGTGCCACGATACATGTAGCCTAGCTACTAGTATTCAGTTTAAAAACCAAAGTCGTCAGCTTTACTCGCAGTCCTGTCGGCTCGTTTCCATCAAATATTTTGATAATAAAAGAATTTAATACCTTGTGTTATCGATCACCTTGTTGATTGTCTTATTTCTGAACATGAGGCTTGTCATTTCTGCCAAAAATAATGTCGAAAATGAATATAAAATCGACTTTATCGATTGGATATTTCAGAAGAAACTTTAAATAGCCGCACGTCTGTTAACGTTACCACCGCAATGAATTATCACGTCATCATTCATCAATACTCTTGTTTTACAAAATGACGTCATCGATAATTATCCAATCACGGAACCGATGTTGATCACGTGCAGTTTTTGTCCAATCATTTTCGGTCTCCCATAGGGCCTAGGCGTAATTTTCGCGGGGAGGATTGGTATTTCTAATATCAATTTTTGACCCAAGAGATTTAAACAATGCCCGCTATAATCGGGCCTATTATTTTCTCGGAAAGACCTTCATAATAGGCCTAATTCATCAGAGCCCCCAGAACTCGAAACAATAACCGAGCATCATGGTCATCGTGATTCGTGATTACCATCATCTTCATTGTTACTGTCATCATGATCATATATAATATTCGTTTAATTTCTTCAAACTGACAATAACGCAGTATGATTACAAATCAGTATGAACGGATGATCACAAGTTATTACAAGAGTCGAATTTAACTGTACATGGCAGCCATGCAAGGCGCCCATCACGTCCTACATCTCATTTTAACAAACGCGCCATCTCGCGAATGAAAGGCTGAGTAGACCTAGATTTGAGAGGGTTGCGGGAAGCGATCCCGCTACCGCTTGCTCTTCACGCCAGTGATGTTACCACTACTCTATGATGATCATGATTCTCATCAACATCACCGTCACCATCATCATCGTAATCATTGTCATGGTGATAGATGCGCTTGTGACAGCACGAGTCTGATTCGGCCTGCGTGTCGGTTTCGATCTTATTCAGCGCCATTCAAGGGGCATGGTCGCGTTACGGCGCTCTATAGAAATTGTTCGTGTTATCATCATCATCATCATCATCATCATCATCATCATCATCATCATCATCATCATCATCATCATCATCATCATCATCATCATCATCATCATCATCATCATCATCATCATCATCATCATCATCATCATCATCATCATCATCATCATCATCATCATCATCATCATCATCATCATCATCATCATCATCATCATCATCATCATCATCATCATCATCATCATCATCATCATCATCATCATCATCATCATCATCATCATCATCATCATCATCATCATCATCATCATCATCATCATCATCATCATCATCATCATCATCATCATCATCATCATCATCATCATCATCATCATCATCATCATCATCATCATCATCATCATCATCATCATCATCATCATCATCATCATTATCATCATCATCATCTCCATCATCATCATCATCATCATCATCATCATCATCATCATCATCATCATCAGACGTGGTGTATTAACGGCGCCATATTGTAGGCCTAATTTTCGCGCAGGGGAAACGATGCGAAATTTGGAACCCCCACTTTCTGGACCAAAGTTATGCCTCTGAATATGAGTAGGATATTTATTAAAGATGTTCAAACTACAGCTACCTGTTCTATTAGCACAACCTGATCTGGTTTTATTCAGCAGCGTAGAATTGTTATGCGATTCTACACAAAACCAAAAACCTTTTAGAGGTAAGTTAATACAATTACTGTTTAATGGTAGCATTCAACGTGGCCTGTCTCGTCATCTCAACCTACGCGATTTACTAGGGCCTATATAGGCCTACAATCAATGGCCTACGCTCAACCAGTTCATTTTCTGCCCTAAAACTTATGCCTAAGCGCTCTCCCCTCACCTTATCCTTACCATTTGGCAATCGATTCATAGCTCAAACTGTCCATGCAGTTAGCTACATTGGTTATAGCGTAGGCTGCATCTCTGTGTAAGGACGCATGCGGATCGCCTCCCGAAGATTTAAATCTCGGGTTAGCACGGTCCGTACACGGGGACCTTAAATGGCGTGGCGACCATTAAAACAGGCCGAGATGGTGAAAAACCTCATCTGATCAATGCATTGAAAAATGAGCACGGTCGCGGCCATAGGGCCTACGGTCGCTATATAGGCCTAAACGTATACATTTACATTTACATTTACACGCTTTTCCGCCTCTTTGGAACGATCTCCCACCTGAATTAAGTGAGCTATCGGACTCATTCGCACTTGTAATGTAATGTAATCAAAATATATATAGAGCTTCTTCAAAACTCATCAGAGGCGCTCTCGACCTTACGATGGAAAACCACGATCCAACATAATGGTTTTCAAGCGCTTACGGAATAAGGTAAAGAAAGACCGAGAGTCCGAGCTCATGTAGCTAGGTAACTTATTACAGAAAGTTGGAGCGACGGTCCCAGACCACAGCGAAGTTTCTGTGCTACAGGCTACAGCTACAGGCATAGGCGTAATTTGTGGGGGTACGATGGGTACTGGACAAGAAAGTGGCACGACTGGGGGTACCGTACGCCCCACTTTTTGGGCGGAGGGGTACCGTTCTCCCAACTTTTTAAAAACAATGCCAATCAATATTTTATTATTGAGCCTTCACAAAGATCGCAGTCTCCGCCTTGCTTCGTGTATGTAAGAAATTGATACCCCCCACTTTTTAGACCAAAGTTACGCCCATGGCTGTAGGCCTATACTGTGGATGTTCTGGTTGAGGGAATACCCAGGTCACCCCACCCAGCAGAGCTAAGAAATCTGCGGCCAGGATTGGATGTGATCGAGACACACAACTGCCTAAGATAAGATGGAGCACACCCCACAAGGCAATTACGCATCAGCATTAGGATCTTATAATCCTAATGCATTTGTGCATCGGCAGTCAGTGAAATTCCTCCCGCATGAAGCTGGATATAGGTGTGCTCCTATCAGACGGGCCGCAAAACTTAGACTGATGAAGTTGGTTAATGCGGAGAGTTAGCCCTGCATAGGCCTATACAGCGTTGCCATATTAATCAACCCTGGAGGATATGAATCCATACATGATGGTCGTGGCAGATAGAGTTGTAAATGAACGGCATTCGTGCGTATCTGGCGTAGGTGATAGAAGCTCGCTCGACGTACTCTTCCCACATGCTCAGAAAGTCAATTCCTGGTCCAAGTTCACATCCAGATCACGCACAGTACTGTAGTAGAAAAGGAAACCCAAGGGAAATGATTCTGCAAACTAGGGAGATCGATTTTACAGATCTTCCCACGGGCACCAAGCCAGATGAACTGGGTTTCCCCGGGGTTCAGCCGGAGACGGCACAGAGCTTCTCTGATGTCTGAAACATTTTCTCCACCAAGAAGATAGCCTCTACGGCTGGTATATAAATGTGTGCCTGTGTATCACCCAGGGTCCGATTTGCCGGGGGGGTCGGGGGGTTGGACCCCCATGCTTCTTTTTTTTGACCCCCCTGCTTCAAGCCTTTGGCCGACCCCCGGGGGGGTCGGCTTGACCCCCTCAAATTCATTACCCTGAGTCCTACACCAAACGACTCCATTATGACCAATCCTACTGCCTTGTCACCTTTGGGTAACTATTTATTATCCAGTCGGTGCCCTAATTTTGAAATATCGCGTTAATATTGTTCACGAGTAGCGCTTTAAGCTTGGCATCTTCAGCTGTTGACGGATTAAGTTACTTTTAACTCAAGCTGAGGTCGTCTACTGTGTAGCCTAGGCAGAGGCAGTGTCAAAGATATTTCGCAGGGCGTGACCAAACATACAGCAGACAACAAACGGACCGCAGTCCCTACACAAGCCAGCCCCGCAGCGCCTTCATGCCCGGGGTCCTCGCCTTGGGCACATCGGCTCCAACACCACGAGCATCCAGTTGCGGGGTAAAGGTCAAGCAGACAGTGGCATTCTGTCCAGGGTTCGCTGGCGCTTTTGACCTCGATTGACCTAGACTAGAGTGCACATCTATAGCAGAGCACAGCTATATGCTGTCATTTTTGTGACATGAACCGAATTGGAGATCGGCATAAGGGTCACTAATCGGCCTAGTGACTCTCAAAAACGCGTTAAGTATAGTAAAAACATCTCAAAATCACAAAAAATAGCAAAGTAGTTTTCCTGTTTTCCTTCAAGCAAAAGCTATTAGTACACCTGCTGTCACCGTGATGGTCAAAATGCAGGCTCATTTGTGCCTATATAAAGTCACTGGTGATGCTGCAGTTGTTGTCGAACAACCGCCAGTTTAACAACTTTTCCGCTCTGCCGAGTCTGACTCTGTTGTGGAACGGCAGAATATGTTCAAACAAGAACACGTCATCAAAACGTACGTCTCCTACCTCAGGATTATGGTGGAACCACAGAAGCTGTGCACTCTGCTTCAGAGAAGTTTCGGATTGACAATTTTCTGCCCATCGTTGATCCATTCACAACCGAGTTGACAAGAAGGCTTACATCATACGAACTACTCTGCTCAAGGTTTGGTTTTCTATCTAGGCTTGACTGTTGTAGTGATGAAGAAATACACAACTCAGAGAAAAACCTTGTAGCAATATACGGCGATGACCTCGATGAAAGCCTCGGCAATGAGCTCATAATATGCAGTGTTCTTATTTTGTCAAAACGTTTAAACACGTACGAGACAGGTAGGGCAGGCCTCAACGTAAGTCAGGAGCAGTTCATGTACCACGACATGGCAAAGGTGTTGAAAGTTCATTTCCAAATGTGGAAATATATGTTAAGAATGTACTTGGTTCTCGTGGTCACAAACTGTAGTGCTGAATGCTCATTTTCTAAGATGAAGACAATTAAGAACACGCTTCGCGCATGTATGACACATGAGAGACCTAGCCACCCTGCAGCGTTGAGCATAGAGAGTGATATTCTACGTCAACTGAATTTTAATCAGTTTATTGATGACTGCCAATGGAAAAGTGCGCAAAGTCCTATTGGGCCTATTCAAATTTAGACCCAACTGTAGGCTTAACTGAGCCAATTAACTGACTCAATCTATTTGTTTTTAGTTTGGAGGTCCCACCTATCACTATTTTTAATTTCTTTCTTTGTCTGTATCAACAATTTCTATTAAAAACTGGATAAGAAGCTTATCCTTTTGTTTTGTACTTGAACCTCTTAATATAATAGAAGACACTTTATTTATAAGTGAAATGATCTTCCCAATTTATTTTCATATTTAAAAAAATTAATTAAGTCACAATTCGCAGATTGTGATCGAGTACTCTATACATACAAACAAGGCCAACATAATATGGGGTCTCATCTCGCAACACTTAAGCAGGCTTTGAAGATTCTGCTCATTTCGTCTGCAGCTTGCGAGCGTGGCTTTAGCCAGATGAACTTGCAACATAGGCCTACAGTGCGCAACCTGCTGGCTATTGGCCCAATCAGCTACCTGCTGATGATCAGCATTAACGGGCCATCTCTAACATCTTGGAATGCCAGGATTATACGTTATTTCCTGGCTGAAGTCTGGGCGCCATGATGCCTTAGATAAGCCAAATGGCAAGGCGACTATTGTGCACAAACAAAAGAAATATGCACAGCTTTTTTTCTAGTGGCTGTACTAGTGTACTTGTTGCACTGGTTCATCGGGTTTGCTAGTATTTCCAATGACAGTACTTGGTGCATTGGTTTGATAGCTTTTGTTGTGTACTTGTATTTCATCTTTCAGTGCAATTTAGTCACGTCTAACGCTTCTGTGTAGGCCTACAATTTGTTGTTCCAATAAGTATAGGGCCTATTTCAGCTAAAACTGCGACTGAAATCTCCTTTTAATTGCATCGTAGTTGACTGTTGGTCATTGCAGAATTTTGACATATTATGGAAGTTCGTTGACCTCATTTACAAAATAACGAGTAAAAAAATTAATTATGGCTTAATACATTTTTATTATTTGTATAGATTCCCGACCCCCTGCTTCTTTTTTGACAAATCGGACCCTGGTATCACCTGCATATCCACTGCAATCTTTACGCAGGTCTTTCAGTTAGAACCTAAATATTTATGTTCAGCAAATCCAGGCCCCGATTACCCAACAGGCAGCTGCATATAAAGGTCCCTCTGCAATAACAGCCAATAAGAGCCCACATCCGACGGTTCCCTTAGAACTTTCTTCATGCAGGATTAAAGTAAAATATGACTCAAGTCAATCCCATTATAAACGTCACAATACATAAATTATATTAATACGTTCAAAGACATCTCAAGATACTATAAGGCCTAATCAATCAATACAACACAAAGGCCTTCGTCGCCCAACAGATGCGCTTTGCAGGAACCAACCAGGATCACGTATTCGCTTGTTGCTAATCAAACAAAACTAGACAAAAAAGTTTTTCTCTTGAAATAATGATTTAAGGCCTTACAGTTTAGACCCCATAGATTTGCAATGTTAAACACTGCACAGGTCCCCTGTATCTCCTCGCACAGTACGCCAGTGAATGAGCCAAAAATGGTGGGTACACTCTTGCTGTGACATTATTTCTAACAGCATATAAACCACTCAGTTTTTGCAAGGCTTAATAAATTTTGGGCTACATTAAATTTCACATAATTGTACTTTCACCCCAATCAATTTAATGAATTCTGTACATACGCTTCTTTCTCAAGCAATCTTTATATCAATATAATAAATTCTGTACACAATATTAATCATAGACTTTCTTTAAAACATTCTTGTCACTCACGGTATACTGACAAAGTACAACACAAAGGCCAAAAACACTTGCTTGTCAAAAATGTAGCTTTAATCACACTGTCATGAATTTTAATTACAGTGTAGTAGTGTACATCTTCGAAACCAGCATTCAACTATACAAAAAGAAAACAACATTGACAACAGAATTATGTTACTCCTGATGTCTGGAGCTACATATAAACTATCATACACCTGTAGATGTTATTAACAAAATTCAACTAATACTGCCCCCACCAATTGTTGTATGATCCACATGGATTTTCGCTGACATTTCCACCATTTCCAAAGTCATTGTAACTGCCTCCATATGCCGACTGCCCCATTCCATAGCCACTCTGCTCTCCCATTCTGAAACAACCTGGTGCTTGAATACCATAGTTATTTTGAGGCCCCATCCCATATCCATTAGAAGGTCCCATACCATAGTTATTTACAGGTCCCATACCACATTCATTCTGGGGTCCCATGTTATACCCATTCGGTGGTCCCATACCATACTCATTCTTGGGTCCCATGTTATACCCATTCGGAGGTCCCATACCAAATTCAATCTGCTGTCCTCCCATGTTGTGACCAGATCTTCCTGCGCCACTATGCTGACTACCGTCTTGGCTATCTTCAAACTTTCCACAACTGCGCGAGTCTTTTGAGTCAGGCATGATGAGAGGAATAGGGGCGAGTACTCCTCCCGAAACCCACGACTTTCCCTGTGACCGCCAGTCTCGTGATCCACCACCCGATGCTTTCATCCGGTTTCTTCCATACAACATTCGGGCAAATCGAGCCTCTTCCATTTTGTGACACTTTGCTTCCTGCTTCAAGGTCTCATCCTCTCCTGTCCACATACCCAGACCACGCAGCGCTGCTTCAGCTGCTTCTAGCCGTGCGTTCTGCTTGCTAGTGCCGTCACCCGTAAACGTCTTGTCCATAACCGTTGCGGACACTGTGAACTTCATCACTGCCTCACCTTCCCTGTTTTCCGTAGTTGACTCGGAAACGACCTGATAATCAACCTTTGCAAACTTCTCCTTTAGTTTCTGCACTGCATCATTTGGCTTCTCCTCGGTAGGCTTTGGAGGCCTGAACGGTCTACCATTACTCTTCAGAAATGCCGCACGTTGAGGCTTCTGCCATTTGGGTTTCACAACCTTATGCCGGCGCCTTTCCGAAATGCGCTGCTCGAGAAGTCCTTTATTTTTAAGGAACGTGATTGCCTCAACTGCAGCATTCAGTCGTGCCACTTTCTTGTTGCTACCCTTGCCCTCAAAGTTGATGTCTTCGATTTTAATATATGCAGAATATTTTTCAGAGCTTTTCTCTGCGACGTTCTCCCCAAAAATATATGCGACAGTGGGATAGAGTTCATTAATCATCACCAAGGGGTTTTTGCCCTCAGGTAAACCAAACACTTGTGGCACTGGTGCCTCCTGGCCTTCATGTTTGGATTTCTTGAATTTGGCCCAACACGTCGAGTCTCCCGTGAAGACTGGAATGCCATCTACAGAGGTGTCAGAAATACATAAAAATTCAATACAGAAATCCCATCAACATAGAAGCTCTAAACTGCAATTATTTTTATTTAGAAATCAATATAAGTATAATTTACTGCCTGTAATATATTTATGGTTGTTCCAACTTGCCTCACCAGATCTTCAGAACACTACTACTACTGTACATGTTCTGCTCACACCAGAGCAAGACATTTCTCCTTGGCAGGGCTGTAGTGGTAAAATTTGAGGTGAGTATACGCTACCAGCTAGTTTTCCAAAACAAATTAGAGGTGAGTATATACTACAGTATTTTTGGGAGTATACGCTACAGTATTTTAATATAAATAAATACAAATTTTTGTGAGGTGAGTATACGGTCTCTAGAGGCGAGTATACGGTGTATACCCGCGTATACCCTCGACTCAGCCCTGCTCCTTGGTGATAACTGGACCCACTTTATCGAACTGCTTGCACGAAGAGCTAACCAACCATGCAGAAACTGAGTCATAAGTAGTGTTATTTGTTGGCCACATTGGGCAAATTGATAAAATATATTTCATGTAGCACTGCACTTGCAAAATTAAAAAAAACTGGTGTAATATGTATTTGTTAACACTAACGTTCATCTTCAAATCTTTCTTAAATACCTAGCTGATCCTGTTTAATGGGACTTGTTGACCTTTGTTCTCACTTTTGGATGCCTATTAACCCTTTAACTAACAAGAGAAATTAGTTTTCCATACATTTTACTGCACGCTCATCATTAAAGGGTTAAGGTGTGCAGCCTTGAATCACTGTAATATCAGTAATTTGGTGTTCAATAATAAATGCTCAAATTCACTTCAAATTCAACAAAAGCCAGTTACGAAAAATTTACTTATGATAACCTGAGAAGCCAAGTGCAACACTGAACAAAGAACTATGATAGAACAAAGAACTCAATAGATTTTTATTAAATATACCATATTATGTAATCTGTGTATTATTCAACTAAACAGCGAAACTGTCTCAGTTTCTTACCTGAAGTGTGAGCACATTCCAAGTCAAAGAGCTTCTTCAGTCCTGCCTCAGCAGCGTAGTTCTTGGCTAGTTTCTTGTTTGGTGCAGAGCCTTCGAATCGCTCTCCGTCAATCACGACGCCCACCCTGTATAACTTGAGACCAGTAGACTTCTTCAGTGTTTCATCTTGGGAGTTGACGATTTCGAAAAATTGAATTCCTTGTCGTATACAATTGAGGATCATGACTGGACTGGCTCCTGTTGGCTCTGGTTCTTTCTTCACTAGCTCCGACTTAACAACCATGGCTGCAGCACTCCCATCCTTTGAATCCTGTGATGGTGTGAAAATGGGATTTGCTGGTATTCTGACATTTCCTGCACATTCGGATTCATACATAACTGCTTTCAAGGCCTTTTCCGCTGTATTCAACTTTGCAATCTTTTTGTTTGGACCTTTCCCTTCAAAGATCTACAGAAGTAAATGGCATTAGCTATAGAAACATATACATTGAACCATTCTAAATCAACCACTACAAACAAAAAGCCAAAGCTGGTTGTTTCTGCACTAGAATAGGACTGTTATGGCTGCTTCTTTTAACAAAAAAATCCATTTCTCAATTAGAAATCCTATATCACTTAGTTCATTCAAGTATCGGTACAAGAAAGAGAAATACTTGGACCCCGTCTTCAAAATTTACTTCTAAGAACAAAGACATAAAAGCTTCATTTTACAGAATTATCAGAATTATCTTGTTGAGAAATCAACAAAATAATACCACTTTTTGGCATAATGATAATAACTCTTGTAGTTTCCATAGCACAAAAGACAAGCTATGTTGGATAAGCCTTCCATCAGGTGTCGAGGTTGGAGTCTCTGAGACAGTTACTGTATAAACCCTGCATAAATCCTTCATGCCAACTGCTCTGTGCCAGAGACAATGCATGGTATCAATTGTTGGCACTACATAAAATAAATATATGAAACAAAATAAATAGCAACTCACGAGTCATTTGCAATCACATAATCATAACAATACTACAAGTCATTTTTCACACCCATATAACAATACCGCGCTATTGTTATCAAATTAAAACAGAATGGACTGTCCAACCTCTTCACTGATGCTGACTCTACAGGTAAAGACAGGTGTATGAAATGGTCCATCCTCTGTGACAAAGTTGAAGTTCACACCCGGCCTCAGTACATGCAAAACGGAAATAGCATTGTATTCCGGAGCTGCCATCATGGAACGAGCCCGCTTCAAGAGTGCAGTGGGAAAATAGGGAGGAGCAGCTCGCTTTTTAATATTTTCGGGCACTGGCTGTTTAGTAGATTGTGATATGCTTTGTCCTGCCACACCAGATGCTGATGGCTCACTGATGGCCGCAGTACAGCTAGATGCTGATCCTGCTGTGAAAACATAAGTTTTTTAACACAATTTTGTAACTTAAAAAATCGACGATAGCTGATACAAAGAACCATGTCTGAACTTAGTGTAAATTCCACTATAAACGAATATGTTGGCGAGTGTTCACGACGGTGGTTCTTATTCAAAGCCATGCATTGAGATCTCTTAAAATGTCTGGTTTATCTGCAGCTTCCAGCATAAAACCACATCAGCAAGACACAGATTTGATAGACGAGGACACCAGAGTAATAACTGTTTTCAGTCACAGCAAATAAGGTAGACCCACTGCTTGCCTATGCATAGACTGAATTATCAACTTGTAATAGAATGTATTGAAGGATTCAAATAATTACTCCTTGAGTAATATACCATTAAAACGGATCCATCATTCCCTCAAGTAATATATGAATCCTTCATCACATTCTATTCATTCATCATGACCCAAATTGACACAGCACTCCCAATCACAGGCAAAGAAAATCTAAAAGGGTCCTTTCCAGGCAGATGGTGTCACAACACTTGCTAACATTTCTTTCTTCTGCTGTCAGAGAGCTACAATACTTCATAAATCATGTAGTGCTCAGTCACAAAAAACATGTCAACAACAAGCTAAACTCATATCAATTCATTAGAAAACTTCAATAAGACCAGAAGAGCAAAACAGAACAAGTTCACTAACTGACGGACTTTAGGAAGGTCACATGCTTCTCCAGCCAGGTCAAGGGTGAAGTGCTAACTGCCAACAGACTTTGTGTTCTCAAATTCACTTAATTTATTCATTATGGCTAACAACTTTTTTATTTCTTCACTAAACTGTTTTGATACTTGCAACGATTCACGAAAGCATCAACTGCCAATGCCTAAAATTCATCTGTTCCTCTTTTAAAAGCATCAACTGCCAATGCCTAAAATTCATCTGTTCCTCTTTTAAAAGCATCAACTGCCAATGCCTAAAATTCATCTGTTCCTCTTTTAAAAGCATCAACTGCCAATGCCTAAAATCCATCTGTTCCTCTTTTAAAAGCACCAACCAACCTGCCTCAGACCAGTCTGCAATCGGGGTGAACAAAGACCGCTCCTCCCCCTGTCGAATGCAGACTGAGCCCAAAGAGGTGGATCAGGAGCTACCACTCTGGGACACCATTCCACCTGCTGGAATACGCAGAATGTTCAGCTTTAGTACTATGCACTCTAATGGATGCATTGTTCAAACTTGGTTTCACCTATTGTTAATACCATAGTATGTTAGGAGCATATTTGCTACTATCATAAGCCATAGTTAAAGCATCTTTGTGCACACTAACAGTTAACTTTGTATAACAGAGGGGCAAAAACTGCAGCCTCAATGAATAATACAAAAGTAGTGGAGCTCTTTGCCAAGATCCCACTCACTACTAAGCATATTGGTCAAGTGCAGTAGCATGGGGTTCAATGCGATGGCGTTTGCATGAACCTTGAAATTTGTTTTTCAACCTATGTACTTATGCCACGCATGCAAACTATAGTTTCACCCATCCCAAGACCAGTCTGGTGATTCAGTAACCTAACTGAGTAGTGCTAATCCTGGACAACCTTTTATTGAAAATAATACATTTAGTAAATCTACAATGATGAAACTACAATTAAAAATTACTTACGTAGGCAAGAAAATTCATCCATGATCCGGGCACATTCTCATGGCACTTCAAGAGCGATCCTGAACCTGGACATATATAAAGTAGAATGTCGCTTTCTGTAGATTGTTAAATTCATTGAAATATACTGCACACATCAAAATATAATATCATAATGATATTATATTAAATATGGATGCAGTACACTCTTCTCACATTAAGTTTAGCAACTTACAAAATGCGACCATCTACTAAGATATGTCTAGGTTCGTGACCACCCCAGTACCAGAAGACCACACCCTAGAACTGGGAGCATGACTCTATCAGCAAAGTCTTATAAAAAAATTATGAAGTATGAGTAACGGTTTTAACTTAAGAGTAGTTTATTGTCATATTAGTGAAATAAATATCCACTTTGAAAATAAGGATGGACAGACTCCTAGGTCTACATAAATTGTCTGAAATGGATTAGTCATTGATGAATGGCACAACCAGACACTCATCACTGAAGGTAAGGCGACTGCCTGCCAACTGAGGCAGCGTTTAATAATGCTCACACAATTTGTTGACGAGCAGTTATGCTATATTAATATCTGCTGCACTTGCAAGAATGTACGATGAATTATATTAAAATTAAGCGTAGGAGAAAAACGTTGAACCATTACGGCTGTGTTTAGCATACCAACCTGATTAGAGCACTCCTAATGACAAGCTGTGTTCATGTGTGCAAAATAGAAATACACTACATGTATGTAGAAAGTTCTTCATCTAGAGGATTAGGGGAGGATTCTTATACATCTGTAACTGATCTGACATTTTACACATATCCATTCTGATTTTCACAGTTAAAATGTTGTATTCTAGGCTATTTTCCAGCAGATGGAATGGTATTCCAGCTACAGTGTACTTTAAGCCAAAGCAGCATTGATAACCATCATTATAAATTACCAAACACTTGTGTGCTAAACTCTGTCAGGCGGTCGGAATGCAATAGCATCTAAACTGACTGGCACCTATCAGTCGCCCAATAGCTAAAAATGCAGCATATTAGGCATTACCCAGGTTACTGTTATGTTAACTCTAATATAAATAATAATACAAACCACCAAAACGCAAACCACAATTACTGTAATCATGTCTAAACATTACACAATAGCCTTGCATCCCTTTAAAAAAATTTTTTATAATACAGTAATACATAATTAGACATGTATCTCCAAACAAATAAAGAATGTAACATTGGTAGAACGCAACCTGCTATAACAGAGTATTAGAATGCAACCTGCTATAACAGAGTATTTAGAAATGGCTTTCAAAAGTAGTGCCAAAAGAAGGGTCTAGTGTAAACTGTATGCCATCACTGACACTAATACTGTTTCAATTTGAACCAGTCAGTTTTGATGCCATTGAAATCTGACTGCTGACCCAAGACTTCTAAGTATAATTATCAGCATGCCATAGCAACAATGCTCGGCCGCTTCACAACAAATACCTGTTGGCATAGCAACACCCAGGACCTATGCTTGGAAGTTCAAGACACTTCCCAAACTCTAAGTCAGAAGTTACTTCTACATATGAAATATTTAAAATATAATCCTAATGACGATGGCATATATTCGACTAGTCAATATTCAGTCAATATCACTAAAGATGGATATCTCGATTGCATAGTAAATGTAAACAAAAACACTAACAACCTTATCTTATAACCTTTTACCAATACAGCCAAGTTGCTTTAGTTATTATTCATTAATTGCTTTAACTTAATAATCACTTACCCTCGAGCATTCTGACACTGCAGGAATCCAAGTAAATAAACGATAAACCTATGACTCGCCAATAGATTAATTTATATACAGCGAATTGTTCAGCACTGTCCGCTAACTTGGAAGCCTGAAGATCCTCAGCCTAGATGGAAGTAAAGCACAGACATGTCCAGTTTAAACACTAAACAAAACAAGTCACAAGAAGAAAGTAAATGCCTCAACAACTAGAAGCAATGTTAAGAAAAGTTTTCATTATAAGTCGTATAGGCAATTCATTTGAAGATTTAATAAGCTTGGGATTTGCATATTAAATGCTTATTACACAATTCTTCGATCCTATGACATACAGCAAGTTTCATTTACAAATGAACCCTTATACAGTTAAACTCTAATGTTATACAAGCTGAGTACTGCTGAGAAGTGTTTTGAAGTATGGCTATATCAGTGTTGTTTCAAAATATATCATTTTGTAAGATAAATTACACCTGGCAGAAAAATGTATACTTACTACAAACTAGCATCCTGGGCTAACTTGAAGAACAAAAATGACAACCCACAGCAGAATTCATAACCTGGACAAGGTTGCATATCGAATTCATATATAAATGAGCTGTCATCCTATTATGCTGGCTGTTTATTTAAATACTTTTCCATTCTGAACTGTTACGTTACATGCCAGGAAGACATGGAACAGCCCACAGAGGAAATGAGTGCATGAAAGATTAGTTTTTAGATGAGATCTGAAAGCAAAGTGCTACAGAACGAATATTTGCACAAAAAGCATTCCAGAGTCCAACAGAAAAGGTGTACTCAATGAGAGCTATCTTCAGTAAAGCCAGGATGAGACACTCTGAAGACCTGGTGAAGCGTGAAGCATTGACAAGTCTTAACAGTCAGCACAGAGTAGAGATAGAGATTAGCTACACTATTGTCTAGTGATGATTAGTTTAAGTATACACAATGTCATATGCTTTGTTTTCGATTAAATTAGGGACCTGCGAAGCTTCAATATTCGATTCAAAAGCGAATTGGACAGCGGTATTCGATTCGATTCGAAAATGATGTCATGATTCGAAAAAATTTCGGATCATTTTCGGAAAAATGATTGTTGTAAACTAATTGTGTTTATTGTTTACTGCGTGTGGATTGGTTGTTGAATTTCTGCGTGCAACACGGTACGCGACAACAGCAAACCCTCCGGCAAGAAAGGGGTTTGTAATTAGAATGTTATACTCCGAGCTTCTCATCTGAATATAGTAGGCAGTTTGAAAATCGATCGCACTGGATTGAGTAGGCAAGCGATGCGAGGTCGACCTCTATAGCTTTTGTGTACAGCATATTTTGTGTATCATATTCATACAGTTGCGTATAATTAGTTACTCTATGAATGATGTCATGTGGCGTGAGGCGTCGACCGTGTTATAGCCAGTCATACTGTACGAAATTAGAGTGTACATATAACTCAGCAGTCATTAGGTCACGGCACGCATTCACCGCTGCCGCAAGTAGGCCCTAAGTAAATTAATGTAAATTAGGTAAATAAAATAATGGTCTGGCTGCAGTTCCATTTATCGTCTTGTAGTCTAACTTAAACTCGTCGAGCGACGACCGACGGTGCGACGCGTCGCCTTCGGCTAAGCGATTAACCGCTCGCCCGTACCTTTGCTAGGCAAGCGACCAAGGACTCATAAATTATTTGTGTTATTTTTAATTTTGTTACTTAGCTTGATGTTTAGTTTAATTGACTTTAAACTGCAGAAAAGTTACTGATATGTTGATATTGCGGGCACCTGTACAATCAAGCTGTATGAATATCAAACTAGTACCCACTGATTCGATTCGATTTTGAACCTTTACCCCCGATTCGATTCGACTGAAAATGTGTGATTCGCAGGTCCCTAGATTAAATATACTAATATTGAAACAAGTTTATAAAACATGTGCAAAATTCATACATATTCATACATGTTCCAGGACTTTAAATAGTTCAGGTACAAAACTAGCACAATTTTCTTCCGTGGGCTATTATATTACAACCTGTCTAATCTAGTAAGTTATATAGCGCTATTCTCATAGTGCATAAGGCAAATTTTCATGGTTGTTTTGTGTGAAACCAGAGTCTAACATCACATTCTTTGGAGAAGTAGTGGAAATCTGGTAGATCAAGAACTGGGATAGAAGACAGTCCACGAAAACAAGGCCACCTGGGTCAAATGTCCTGGTGTACAGACAAAATCCCCCTGGACATAATCCCCATGGACAGAATTCCTCCCATGCTAGGACATAATCCCCCAGGCTAGAATAAAAACACCTCAACCTCCTGAGTTTGCTAAAATTATACATGATCTCCAGTAACATCCATAACAAGACTTGATTACTGAGAATATATTTTCAATTTGTTTAATAAGAAGAATATATTTACAATTTGTTTAATTCTAACAATTAGCCTAATAGTACAAACCAATGGAGAAGCCGTCCCAAGCTTGTCTCAAAGTTGCAAAAGATATCTAAAAGCGAATGTTGTGTCCAAGTCCGTGCAGCTTTCTTCGACGGATTTCCTTCCATCTCGCCGATCTTGGCACAGCTGCAGCAAACAGGCCTGTAGCTCATTGGCGCTGCGCCTGACCCACTTTTTGGGCAGCTGACCGCGTAAATCCTGCAATATCGCCGTGTTGGCCATGCCCTCATCCTGCTGCAGCACCCCTATCGCGCCCACAGCGAAGGGTGACTTTAGAACTGAATGACACTAACAGGTCTTATGTTTACACCTGAATGACAATTAAGGTTTATCAATTAAATGTAGAAATAGGTTAATTGCACAGAGGGGGGATTTTGTCCGAGGATTAAGTGCTACCCAAAATCGGGGGATTTGTCCTGGAGGATTATGCCCGGGGGATTATGTTCTACAATCAACTGTCCTACATCTCCCTCTACCCTTGTCTACATCTGGATTACCCCTTCTTCCCCTCTTTACGGACGTCCCGAATAGACAACCCTTCAACCCAAACTATTCTTTAACCCCGTGATTTCTGGGGAGTATCAGCAGACGTGTAGACTTATAGCTTTTCCTCAAGTTATTCGGAGACTGTTGCGGCAAGTTTGTTTTACTTCTGACAGAACTGATTTCTCAGATTTTCAAGCAATGCCTAAACAGTAAGAAAACAAACGTTCTGATTTAGAAGGAAAAATTAAATATGTGTAACAAACCACTAGAAATTTTGCAGTAATTTATGCCACTTTACTCTTCTAACCGTCATATTGAAATTCTACGTTAAGGGAGCGCTCCGCTACTGCTCGGAATATGGTTCGGGGTTAACGTCGAGTGGTCTGTCGCCGTGCGTAGCACAAGAGCATAAAAATCGTAATCGCAATCTGGAGCATAGGCGTAATTTGTGGGGGGGGGTACGAGGGGTACCCGTACCCACACTTTTTGGACTGGGGGTACCGTACCCCCCACATTTTGAACAATGCCAATGAATATTTTATTATTGTGCCTTCCGCAATTGGTACCCCACTGTTTAGACCAAAGTTACGCTCCTGATTAGGCCTATTATTATTATTATTATTATTATTATTATTATTATTATTATTATTATTATTATTATTATTATTATTATTATTATTATTATTATTATTATTATTATTATTGTTATTGTTATTATTTTTATATTTAACAATAATGATTAAATAATCTGAAGCGCCATCTCAGCGTCACTCAGTGAACAATAATTTATCGTGAAAAGGTCGATGAGAACCAGATGGCGTTCCCGCGTTGGACAGCGATCGACAGTCTCTGAAACAGGTAGCTTGTCTCAAGCGTGTCCTGAGTTGAATCCGTCAGCCTATGTCCCAGTTCCAACACAAAATCCAATCCTTCCGAACTCCATGCACCACTCATCTCCACTGCAACCGCTACAAAAGTATTATTATTATTATTATTATTATTATTATTATTATTATTATTATTATTATTATTATTATTATTATTATTATTATTATTATTATTATTATTATTATTATTATTATTATTATCATCATCATCATTATTAATATTATTGATCTGAAATTGTTATATTTCGTTGATCGCTGGAAGCGATTTGGTAAAAGAACCGCTGAAAGCCACAGCATTGAACCGCTGGACAGTCACCGACAGTTGTTGAAACAGGTAACTGACTAACTGGTCTCTCGGGCTTCGCCTGTGATCTGAGTGAGGTGGCGGCCAATGTCTGCAATGAGAGCAAGGCCTCTGTTGTTGATGGGGCCAAGCGTTTCCATGGCTAGCGGAACGAAGAAGTGAGTATGAAGGAGCGCGTTGTATTTTGCGTTCTTTCTGCTGTCAGCAAGCTCGGCAGCCGCTCCGGCTTGAATGGCTGTAATGGGTAAATAAGATCCCGCGAGCGTGTCCACAACTGTGTCGTCCCACACCAGACTCCGACCTGCCCTCCATGGGACGAGGGTAATTAGTAATTAATTATTATTATTATTATTATTATTATTATTATTATTATTATTATTATTATTATTATTATTATTATTATTATTATTATTATTATTATTATTATTATTATTATTATTATTAAATTTCTCAGTCCCACTGTGTCACACAAAAGCTGCGTGATGTAAAAGCTGGTCTCTCTGACGTGACTTTTGAGTGGCGCAGAGAAATTTAGATGATTTGTAATTGTAATTGTAATTGTAATTGAACATTTATATACCGCCACTCAAATTAGAGGGGCTCTCGACCCGCATCACTGCCAAAACCGGCAAAAAGATAGGTTATCAAGCGTCTACGGAACTGAAGAGGAGAGAGGACAAGAAGGACAAGATATACATTTAGGACCTACATTATATAGGCCTACAGCGTACATAATGGTAGGCCTACATCGTTGTAGGCTTATATATCTAAAACTATCATGAATGTTGCTTTGTCAATACATTGTGGTGCTATACAAATTAGCAAACGGTCCCGCAGAAATATCTCCCGCAAACATAATTTAATTAATTATATTGGATATTTCATTTCTAATAGGCCTAATATTACCGCTACGGCGCTAGGCCTACCTTATTTTATTATTTTAATAAGCGCTGTTATCGGTATTTATAAATGAAATGACCCAGGTTTTTCGAGTTTTAAATATGAATGACGTCATTTCAATGTTTGTTCATATATTCCGATGACGTCATCGTCTCTATAGTTTCCGCGGCTTTGTTGCAACATTGTTACTTTGCTCCGGGTGGCATTCGCATGGATGTTTTCTCGGGGACGGAGGTCTGCGGTGGACGGGACGCATTCTCGTTTCGACGACGGAGCTTTCGCCTCTGTCAGTAGTTTGTTATACTTTTCCCTGCTGAGCCTCTGGCGTGGCGTAAAACCCCGTAAGCTCATTGTTTGGCAGGAGGGCCTCTGGCGTGGCGTAAAACCCCGTAAGCCAATACTTTGTACGTAGTTATACTTTTCCCTGCTGAGCCTCTGGCGTGGCGTAAAACCCCGTAAGATCATTGTTTGGCAGGAGGGCCTCTGGCGTGGCGTAAAACCCCGTAAGCAGGGCTGTAGGGGAGAGTTGCCGTAATTGGACCACTTAAGGGAAACTGAGGTTTTCTGAATGAATGCTACTGAATTTCTAAAAAGAAATTATGCCACATGATGGGCTAATATGTCAAGTATGTTGTTAATAAGCAAGGAACAGATAGTATTCATGTAAATATGAAAAATAACTAAAACAGCGTTAGCTGTAATAGGTCCAATCAAGGCAACCTGTTGCCTTGATTGGACCACATGGTTGCCTTGATTGGACCAGTTGCCCTGAATGGAACACATCATATTAAAGATGTTTTTTAAAGATAATTTGCAAAAAAAAACACTTGAAACGTTTAAAAACACTTATTGTCTACAAACATACAATAAAAGTCTCTAGCTAAGTGTCAAAATACTGTAAACGTGGTAAAAATCACCTTCACAAAAACACTTAGGCCTATTGTCTAAAAGACATGCAATAAAACAAACAAAACCACGAGCAAGCAGGGCACAAATACATATACAAATACTGTGATGCATATACAACAGAAAGAAAATGTTATTTGACATAATACAAGCCAATGGTAATTATTATTATTTAAAGAATCAAAATATAACATTGCAAGTGCCGGTGTCCTTAAATGTGCCACGCGATATTATCGGTCCAATTCAGGACACTGAATGTGGTCCATTTCAGGCAACATGGACTACTTCTGTTTACACTGCGATAGTTCAACGCTCATCAGTCTTAGCGTAAAATAACTTATTGTCGCTCAAACATGAAACCCGGCTATAGCTAAAACAAACATGATTTCATTTTTAAAAGCTTATCTGAAATGTGTACACTCGTTGTCAGGTACGTCTAAAATTAGATCAGCACCACATGAAAAAGACTTTTAACCGCAATTTTAAAAATATATAGTTTTCCGTCAAACTGCCTGTGTCAACACGATCAATATTCAAGTGCGCAAGAATACAACAATTGAAAACGAGGCTATATATGTATCTAGGGGGTAAATAGGCCGTGGTCCAATTGAGGCAACGGTCCAATCGGCGAAACTCTCCCCTAGTGGTAAAATTAGAGGTGAGTATACGCTACCGGTTAGTTTTCCGAAACAAATTAGAGGTGAGTATACGCTACAGTATTTTGTGAGTATACGCTACAGTATTTTAATATAAATAAATATAAATATTTTGTGCGGTGAGTATACGGTCTCTAGAGGTGAGTATACGCTGTATACCCGCGTATACCCTCGACTACAGCCCTGCCCGTAAGCCAATACTTTGTACGTAGTTAAACTAGTTATACTTTTCCCTGCTGAGCCTCTGGCGTGGCGTAAAACCCCGTAAGCTCATTTGTTTGGCAGGAGGGCCTCTGGCGTGGCGTAAAACCCCGTAAGCCAATAGGCTACTTTGTCAGTAGTTTGTTATACAATTCCCTGCTGAGTCTCTGGCGTGGCGTAAAACCCCGTAAGCTCATTTGTTTGGCAGGTGGACCTCTGGCGTGGCGTGAAACCCCGTAAGCCAATACTTTGTCAGTAGTTTGTTATACTTTTCCCTGCTGACCCTCTGGCGTGGCGTAAAACCCCGTAAGCCAATACTTTTTTGGTGTTTTGTGTTGTGTATTTCGGTCACTTCAATCATGCACAGATCTACACGGGCGTTTAATGCCTCAAGTTCAACGGCGTAATTTGGGGGTACGAGGGGTACCCGTATCCCCACTTTTTGGACTGGGGGCACCGTACCCCCACATTTTTAACAATTTCAATCAATATTTTATTATTGTGCCTTCCCAGAGATCGCAGTTTCAGCTTGCTTCGCGTATGTAAGAAATTGGTATCCCCCACTTTTTAGACCAAATTAGGTTCCAGGTCAAGATCGAAAGGAGTCAGTCAGGCAAAAATATTAACTAGCGCACGCGTGCACAATTTGCTTGCTCTGTAGGCCTATTATATGCTGTTTACGCTGTTCTTTACGGACAACAATCGGTGTCAAGCCCCAACCATATTCTAAGCAGTAGTAGAGCCTTATGTGGTCAACTAACGCTTCAGTTCTTAATTACATTTTACAATTTACATCAATTATGCTGGTGCAGAGTATGTCACTATTGTAACCTACTGTACTGTAGGTTGTATAAATATGTCACTATTGTACTGTAACCTTAAGAATTTGCATGTTTTGAAGATTTTGGTATTATTTGTGCATTTTTACGACTGCATTTGCCGCCGTTCATATTCCAAGAGCTTTGGAGATTTTAGATGTGCATGAAATTCTGCATAGGATAGCCTAGGGGCCTACATGTAACTCAAAATTATTAATAACTCACAGTTCGGCTACTAAAACGTTTCTTACAAGTTTCTGTGTCTGACTTCACAACTGTTAGAACACTTTGGTGGCATTATTGCATGAATAGATTGTAAACCTTACAAGTCCCACAGCATCTGGTGACGCTATGTGAAGCTTGTTGACATAATTTAACAGGCATGGCTTGTTCTGCTAAAAAAAAGTAAGTGACAAGAACTTGAGCAGATTTTGACTAGTTGGAACTGTTTGTGCTGGTAAGAGGCTCTGCACGAGATTCAGCAATCACTGGTTCCAGCTGTGGACATGGTTTATGCTGCTTGTCTACCAGCATAATTATACGTTAGGACCACTGGAGTTCTTGGGAGTCTGAAAACTCCACTGCCGATGTGCTGCCAACTTCCACCTTTTTGGCATCAGCCACTGGCACGCAAAGCCTTCAAGACCAACTGCTACACGATGTCGCTGTAACGTCCACAGATCCATTAGTAGAGGAGGCTCCTATTTGTGATCTTCAAGATCAAACGCACCTCCTCCCATCGAAGAAAAGGCTGTTGTGGTGCTGTTTAAGAACCTTAAAAATGCGACTTATTATCCAGCAAATCATGCTTATAATCCAAAGCATTCTGGAAGTATCGCATCATGCTAGTATTTGCATTTCGATTTATTTTCTGCATCTTCTACAATAGTAGCCACTAATAACAAGACAAGAAATATTTGAGATATTCTTCTTAAAAACTTATTATCATTCTTTCAAAACTTAAGTTTAAAAAATTGCACAAAAGGTTTTTCATGGAATAAGTTTACAATAAGAAAAAACATCAATGAATCTGGAAAGTACAGAAATATAAGAACTTAAAAGTCACCGCGAATATATTCTAACACATCCCGCATTTACTGTATCTACAATTTAGAAAGAATAGATGTAACAGGTTACCCCGGTACATCTTTCTTATATCTACAATTTATGTCATTGTCATCTCTTATTCATTTTCTGGTAACAGGAGGTGAGGTAACAATCATCTATTTTCATGAACCACAGCTAATCCTTTAAATGATTTTATCAAGCAAAATCCTGTTGGGTGGTTTGGTGGCAGATCATTTAAAATGTTAGCTATGCCACTCTTTCACCCAGCTTTCTTTTTCACTGCTCACACAGTTCATACATGACTGCAAGAACCTCTTATGCAAAGTTCTGAAGCATGTATGACCAAAACCAAGGCAGTAAAATGGCATGGCTGAAATCACTACGTTCAAGAGCACAATAAAAAGTAATGTCTACTGGCAGTCAACATTAATGTCTTCTACAATTCTTGCAGACAGAAACAACATAAATCTACCAATACAGAACATTTATTGTGGCTCTTTGCAGTCAGACATGAAATTGGACAGTTTCCTTTCTTCTACCACGCAAGTTCCATTTACGACAGGTCTGGCTACATCACTGTTGAGGAGTGTCACTAGACACGTTAAGAACTCAGAAAATTAACTCAGAAAACAAACATTCTGGAGCATGCATAATGCACAAACTTTAATCCACATCTTCAAACTTAAAACAGCAGTAAACTATTGCAATAGGAAAACAGGTCCTTTCTACAATCGAAGCTAAACTAGATAATAATTCCCAAGTCGTTTATTTCAACAAAAATTTCACTGCTGCTCAATCCAGGTAACAAAACCAATTTTTATGTATCATATATGAGTAATGCACGCAGTGGACACTTCAGATACTTCCAAAGCACTCGTCGATACCTTCACATTCACTGCTGAACAGTTTTCTGTCTCTGGCGTTGCCTCATCGTGTCTGAAATAGTTGAAGTCTGGTCTTACTACAGAAGCATGCCTAATAACCCATAAGCAGAAGTGAGACTACATCATTGAAAACTGTGCAAAACAAACTCCACTGGCTTCTTATTAGTTACTGTATAACGTACTCATTTAGTTGCCTTCAGCATTTGGCTCCAGACTATATAATTGAATTTAGCATGCCAATTTCTTCATTCCACTAAAGGCGCTCAGCAACTTACAGAGACTTCTATATACCAGCAACGAGAACTACACAATATGGCTCCAGAAGTCCGCTGTTGCTGGACCATCTGTCTAGAACCACCATCAGCCGATTGACTTAGAACAGGACTTGAAACAAAAGATTTTCTTGAAGCATATCCATGTGACTGAGCCAGTAAGAGCTGTAAAACTGAAATGCTTAATAATAATGCTTAAATACTAATAATATATATTGTTTCAGACCCATCACAAATCACACTGTTTACCAACACTTCCTTAAAATAGTACTTTTCTTACACCCCAAAATCTAAGCATAACTGATTAAGTTTTATATTCCAGCTGCATGCAAAACAGTTCCAAATACCGTTTAAAGCTGTAGGAGAATCTGCCAACACCTTCAAAAGACACAAAATAATTGTACGACGTAAGGACAGACTCTGAACTTCAAACAAATGCAAACAATGCTCCTAGCAATTAGTAACATATACAAGTCCTCACGCATTTACTTACCATGAAGGTCAACTAAGGACAATGTGGTTTTTAAGTGACTCAAAACCAGTCATAATTAAGGCATTGGTTCTCTTACCAACTGGTCAAATAATGATAAAAAACATTGCACATCCACTAGCGAATAGTAAACCAAAATTGACCAATCACAAGTTGCAGATCACAAGTACCAGTAATTGTGAAAAGACAGCAAGCACGATGATCTTTCTAAGCTTACATACTACCAAACCCCTATTAAATAAGTTATCCTCCTAGGAGAAAAACAGTCCCTTAAGCCAGCGTGAGAGGCAGCCAAAGGTAAGACGTGTTAGCGACTTCATTTTCTTAGACTCGGCGGGTGGCTAGTTCTCTCCCTCGCCGTCTCATATTCCCACCGACAGTACATGATTAGTGTATTCATTTCAACTGAGTTGGCTATGGGGCACAGGTAGAGCAGAAGTCTAGAAACAAATTCTGCCCCCGTGGGGACCTGAACCCCGACAACCGCTAGACTATCACACACCCCTACCTAACCTCATTCTAATTACCCAGCCTGAGTTTTCATTCTGAGCACAACACTCAGAATGAGCAAACCATAAGTACCATGGAATCATTGAGCAACCAGCTGATCACAATGTACAACAACAGACAAAACACAAATGACTGACAGAATCAAGTTAAAACACCAAATTCAACAAGACAGTCTGAATGTACACCTATTCCCTAGCAAAAACTCACTCAATTAAACATATTTTTGCTAAACCAAATAATCTATACCAAATATTCACAAACGAAACAGCAGCACCAAACAAGCAGTCTGATATGTACACTACCAAATTACTACGAACATCAGTACCAAATTTACCCATCTAAGGTACATCAATTATGATTCAACTTCATTTATAGTATAGTATCAGTTAAGCATATGCACTAAAGAAGCTTTAGTACCAAACATTAATACCAGTACCATTCTTAAATTTGCTTATACAAGTACCCGGTAGACTATATATTTGTGTACGACAAGTATCTCGGGCCACAGAAAATATACATTAAACAACATAATGTAACCTTTACTGGTAGTCATCATCACTACCACCACCATCATCATCATCAATGGTGTGCCCCTCTTCGAAACGTTGCTGTTAATGTGATTCTGCTGATCGTCCCAGTCTTAGGTATACGTGTGCCTTGGTTGTCCGACTGGTCCCTTCCAGCACCATGTGAATTGGAAGTCAGGCACAGAGTGCCCTGGCGTGGTCCTGCCTGCCATTTGCACTGTGCCCAAACTCTACTAGAATGGGGTCTGTCTCGTGCACCTTTGAATTTCTGCATTACTCACATAAACAGTTATGGTCAAAAGGCATCATTGTTGGAAGGCATTCAGCAAGTGTTTCACATAGCTAGTTACAAGAACTCAGGAATGATGGTAAGTCAGTTAATTGTAAATGACTAGTCATCATGTTCTAACAGAATGAAATACAGGTATTTACCTTACACACAGAGGTTTGCACCTCCTCTCCCCAGATGTTCACTACATCCCTAGAGCACGTTTTTCCTATAGTTGCTTAGTGCCATGGCCTGCCGCTTCATCATTCGAGAGTGGTGCAGTAGAAATAAAGAAATTATATCGATAGTTATCACAATTTCTTAACAGGCAAAGAAACAAAGTGAAACCAACTTAAATGGCAAGGTCTGACAGCAGACAATAGCATTGTCTTAGCCTTTGTCGATTGCAATTTGTAGTGGCACAAACAGCGTAAAAATCATGATGTTAATTAGACACAGCAGAGATGACAACCAACATGAAGGCAACCAATAACAAAACAGTTGCCACAGGAACATGCCACTGTCCTGCTACTATATCTGGTACTAAACCTTTACCAAGAAGATGCTTGCAACAGCTTTTGGAATTTTATCCAGCAGTTTGCTGCACCTGCATGCCAGTTGTTTTTGGAAGACCAGTTAATTCAAAACTTTGTCTTTTCCCCATCTAAAACGTCCCAACCGCCTAGTTTTATTGGTATTTTTACAGTAGTGTTATCAGTTCATATATTCTTCTAAAAGGCATTTCAGAATAAAAGATAAAAATCATTATAATAATAAACTACCAGGAGATCAGTTCTGTACTTACTCCTAGCCTACTTTTTCATCCCTGAGGGGTCAGAAACAAATAATTTTCATTAGTAACTGTAATAAAACGTTTGCTAATTTTTTTTAGTTTAAGAGAGGCAGCCATAACAAAGAACGGTATGTTGTGGACTGACAGTTTAAACATAGCATCAATATATGGGTACAACACAGCTTTATTAGTTTGCTAAAGTATTATCATTTTCCTTAATCAAATTTAATCACCCTACCAAACTAAACAGAAACATTTCATACTCACTTTTTAAATATTGCTCAGTTCAAAGCTTAAATCAGAGTTGAATAATTAGAGACAAAACCAAGAAATTTATTCAAACAAATAATCCAAGACATTCTGTAGTAACACTGACAAATTTTAAACCTTGTCCCTTAGATATCATCCTCTCAGCATAAGTAGCTAATATGAAATATTTAAATTAATAACAACAATAATTATTGCAGTTACCCGGTAAGTGTGGTTTCCAATTTTTAATATTGAATTTTTGACGACTTCCATCAAGTGGACTGAGAAAATTTTAAATACAGCAAAAAAGCAATATTGCCTTCATGAAAATCAAGAATTAAAAAGAAAATTCATAATTAGAAAAATAATTTATCACATCCTATAAATTGTAGATGCAAAGACCGTCTGGAAACATTTGGGAGTTTTTACGCACAGCAGACGGAAAAACCGAGATCAGAGTTCATCGCGAAGTATCGTGTAGCGTGTCCGTGACGGTGCCAATTTCTTGAAGAGCGATTCCGGTGGATCAGTTGTCTCTGGCTGTTCTGGCGATTTTGTTTCTTCAGCTCCATCTTCATCCTTTTGGACGTGCTCTGTGACCGGTTTAGCCGGGTCTTCGGATGAAGCATCCGATCCCTTTGGCTCTTTGTGCTTCTCCTATTCAATAGCAAGCAAATTCAAGTTTCATGTTATTCAGCTCAACAAATATTTTCTGTTTACCTACAGTCACACCTCCATCAATCAATATTCGCTTATTCATTACAAAGTCGACGGGACACAACTAAGACGGCAGAGGGAACAACACTGTTCGTTAGGATGAAATTAACAATATATATTCTTAAAAAGGGTTCTGGGTATGAAGTTTTGTTCGTCCTTGTTTGGCAATGAGAACTCAAGAGAACGAGGACAGAGACAGAGCTTATAACTTGTAGATAGCCGTCTTAGCAGTGCAGCTTCAGAAGACATGAAAAGGTGCTAAATAAATGCTCTGAAAAATACAAATATGAAACTTGTTACAGCTGTCAGCATCTCAGACAAGGCTGAAGCCTGTACACATACTGTTGCCACACAATCAGTCAATTTGAAAAGACCCATCTGTATCTGTTAACATTATATTATACAAAACACAATATGCAAGACAAAAGCAAAGCCTGTGAAACCAGACTTCAAAAGTGATCATAAACTTAACATGTAATCAAGATGTAAAACAGCCAGTGACAATCAACCATGATATTATGATAACATAGCTGAGACAAGCGGAATGAAAACCAACAAATAATAATTTCACAGTAAACCTTTCTTGACTTGATAAAAGTACTGCAAAAAATAACATCCTGCAGCTTATCTTCAATCATAACTAATTTAACATATAAATAAATAATGCAACTGATAAATAAGTTACTGCCTCATACAAATAAATATTAAACTCAGAAATAGATAAAATTATTTACAAATAAATAATTCAGTTGAGTAATTATGTACAGCACTGCCAAAACCAATATTACTACTGTCTAAATATAAGTCTGTCTAAAATTCACTAATACCATAAAACAAGGATTATTGCATGAAACAACTGTTAAGAAATGTCAACACCAAATATCTGGATAAACAATCATACTCTGGACCTAGATGCTGTCAACAATAACACAAATATGGCAGCTCTCTATGAAAATGATATACAGAATCAAACATAGGTTATTTTACCAAAATATTATTATTATTATTATTATGCATTTATTAAGTGCCATTATCTAATGACAAAGCATCATAGATGGTTCAGGGCAACTGTGGATGAAGGATTTGCTCAAGGTCCCTACATAATAACCGTCTCAGAGGAGGCTCGAACCCATACTCTTCAGGTTACAAGATAAGTGCTTTAACCAGTCGGCTACCATATCCCACATACAGCTAAATAGCAACTTAAATAGTTAACAGTCAACTTAATAAATGAGTATTTATGTATACTTTCACCAACGACTTTAAATTAAATGTTTGAAATGAATTCACGCTTGTTTACCAAGCATCTAAAGTTGAGGGATCAAAGCAAAGTAAGCGCACTCAATACAATACATCTAATTCTTACTAAAAACATCAAAGTCCAGTGAAATTCCCGTGACAAGTTCGTTTCTTAATTCAGCAGAGAAACTTGAAAAATGCAGGGTCAAAGAAATGTCTCAGCACAATAGATTCACACATATATCCTGGAACAGTAATATCACCTGTAATACTACATTACATATATGGTATCAGTGTTGACGACTTCAACAGAATTATCATTTATATGTATTTATACACATGGCAAGTGTTTTGATCAACTGAGAAATTTGCATGCATTCCTATGTATCCTGCACATTCATATTGAAACTCCACAGTCTGACCTCTAATCTCTGTGGCATCTTGGGTTATGACTGATTCTGTCCAATGGATTCTGATTAGGGAGTGTGGTTCTACGTATAAGCAACCACATAGGATACTACTGACAATGCCTAATGTTCATCACTGTAATGCTACAGATGCTATAGTAGTAGATGAGATGATACTAGATATATGCAGCTCCATTCGATTCAGGATTCGATTGAAAATTTTAGATTTGCAGGTCCCTAGTCATGTCTGAGGTTTGAGGTCCCTAGTCATGTCTGAGCAGACCCTAAGTAACAAGTCACCTATTAGGTCCAAGTGATCAACAACAATTCTAGATATATCAACTCAGAGAAACCTATAAAAAATTCTTTCACAATTTGAAGAGAGCAGTTTGAATAACTCGAGAAAGATGGAGCAACTGAACTTCTTCAGAAACAAACCACTTTTCAAACTCAGTTTCACATGAATCCAACCTCTGCCACAATCCCAGATACTTGCGACTCACAGTTCATCACGCAAAATTGTATATCGGTCCCTAGATGGCGCCAGCTTCGCAAAGATAGAGTCAGGCGGATAGTTGACTTTCTCCTTCATTGGAACCTTTAACTGATGCGACGCTTTCATGACAGTCGTCGTGGTTTCAGAGTCAACGTGACTGTGAGCGAAATGGTCATTGTCACCAGATTTGTTTCTGTCTTCCTTGTCACTGGAATGGACAGCATTCTCCTTATCTTCTTCCTTATCATCGACCAGTTTCATCCAGAACTGATCTGCTGTGTCATCAAAGTTGTCCGTGAACTTTGTCTCCACGAAGTTTCCATTGATCTCTGAATTGGAGTCATCGGCACCGTCAAAGCCGAGGGTCAGATCTGTGAGGGAGTTGAAAAGACTGTTTAAGTGCTCGCTCAAGTCAACCGGTTCATTTGCATGACCGAGCTTTACGACACGCATGATCTGAACACGGACACCACTTGAATCGATGATTAACTGCTGCTGAACATCAAAATGTGCCACGTGTTCAGAAGCGTCATTGTCATCGTCTTCACTTTTGTTGTCTTGTTCATCTGTTGAGCTGTTTCCATTGTTTTTGTCAATCTGCAACATAGTCACAAATAGAAGTTCTCCATTTATTCTGACTCGTCATAAAAGTTTATACATTTCTTTTAATATCATTCGTATTTAAGTTGTTCTTACACACTATTAAATTCTCTGGAAAATGAAGAGAGGACACTTTCTCGTGGCATAAGGGGTGATAAACTAACATAAAATAATAACTAACATGACTTACTAATGTTTAACATAGCACAAAACGCAGCCAGTTACTGTGAATTTAGCAAAATTCGACACATACCACATGCTTGTTTAAATGACATCTCACACACTTGTTTCAACGTTCACCAAGAAAGGACATCAAAGTTTAAAATATTGCTCAGACTTATTTAATGCCAACTTAACTAACACATTTCTTTACGAAGCCAACGCATTTAATGACATTTCCAGGCAACATGTTTCTTCACAACTGAACTACACTAAACAGATGAACCATGCAACAGCAAACCGAAAGAATGTTTCCCTCACAAGACAGTGACATATCATAACATATCCAATACATATCTAACGAGATCACAAGATCGTTTGGCTGTTGTGATCTAACCTCATTAAATAATTTCACCTGTGCTACATTCCATTCAAACGCCCAACCAAAATGACCATCAGCTTCATCATCAGGTTTATTTTGCAAAAGTCATTTTGATTTGTGTTAACTAAAGGCAAGGCTTAACAAATGCCTGTGTAATATCAGATTGTTGCACTTTCTGAAAGCCACTGCTTCATGTTGTGCAATAAGTGAAAACATTTTCTACACGTAAAAACCCCAACTTTGTGAAATAAATCTAGTGTAAAAAGTATATAAATTACGAAATTTTCTGATTATTTTTTACAGGACTGCATATCAGACATTTGATCTTTTAATTCTGTTTCAAAGACATGAGAAAATTTGAAATTGTACCACTTAAGAGCCATTTTAAGGTACATGTACTTATACACACCTTGGCATACAAAACTATAGAAATAGTCAAACTACAGAAAGGCTATTTTAGTACCTTTCTCAAAAAGAGCCTCAATTTAACCATAAAGTGTTGAAAAACACTGCATTATGTATTAAAAATACAGAGAAAGCAAACAGGCACTCACCTAAAATACCAAAGCGGTCTGGCAATATCAAAGCCCATCATGCAACAACATCGAGATGAACAATCAAAGCCATGCATGCACTGGCTGATCGCGAACAGGATGACAAATTTATGCCAATTTTTATTTTTTTAAATCCAGCACAGATAGCAGGCATAACTGCCAATAAAATGCAATAAACACAACATATAAAATTTTATTCACAATGTTAACAGATGGACAAAGGCAAACAGACACATGCAGGTGGCCAATGAAATGCAATTAGTACATCGTAAATTTATGCCGCTTTTTAAAATTAGATATTTACATTTTTACAACACATTTATTACTTTATCAACCTGCCTAGCCAAGTCCAGCAACTCAAAGTCAACTTCCCAAACTAATTATTTAACTTCTATGTCTTTATACAACATTTTTATATTATATTATAATAAATTATTATTTAATATCATGCAAAATCCAGTTGCAGGTCAGTCTGATGAGAAAGAGAGGCATTCTAAAGAAGATGAAGGCATGTACTGATACAAGACAGTTACCTTTACCCTTCTTTACCTTTATCAACTGTTACCTTTACCCTTCTTTACCTCTATCAGCTGTTACCTTTACCCTTCTTTACCTCTATCAGCTGTTACCTTTACCCTTCTTTACCTCTATCAACTGTTACCTTTACCTTTCTTTACCTCTGTCTACTCTATCAAGGTTCTGTTACTGCACATGGCACCAATGCACAATCTGGTCAACTGCAGGTCAATCTGTATGTAAGTATGTATGAATGAGGTATTTGTAGTGCACCTTTTACGAACCTCACAAAGATGCTAAATATGACAAATCTAAAAAGGTGTGACTCAAGATATGCCTGAAAATGTTTCTTGAGCTGCAGAGGAAACTGGCACATTTTTCCGTGAGTGGGTCCTCATCCAGATGCACTCCAAAGTCCCAAACAACATGCCGCATTCCCAACCTGGAAATGCTGCCGATGCAGCCTCCCTGTCAATCCTGCTTATTGTCGTCTTGGGTTCACTGCTCAGCCATATAAATTCCATCTTTTCAGGGTTAAGTCTCAGCCTAATTACTTACTTACATATATACATGAACAGACAACTTTCTTCACTACTCTGGATGAGAATCTGTTGGTTGGAGTCTACCTGATGCTAACGAACATAAACATCATTTAGACTAATTAATTAATTTCTGACAAAGTGGCACCATACAACCATCTCATCAAAATTACAATTACTGCTCAAGAGCAATGCCAATTTCACATAACACATCTGGTTTGAACACAAATTCATAGCAAGTAACCAGCATTGCAAATGAGCACTCTAGCAATCCTACCACTAAGTCGACCATTCGAAATACCATACAGCCATCATGCAACAGAAAGATTCACAGAACCCGGCTAATACTCACTCTCACTTGTGGAGTCGGTGAGTGGAACTCTCTGTGAAGTTTTCCCGAATGAAGATCAAGAATGAATTGCTTCAGCAAGCCTTTAGTACTGTAGAAATGGCACAAGGAGGTTTTTATTAGTAAAACAGATGACTGATGTCTTAGATTTCTTTAAAAAACTCAATTTACTCTGTCTCACGAACTCGGAGTATCAACTAGTTTTATTCTGAAGCAAACATAGTTGAAGCATTGTGTATGACAATAACAATGTTACAAAAGAATCGAGATTAGAATTCAAAATTATTGCACATTTTATTATAAAGCATTTACCCAAATAAGTTTTCAATTCAATAATTTTTATTGCAGCCGGTAGCAACTCACAAGGATACATAAGTGTCAATCAATAACAGCAACGCAATTGTGAGTAGATAAAACACACTAGAGATTCTTAATGCAAGTAATGAAGAAAAAGTTATCAACGGCAGTGACACTAGATGGTCATATTGCAAGTGGTGATGTATGAGTTATTAGCGGGAGTCATTAGTAACAAATGCTTTTAGGGTCAATAAGGTCAGGCCACTGATTTTCTAACTCTACGGTTTCTTGTTTCGTAATCTAACACAATTCTCTGCTCTTCAAAGTATCTTTTTCAAACAGCTCAAACTGCATCACAAACTAAGTAGTATTCACCCATCGAAGTAGAATTAATTTCCTAGATATATGTATCCTGGTGGTTATACCAGGGCACTACAAGGCGGGTGCTCTAACCAATCGGCTTCTGTGTCTTATAATCGGCTACCCATGTCCCAGAATCAGCTACTGTGTCCGACAATCAGCTACCATATCCCACAAACGGAAACCATGTTCTACAATCGGCTACCATGTACCACAATGAGAAACCATGTCTCACTTCATACGAAAATATTATCTTCAACATCATAAATTCACACTACCAGTTTAGCTGAGAGCTGATAAGTTAGACTTACTCGACGTCTGTGTTTGGGTTATGAGGCCAGACATACATGTGCTTGAAGCTATCGATCGCAATAACTGGTAGATCTTCTGGTTTCTTGCCCAAGTGGTGTAGTGGGTGGGTGAACTTATCACCATCTGCAGTCAGGAAGTTGATAGAGCCTGTGGCGAAAACCAACATGTAAATTATTCAGATCATTCCTCAAAACTTACCTAATGTAGAGTAACTCCACACAACAACTCTAGTGATGTTCATCGGGTGCCTCACAGTCTGCCTATTTATGACTACAAGGGCTGAACATTAGGGTGGGGCAAAAAGTAATAAAAACTCGAGTTCAGTTCCCGGACAAACCTAAATCGAAGGTCCATGTTAAAGTTGATATTGCACCAAAAATGGATTTTTGATATGTATCACCGTTTTCTAGCAACTTTGTCTGAAACACCAGACCGAAAACGCAATATGTTGTAAAATGAGAGCTGGTCTTACATCAGCCGGTTTAATGGTTATGACTTTCAAATTAAGAACCCAAAGTTAAAGCTACAAACAACAATGAGTAATAAAATAAATGAAAAAGCATCTGACACAGTACTGCAGTGTAAATGTTTTAACTTAGTTCAGGAAATCAGCTTTAGTTTCTGTAGTTGGCAAGTACAATCTTGATTTCTTCATTTGAATGATAACACCGTGGCGTGAGTCATGTCCGTGAACTCGGCCTCAGACTGCAGAAACTCTACTTAAGCTGTCCTCTTATCTCTCCTCTCTGGTTGCTACACTGCGTTTGACAGATCCCAGATCTCGTTGCTTGCTCTATTTGACATCTCTGCTGCCTTTGACATGGTTGACCATGAGATCCTCCTGCAAAGTCTCAAGTTCTCAAGTGGTCTCAGGGGCTCATCTCTTCTTTGGTTCCGGTCCTATCTTACAGATCGCACACAAACGATAATCTGGGGTGACTCCAGAACACACTGGGTTACTGTCAAGTTTGGTGTCCCCAGGGATCAGTACTTGGCCCACTCCTTTACCTGCGTTAATCAGCTGATATTACCTCCAGCTTTGTAACACATTTAACCACTGGCCGCCTCTATATGCTGATGACGCCCAGCTCTACGTGCATGGGTCTCCGTATGCTCAGCTGTTTCTTACTGCTCGCATTGATGCTCTCTTTCATGATCTTCAAGCATGGCTGTCCTTAAACATGTTTTCTTTAAACCCAGCAGAGACCCAATTGATTTAGTTTGGCACTCGTCAACAACTGGCCAAGGTTGACTACCCTCTTTTATCTCAAAGCTTTCCTTTTTATACATTCTCTGCATCTGACCGCAACCTGGGTATAATTCTTGATAGCTCCCTTTCTTTTTCTGACTATATCTCTAATCTCACCCGCTTGTGCTACTACCATCTCCGACGTCTCAAGGCTATCCGAAGATCTGTCTCCTCTCCAGTCTTTACTCCCATTGTCTATGCCTCTATCTGCTCTCGCATTGATTACTGTAACTCCCTCTTTGTTGGCCTCCCCAAAGTCCATCTCTCCCCTCTACAATCTGTTCTTAAAGCAGCTGCCAGACAAATCACCCGTCTCCCACGATTCTCCCATATTTCCACATTCATGTTTGAACATCTTCACCGGATTCCTCTTACTGCCCGCATCCAACTAAAGGTACATATATGACTTATTTGTTCCCCAGTGAGAAAGGTGATGGTCCAGTCTCGTTCCAACTAAAGGTACTTATCCATATTTGCCGATCTTACCTGGGTCTTGCTCCTAAACACCTCTGTGACCCACTACGTCTTCCTACTTCAGCTAGCTCCCTTCGCCCTCTTCGCTCCTCTGATCGACTTGACTCATTTGTTCCCCCAGTGAGAACGGTGATAGCCCAGTCTCGTTCCTTTGTTACTATTGGCCCTTCATTGTGGAATCAGCTTCCTCATTCGGCCCGGGCTGCAGTACTATCCGGTGGTCCTGCCACAGCTTTTCGTTGTCTTTAAACTTGCCTTTATTCCCGAGAAACTTCGCACTGGGAGCGCCCTTGATTGGTGGGAACTTGGTAGAGGCACTTATAAGTTTTTAAATACAATACAATACAATACAAAACAATACAATACAATATAGTAGTGTACTGTGTAGTGTGTAAATTGTGTATTAAAGTGATTGTGTAATATATTATAGTCGACATTAATGAGTTTCTATGACCCTATTGTAATAAGATTAATGCATTTGTTATTTATTTCTAATGAACTATATGACGTCACACATTTTTCAAAGTTGCGACCCCTAGACATGATACAAAATATGCAAATTAATTATTTCATTAACCAGTAGATGAGGGAGCTTCTGTTTATCGTTGTCTGGTTGAGGCAACCGGTATTTGCCCCACCCTACTGAACATCATTCTCATTTAACTGTGTCTTCTCTAGCGTTACATGTAACTGGACCCAATTTTCCAAATGGTATATCCCATAATTGCCTTGCTCTAGCTTATCCACTGAGTGAGAACTGCCTTTAACAAGCAATGTACTTCTCCTGTGAGTCAAACAACTTTGCTTCAAAACTTAATCCTCTTGGCAGACTTATCCCCCAATTCCCTTACGTATGTCCAGAGCCAATGATGGCAACGGTTTGGCTTCACATCATTTCACCTTAGCGTTCATCTCAAAGCAGAATTTGTTTCGTAATTCTTTCACGTCAGGAGTGCTACTGAAACCGATTCAGCATTTCGGAATTCTTTACACGAGTTTGATCTCCAGCTCAAATCGATCTGGTAGCTCAAGTGGTGTCCAGACACCATATCTTCTACCACCTAAGAGGGATTGAGAGAGACAGACAGACAGACAGAGAGAGGGAGAGGGAGAGAGAGAGGGGTTCTTGAGATCATTGGCTACACCAGTGGACTGGGCTGTATCCAAGCATCATGGCACCTCATGCACAGCCCAGGACGATCATTTGTGTTACGTAATCTATGCCTTAGTACAGTATTCTATTGCAAGTAAGACAACAGAACAATTATTGCATCGCATACACAAGTAACATTTCGAGTAGCAAGGAGTATATCGCTAACCAGTATCAACATTAGCAGATTTGAAGGCCTGATTATAACAGTTGAAATGGATGCACGGTATAAACTTTACTGCGTTCATTGGCTTTACGTGCGGATGCATGCACAAGGGGAGGGGGAGGGTAAGGTCAAATGCGGACAAATGCGGACAAGGGGGAGGGAGGGGTCCAAAGTTGGTCATATTTTGCGGACGTCCTTTATGGATGACCCCAAAATGGTTGCACTGTTTTTAAGCACCTATATTTGTGAACAGTTCTTCTCAAAGATGAAACTGAAAAAATACAGAAGCAGATGCAGACTAACAAATGACAATCTTTCTAATGAAATTTGAATTGCCACTTCGAACATTAAATCAATCATGCTGGATAAATTGTCATGACAAGAAGTGTCAGATTTCACATTAATCATTAAATATAGCACACCAAGCAAATGGATACATGGTACACTAACAGTCTTATATATATTTTTAAACTGAAGTAACTTTTAACATATTTAGTATTTTATTGTAGTGTAGGACTGTAGGTAATTAGGATAATTATATTTTCATCATAAAAATTATCTTCATTTAGTTTAACATAAATTTAACCGTAACGGTTATATCGCAAAAGTTATAGTTTGAATAAAATTAATATTGTCTTATTTTCTTGGGCAAATGAATCTGCAAAAATTAGCCCGCGATTGGCATGCGGCCCCTGAGCTGCCCTTAAAATCTTAGGTCGGCCCTCTGTTAAAAGAAGTTGCCCATGCCTGCTTTACGTCATGCAGGCATCAGTTGATCACACATTTGATTGGAACACTCGGAATTCTACATCAAGAACATCACGCATTGAGCATCAACAGTACCTATTGAAGGCTTCAAGGTGCTACATAAATCAGTTACCTCTCTTATTAACCTGATGGAAGGTTCCTTTTCAAAGGCTTTTGCTCCTATACTTTTTGAGCATATTACTAGACCTAGTATACTAAAAGTTACTGGGAAACCAATGCAGCTCGTCGTTAAAGTGTTAAGGAAGAAGTCAGGTAATGGTTGTTTTTCGTGCCACTTGGGTTCAGAGTGTGCCAATTACACTGAAATCTCCAGAAAAGGGAGACTTAAAAGTGCATCACTGCTCACTTCTCTCAGGCAGCAGTTCGACTGCAACTTGGTTCTTGAATCGCTGCGGTGTAACAAGGTCATCAGCGTGATGAAATAGAATGAGAAATGGCAAGCCTTCTTCTGTTAATTCCTGAAAATAACAATGCAAGAATACGTACAAGTCAAAAGAAAGGTTGAAAAGCTTTCCAGGTTGATATCGTTGCACGTGTTCTTACTCCTAATCATCTTATAAAACTGCTCTAATACATACATGCATACTGATACACTGTGTAATTGTTCTAAGTGAGATCCAGTTTAATGCAAACTCTGCAACTGCCCATACTCTGCTAGTGCCAGTCCCAACCTGGATAACAGAGTATGGTGATGCTAATCATCCTGTTATGATACAGCGTCTTTAAACAGCAACTAACCTAAACCACATAACTTATTCACTCAGTTCAGGCTCAATTTTGCTCAACTTCTCTTTCAACATTAGATCAGGATTTGCAAACTACTCTGTCTTAACACCATTCCTAAGGAGTAAGGACCCTGTCCAAACTGTATTCCAAAGTGCGCTTGCAAGGTCTTTCCTTGGACAAATCAACCAGAATGTGACTTGACCTATTCATTTTGAACTTTGCCATGCCTTGTGGTGGCAACTGACTGATTTCTTACAGCCGACTGTCAACTTGCCAGACCCATTCCAGGTTTTATAAAAACGAAAACATCTATCTATATATATATCTATCTATATATCTATCTATATATCTATCTATATATCTATCTATATATCTATATATCTATCTATCTATCTATCTATCTATCTATCTATCTATCTATCTATCTATCTATCTATCTATCCATGCTGAACTTCTATAGCGCCCCTTCAAGAATTCTACTCAGTGGCGCTCCCGACCCAGTGAAAACATAACACTGCAGTAAAGCCAAGTAGCTCATTACAGAAGAGATGTCCTGTTTTGGAGTGCTGAGAATGTTTATAGTTACAACTAGATGCAGTTGAATTCAATTCAGCTGGTGTTGTTGACTACATTTCTATGATTGGACCATCAGCCTGTCTTCCACCTGGACCTCCATCACTTTCAGCTGAGAACATGGTCAGGGATACTGCAAAGCATCACACTCGTTTACTTTGATTGGGGTTGGTCCAGGAGCACTTCCCAGTAGTTATCACCCATCAGGAGAGTGACTAACTGAAAGAAGATGTTCTCTTTTCATTTCTTCTTACCACTCAGCAAGTTGTTTGTTCTACTATAGTGTCACAGGTAAACACTTGTACACATTTCATGACACAAACCGGCAAGTCAAAGTCTGGCATAACCTCTTCAGAGAGCAGTCCCAGAAGATTTATTCCCCAAAATGTGTCTAGAATAAACAGTCAACATGTCAACTTCTTCTTTCAGTTTCACAGCAAAAAGAATTGCCAATTTCGTCATGACATATTTCAATGTGCAAAATGAAGTTCAGACTAACCACAACCCAGTGCACAAAACGGTTAGGCCGAGCTATTACACGTGTAGTAGAAAGTTACCTCTGCATTTTCGAAAGTAAGTTCTCGTACTAGAGGCACACACTTGTCTGTTGACCATCTAAGAAGAAGGTTGTAATCACCAGTGTTCCCAGAGTACGTCATTTCATTGTCTGGCTCCTGAAAAAAAATATACCTAGCTTAACAAATGTTCAAAATCACAGTTAATACAAAACTTAATGGTCAGCAAAAGCCAAATGAAACATTAATAGGACACAGAAAAGCCAGGCTTAATTTCTCGTTCCCTGCCTCATCTTCGATGCAGTGTTGTCCAAGTACTCTGAACACGGTGTCCTCTGTAAACTCTAGCTGGGAATCCACGAGCATGGGAGGCATATGTCTGCTCACTTATGAACTTTTTGTTCCCAACACTTTAGCGACGAGCTGCATAGGTTTTCCACTCACTTTTAGTATGCTCTCATTGTTAAAGTGTTAATGAACTTTAATATCATTTAAGGCTCAAATACATCGATTACTCCTGATTAGGTTCCGTTGAAGAGGTAAAATATGAATTTACCATCACAGTGAAGACTGGTCACTGCTCTCTCCACGTTTCAAATGATCTTTGGGAAAGTTTCTTCTGACTTAAAATGCTAATATATACTTGAAATTTAGTAAGTACTTTCATGTTTTCTTCATTCTTTTTCTTACAGCCTTTGGATACTAAGACAATATATCATAAGAAAAATAGCATTAAGAACAGCAAAATGAAGTTCAGACTAACCACAGATGGACGATACACGATTTTGTTGCCAGCAACGCGCTCCTTGTTTGTGATTGGCCTGCCAAAATAATAAGAAACAAAGATTTTCTCACAGTGTATAGTATGACTGCTAGCAGGTTTTACCCTTTGCCATTTTGTCTGGCGTTTGAATTCCATTGCATTGTATGAAACTAAGAGATCCTGTAACCAGTATTGAAGTATTCCAGTTGCTGGAATAATGTACTACACTTGCCCTTCAGCCAGTTACCTTTCAAACCCAGAAAACTGCCTTGGAGGGCATTTGCTGATGAAGACTCATAACAAATGATCTCTTAATTTCTATCTGTAAGTTCCAAAAATTCAGATTTAACAAACTAAGAATTTCGAGTTTTTTTCGACCTCCCCAGGTGGATCTAACAAAAACTAGATCATGGAAAAATGATCCTTAATATGCACCACTTGCTTTCATCTCACCCCGTTGCTGCATGGAATTTGCAGTCATGTCGAAGAACGCTGGCAACTCGGACAAAAGTCTTATACTCATCCGACTGATCAGTTTCATAGTATCCAATCATGTGAGGTTTCTGCCACTGCAAAGTAACAATAAAACACAAACAGTAATAAGAACATAGCCAACTCAAGGTTCCTCTTTCCACAAACTGACCTCAGTCAACCAAATTTCATACCTGGCATTTGGAACAAACTCTTACATTCATCATGCTTTAACAGCCTCCAGTATCTGCCAATCACTAGTCTATCAAATCTGAACAATATATACCCTTCTAGCACAAGCCCTCATAGCACAATGTTCAGCTACCTGCGTACACCACAACCTCGCTATAACATGTGTCGATATAATGTGAATTTGGTTATAACGCGGTTGCAATCGTGGATCCCAATTATTTACCTTTGATAAATGTAATCTTTGAAGCAAGACAAAACTCAGAGCGCCAAATTAGTACGGCTTATCTTGAAGGAAGTGCTATCTTCACTGGTTGCCCAGTTGATAGTTGTTGAAGCATAGTGTACCGAGTTAGTTGCTGTAAAGCATTGATGAAGTATTTCTAGAAGACTTACTCTGTTACAGAACTTATGACAACCACATGCTTGTATATACTGGTCACCTGGGTATAGATGGTAGTCAGACCGGCTTACCGTTCCCTCATGTATAGGTGACAAGTAGACAGGCCAGTAAACTGGTCTCTCAGGTAACCATGCCTTTCCGACAAGCATATATACCTGAGCCTCATCATATCTCAACTCCCCAAGGTATAGATGAGATTTTTTAGTGAATTGACAGTTGCCACGGAAGGGAAGGAGGAAGATTAGGAAGTAGAAGTGGATGTCGTTCCAATGTCTACTGAGGCCGTATCTTGCTTAGAGACTGAATTCATTAAGCAATCAAAGGAATTTATTTGTATAAACTGTGTCTCTTCAATACGTAATTTGATTTTCTCAAATCTGGAAATTTTGACAAGCTTAATGTCGCTTTGATGAACATCTTCCAGGCTCATTTTTGTGACAAAACCAAGTTCAAACACTCTCGTTAGCCAACCACAACCTGCAAAATACACAGCTACACACATGTGTACTAAAAGTTTGGTAACAATATACCATTTCAGTATAAAGTGACCCTCGCTATAACATGGTACTACATATGGACCCTAAATCCCATGTTATAGGGAGGTGTGGTGTACTTCTTCAGTAGGAGCCCAAATATAAGATGTGCAGCCACTAACCTCCAGGTTATCAAGGTCATCTAGGTTGGTTATTACGGAAACGGGGTCCGTCAGCTGGTCACGGATAAAGTTGCTGATAGATTCGGGTGACCTCTGACCTCTGTACTCTCGTTTTGCAGGTGAACCATACCGGAAGACCTTGAGAGTTGGATACTTGCCCACTCGATACAAAGTTGACAGAGCAGCTATACACAGAAAAACAATCCAGACTAATTTGAATCTCACTAACCCATGCACATTTATGTCATGAATTCAGCAATACTGTAGTTCATTAGTTAGTAAGTTACTTATTCAGACACTTCAATATTGTACAATACAACTGTAGTTTGATAATGTACTCCTTACAGAGTTCAGAAGTGCACACTGAAGCCGGGCAAGTTTCAGTCTTGCTAAGAAAGTTGCAGACATGAGGGGGTAGAGAGCTCCAGATGGAACGGCCGGCAACTGTAAATGAATGCCGGCCAAAGACAACACGTGCACCAGGAACAACATACTTTCCAGCAGATGCTGATCGAAGAGAGGAACGACCTTTAACAGAGTTGCAAGGTGTGACCACTGATAACAAGTAGGATGGCAGATGATCTGCACATGATCGGCTACCGTTACTCCTCAGTTCTTCGAAGAATTCTCCTCCGTCCTTGAGTTTCTTGTCACTCGCAATACTCAACTCCTCATTCTCGGCGACTTCAATCTACACCTGGAGGACCCTACCATTCCTACTTCGTTACGATTCCTCGAACTTCTCACTCAGTTTGGCCTCCGCCAGCACGTCAATCAAGCCACGCATCGACTTGGTGGATGGCTTGATCTCGTCATTACCTCTGATGACGACCAAGTTACGGACCTTCTCATCCTTCCTCCTACGATCTCCGATCATTCGTATCTCAAATTTACTCTACCATCAGTTCACCTACAGCCAATCCACTCCATTCGGAAGATGCGAGGATGGAAATCGTTTGACTCTCAGGCTTTCAGCGTCGCTATCAGAGACTCTCTCCTCTCGTCACCGGGTCCTGCACTTGACATTCTCACGGTTCCTCAATTATTTGATCTCTACACCTCCACCGTTACCAGTCTGCTGGATTCCATGCTTCCATGTCGTCAAGTAAAGACCCGTCATCGACCATTGGCCGTCTGGTTCGACGCCGACTGTCATAAACTTCGCCGTCGCACCCGTTGCTTGGAGCGACGCTCTCGCCGGACCAAGGATCCTAATGACCGATTGGCTTGGATTACCCAGCTTCGTGCCCTTCATCGTCTCTACCATCGCAAGGAGGCTGCTCACTGGGAGAAGCTGGTCTCACGCAATCTCAAAAACCCAAGACGCCTTTGGTCTTCCATCTCGGGTCTACTGGGCCGGCCTTCTCGTCCTTCAGAAATTCCTGCCTTCTCCGCAAATGAATTCTTGACTATGCTCACGGAAAAGACTGACCGACTCAGAGCCTCCACATCAGATGCTCCTCCACCGACGTTTACCACAACGTCTTCTGCTTTTGACGATTTCCGACCCATATTGGACTCGGACCTTCGTACAGTTCTTTCATCAGTTAATTTAAATTCTTGTGAATTAGATCCTCTTCCCCCTTTCATTCTTAGTGACATTTTAGATGATTTTGCTCCATTTCTGCTTTATCTCTTTAATAGGTCCCTCTCTGAAGGTTGTGTCCCCGCCTCGCAAAAGCGGGCCATTGTTTTCCCCTCACTCAAGAAGCCCAATCTTGACACAAACCTCTGCCAAAACTACCGTCCAATCTCTAATCTATCATTTCTATCTAAAACCCTTGAACGCCTTGTCTCTCTTCAACTTCTTCCCTATCTGGAACAATCTGGGCTTCTACCTCCCTTTCAGTCAGGTTTTAGGGCTCACCACTCCACTGAAACTGCCCTCCTTTCCTTGCTTTCTGAAATTTATTCAGCTGTTGATAGGTCCGAACTCACCCTTCTGGCACTATATGATGTCTCTGCAGCCTTTGACATGGTGGACCACACCATTCTTCTACAGCGTCTTGAGACCTCTTGTGGTCTGAAGGGCCCCCCTCTCCAGTGGTTCCGGTCATACCTGTCTGATCGCACTCAGATGGTTATCTCTGGTGAATCTAGAACTCTGTGGGTCCCTATTAAACTCGGTGTTCCGCAGGGCTCTGTTCTGGGCCCTCTCCTCTTTATTTTGTACACGGCTGGTATCCCCTCTCTCTTCCCCATCCATGGGGCTTCAGGCCATCTCTTTGCTGACGATGTCCAGGCTTATGTCCATGGGCCTCCTTCCTCTCAACTTCTTCTTGTTCAGCGCATCGAAGCTCTTTCTCGTGATCTTCATACCTGGATGTCTTGCAATCGCCTCTCCCTCAATTCGTCAAAAACCCAGTTTATCTGGTTTGGCACTCCTCAGCAACTTAAAAAACTCGACTTTGCTGTGCTGTCTCAAAGGTTTCCGCTTTTCACTTTCTCGTCTAGCGTTCGTGATCTAGGAGTGACCCTTGACAATTCTCTCACCTTTACTGAACACATTTCCAAACTCACTCGCACTTCCTATTTTCACCTAAGGCGCCTTAGAGCTATCCGTCGCTCTCTGTCATCTCCAATTTTCACTTCAATTGTCCATGCATTTGTCTGCTCTAGACTTGACTACTGCAATTCCCTCCTCATTGGTCTTCCCAAAGTCCGTCTTGCTCCTCTTCAGTCCGTTCTCAATGCTGCTGCTAGATTAATTGCCCGTCTTCCTCGATTCTCTCATATCACCACCTTTATGGCAGAAGAACTCCACTGGCTCCCGCTTTCTGCCCGCATCCAATTTAAGGTCCTCATCCTTGTCTCTAAGGCTCAGCTTGGTTTCGCTCCAAAATATTTATGTGACTTATTTCATCGCCCTCACTCTGCGGCTTCTCTTCGTCCTCTTCGTTCATCTGACCGTTTGGACCTCCTCGTTCCCCGTGTCAGGACTTCACTGGCTCAATCTAGGTCGTTTGCTTCCATTGGCCCTGCTCTTTGGAATGGGCTTCCTCCGTTTGTTCGTTCTTCTATTCTCTCAGGTAGCGTCTCTTCCTCTTTTACCTTTCTTAAAACTTGCTTTTTCTCTCGGGGTCTATCGCACTGGGAGCGCTTCTGAATGGCCCTCCCGCTAGAAGCGCTTTATAAATATCCGAATACAATACAATACAATACAATACATGTTCTGTACATGACGAGTGCTTACAACTTCAATATAGTACTACATATTTACTATTTAAGCACTTGAAAACGGAAATGCTTTCGACCATCATCATATCTTTACTATTGATGAAATAAGCCTAGTTTACACTTAAAGTACGAATTTCGAGCTCCAATACTTGTTTCCAATTCTGCATCAATATTAGCAGACAAACTGGCATTGGAACTGTTTATAGCAAGCATTACTATGGAGTGAATTCTGATAGTCACAGTTTTGAATCCAGCACTTCCAAATCTTTTGCAAGGTTCCATAGGTGTACAGTTTAGTTTTTATTCAAGAATGTAGTTGGTAGGAGGCCTGTTCATCTGCTAGTCTTTGGCAATAGATAGCAACATACTCTGATTGCAACATACTCTGGCACAAGACCGTCCACACCTGTGTATGTCACCACGAACACTGTGTCACTGCGGTAGGGCATAACCGAAATCCGGATCAGTAACCCGAGTTTTGGACTATCCGGAATTATACAGATTGTCTAACTTGCCAATTAGCAACAGTTTTGCCATGGTTTTGCTATGGTCTAATATGGTCTTATAGGCCACTCACATATAATTATAATTTTGATTGTACTACTTAATAGATGGCTGTGAACGGCCCCAGAATAACCAGGCAATTTATAGGCCATTAAAATGTAATTATAATTTTGCAAGGGCCGCACCCGGGCCTTTAAATGAATTCCCAAAACTTATTCTGTATCTGCTACAGGCCATTAGGCCTGTCAATCAGTGAAGAAATATATCATGGCAAAGGGAGGGGGTGACTGACTGGCTGTTGCTCCATCTTACCACCTTTAGCTGATGCCATGCCATTAGCCAATGATTATAACTTGGAATTAGGCCTTAGTGTATAGATTTATTACTAATTAAATAGAAAACCGCAAATAATGGCCTGTACTATCCGGTACCTGGAATTGGCAAAAAAAATCGGTTATGCCCTATACTGCATCATTAGTAACATGTCACTTTATTCAACTAAATTTTTTAACTAATGATGTACTAATTACCCTTTTTAAAATAGCATGCAGTGGATTACTGCTATAAGGTACCGTAAAAGCAAAAGATGAAGTTCTCTGGGCTGTATGAAAACTGTACAGAAAACATAAAACTTAGTTTCCAATACCTGTTAGGTTTTATGTATAGTATTGTCCAATTTTGCAAGTAATAGCACAAGTTAAACACTTCTACAACCGATTGAACAACAATTCAACACTGGTCACGACAGACAGCTGCCAGTTGATCCTCTGTGGGAAAGACAACCAGTGGAAGTTGTCACGCAACAGAGCAGTGATGTAGTCAGACGCCATGGATGATACTTAGGGCAATTCAGTTTACTCAATGCTGAATTTGCACCAACTGATATGACACTAGACCAGCATACAGTAAAAACAGCTCTGTGAAACACAATGAACAAACTAAATCTTAACAGATATAGCACATGAAATCCGTTAAAAAAATTAGGCAATGAGAACAAACACAGAACTTACTTTCTCGATCACAGTCAATCCTTCCAAAGACAACCTTTCCTTCTTGCTGCAAACAAAACCATTTTTTTTCTCTCAACAGTCTGCCATCAAACACAAAAAACTGACAAATCTGTTTCAAATGGTTAAATGAAGCGTTTAAAGATGATGTAGTTTTAAAAACATCACATATGATGTTCATCTGTAGAAGTCAGCAACTCAGCAGACACTCATGCAGTCTGAAAGGGACCAATTGATACATGCTTCCCTTTGGAGACTCATCTCTTAACCATTGAGACACCGGCCTGAGTTACACTCGGTACACAAATTCAGAGCTCAAATGGTTAAAACAACTATTTTCTCGTAAAAGATCTACCATTAAATTACATTGAAAGAGTTAATTCTGATCTAGTGATGATGACAAGTAAGCCTTCATAACTCCATTTTCCCAATCTCAGTTTATTACTGCATGTTCTTCACTATTCACTTTTTCTTATGTGAAATTTGAACCCATTCTTCCACCAAGCATATACCCATTCTATTGCCACTCTTAAACCCATTCGTACACTGAATGTACACCAACATGTAAAAACCACTCACACATTCTATGCATTGGACTATATTGCACACACTTCTACTCACATTCTAAAGCTAAATTTCACTTACTGAAAACTCTGCTTTAACTTTCTTTTCTGCCTCTTCAAAGATTGGAGCCAAGATCTGGCTAAAACGACACCTATAAATAATATCAAAAGCTTTTGTTCCGTACAACTGAAAAACCACAAAAGAGTAATTACAGCATGGACTTGTTTACACATTCCTGTTTACGTGCCATTGTCATCGTCATCAGTTCCTGATACCAGTTACTTGGCATCGATGGGTATGAATAAATAATCTCCAATATTGATGTCCTCAGTCAGTTTTCAAGTGCACTGCTCCCTTTAACATTAGTCCAAATCATGTAATGTCCTCATTTATATTATCTAACCACTAGTCTTGGTCTGCCGTTGTTTTTCCCTTCGAATCTTGCACATAGTGCAATATGTGGGATTCAGTCAACCGGCATTCTCTCTACATGTCCACTGTGCTTAACAAAAAGTAGTGTTATGTCCCTCAAAAACTATTAACTTAACATGCCGTAATTATTGACTTTTTAAGCATTATCACTTTCTATGAACAGCCTTGTTTACACACTGTAAAATGATACATGTCCCGGATTGTCCCCGATACCTTCGCTTTAACAAATCCACATTTAAACACAAATGTGTGTCTCCACTCAGGAAAAGTTTCATCAAACTAAAGTCTGAAAGTGAAAAAATAATGGTAATGAAGTATTCATCTGCACATTAACATAGCGTCATTAATTGATCTCTCAAGGGCCCATTAAATGCATCTAGCTGACGAAACTGCCTAGATGCTTATAATTATAATAGATGCAGAACTGTAGTTAATCACTCGGAAATTTACAACACGCAGTTACAAACTGTTGTCCTCAGCGGCAATGCACCTGTAGTTGAAGTATTGTTTGGCTGAAGTACAAAGGACAACACCTTTGGCAAATGAGCTGCATAGGTGGACAACAAATCTTGCAAAGCCCAGGGTTATAAATCTTCAATACAGTTTTGAGTGGCAGTGCATTAGAAGTCTGTCACTGTATGTCAGTATGTATATCAACATTTATATGTTGCCTTTTAATGTATCCTTTTGGAGCATCTGGAGAAATTTTTGGGAATTACCGATATTGCCTTCTTTGGCTTCAGTCCTTGCTCTCGGACCGCTTCCACTCTGTTGTCCTTGGGCCCACATGCAACACCTGGTCCACTATTCCTTTTGGCTTTCATCAAGGTTCTGTCCTGGCCCTATCCAATACATTCTCTACACTGCTGACCTAAAGCGGATTCTCCTATCTATACGAGTTGCTGTCCATCAATATGCAGATGACAGCCATGGCCCGGTGGATGCTGCTCTTTCATTGCTAGAGAGGATTCTTGAAGCAAGCAACATCTGCCCATAATCTCTGGATGTCCTCCAACTGCCTCCAATAAGCCCCAGTTCATCTGGCTTGGTGGTCGCGCTCGACTTGCTAAAATCGATACCTTGTCTTTACGCCAGAGATTCCTGACATTCTTTTCTCTTTCACAGTTCGTGATCTTCAGAGTTTTCCTAGACCGTGGGCTCTCCTTGACTGACCATGTCAACAGCGTCTGCTGCTTATCCCTTTACCATCTCCATCTGCTCCGTACCATCTGCCACTGCCTCTCCTTTCATGCTGCCAGTACTTTAATTCACGCCCTTATTTGCACCAGGGTGGACTTTGGTAATGCCATCTTTGCTGGACTTTCACTAGCTAATATTTCCAAGCTTCAGTCTGTTCTTAATGCTGCTGCCCATCTTATTGGAAGTGTCCCTGGTTTGGCCATATAGCTTCCTTTATGCAGGACACTTTTCACTGGCTCCCCATCCAGCAGCATATTCTGTTTAAGATCCTGACTGTCATGCACAATTGTCTTGTTGGCTCTGCTCCATCGTACCTTAGGGACTTCTGCGTTTAAGTCTCCTCAGTCCCTGGTCCTGGCACCCTTTGGTCGGCTGCCCATGGACTCCTGACTGTCCCTCGTATGCATACTGCTACAGCTCAGTCCAGAAGCTTTGCCTATGTTGGGCCCATCTGCCGGAACCACCTTTCTCGAGCGCTGCGGCTCAAGCTCCTCAATTTGTGCCTTTTATAGTTTCACAGGCACCTGACGTATTATGGTTCAGGTTGGAAGCGCCACCGATGAGTTTTTCCTTGAACTGGCACTTTATAAATGTCAGATAACAATCACAATGGTACCTCTCAAAGCATTGGGACATGGCTACCTAACACTTCAAAAAGGTATAGCCACAAACTAGTTACATAGTTCATTGATAGCAAGGTTTTAAGACTGTGGAAAAAAGAACAGGTCAAATCAGCAAAAAGATTTCAAGGACAAACGTCTTTTCGCATCAGCGGTTCCTGCCAGATCAGTTGCAAGTCCGACAACCAGCACAAAGAAAAGCCAACAAATGTTTCAACATGGCCAAAAAGAACTGGATTTACGAGAATTAGGTATCAACATACTGAAAATTGTCAATAAATATTAAGCACCTATTAAGCGCCACTATCTAACGACCAAGCATCAATTGATGATGCTGCACAATTGTGAGTGAAGGACTAGCTCAAGGTCTCTACAAAGTAACCCATTCACGGAAGCTCGAACCCATGGTCTGTGTTACAAGGCGAGCATTGTAACCAATAGGCGACCATGTCCCACAATCGACTACTCTATAGGATATGGTAGCCAATAGCGTTGAAAACTGGAGCACAAACAAAAAAGAAATTCCAGAGAACACTGTTAAAAATGATGTGGTAATCACAGTCTGCTTACCAATCTGCGTAGAAGTTAACAAACACTAATTCGTTGCCGGCTAAAACATCAGAAAACCAAGACAATTAATTACATTGCTTAAATTTTTAGATTTACAATATAGGACTCCTTAAATGATCACTAAATTGACATTGTTCTTAATTCAGACAACTTAAAAGGGAAAGTCACTGTCAATTCAAAGAACTACGTTTTGTCGGTTTTCACATCAGTCGACAGGTCATACATTCCTGCAGGAATAAACTAAATTTAAAGAGGCATAATAATGCATGTCTTTTTCTCTCTTTATCTAACCACTCCATTAACAAAGTACACTATATATAGTAATTACATTACTTTCTAATTAATTTTCTTTTATTACCAAACAGCAAGAGTGCAATTACTCCTCGCTGCCTTAAAAATGCCCGAGTAGAACTTTTGTTATGAAGCGAAATCATCAATTGTCAGTTCACTTGTCTCTTTAGTTTGTTGCTAATCCTAACAGAAGAGCAGTCCCTTAAACTAACGCTGAGAGGCAACAATGAGTACAAAGTATTAGCGACTTCATTTTCTTAGCCTCGGTATATTGTGGGGCGTGGTGGCTCAGTGGTAAGTTCGGCGCCTTGTGACCGGAGGGTTGCAGGTTCGAATCCCACTCTAGCCGCTGCGTACGGACCTTGGGCAAGTCCTTCACTCGCAATTGCTCGTGGCGCTTCGGCGTGAAAATTCCGGTACAGTATCAAATGCTGTAGTCGGGAGCGCCTCTGAGTAGTAGTTGACTTCGAGAGGCGCTATAGAAATATCCGGAATAAATAAATAAATGAATAAATAAATAAATGATGGCGGGTGGCCAGTTCGTTCCCTTGCCATCTGATCTCCCTATCGACAGCATCTATAATTCTATATTCATTATAGCCGAGTAGGCAAAGGGGCAGATCGAGCAGAAATTTGAACCTCTGACAATTAAAGAACAGCATGCCAATCACTAGATTATTGCACACCCTCCCAAATTCTAGAGGGTGTTTAATTTAGTACATTACTTTGTAAAATGTACTACCAGTTTTCATTAGAATTCTGAACTACCTTTCATCAATAACATACATTTGCAGTTTACATCAATTGATCTGACAGTTCTGATGCATTAGTCGAAAACACACACACAAAAATCTTACCATAGAAAAAATGTGAACCTGTGTGACAATTAAAATTTATGTACGAGAATACTTCTTACCTAGAATACTATCGATGTTACTCGAGGTAAGCTGTACAACATCACCTGAGCTCAGACAGAGGCTAGAAAAAACCTAAAATAAAACACTTATTATTATCATACACATACCGTATTTTTGCGGATATAACACGCACTCGTATATAACACGCACACGAATATAACCCGCTACTTTTAAGGGTTTGTGTAAAAATAAAATTATATATCACGCACCCGATTATAAGACGCACGTATTTTCAGGCGTCCACCAACGAAGTAATAGACGAAAATGTCTGAAAACGTCTAACGTTAGTGCTACTTAACCTAATAAAATTTCTAATCGAATATAGTCGTAACTGTTTCTATTAGACGCAAATAAAAATAATTTATTTGATAAAAATTCCTTTTGCAAAGAAAGTGAAGAATCGTGAAAAAAGTGAACATTTCAATCAAGTTTTCTATCTAAATTTTCTGTACACATTTAAATCCTGTATTCGAAAACTACCTTGTTACTACTTCTTTACTGGAATCTTCACAAGGTAAGGTCACCCCTGTCGGAAACTTGTAGCGCTATAGTGACTTTGAACGGATTAACCCCTGTAACGACGCACTATAGTGTAGTAGCTGTGAGCTTACTATTGTAATAACGTCTGGTGACCTATCAAAAGCATATTTTTAAACTTTGCGTCATATAGGCCTAGATAATATAGTTGAGTACAGAAATAAGTGGAAGATATGCTTAGAATGGAACCCAAATACGTAATTCAACCAATCAAAACGGGCATCTAAACATAAGTACTAACGCGTACGCTAGCCGTCTAATATTTGAATAACGTTCGTTGACCTACCAAAAGCGTTATATTTTCGAAACTTTACGTCAAATAGGCCAAGATAATATAATTAGGCACAGAAATAAGTGGGATATTTTTAGAATGGGAACGTAAATACGTAATTCAACCAATAAAAATGGACTTTTGGATCTGTTGCGTATTTGAATGACCCAAGATGGCGGATAGGACTCGCGGATTCTGAGATGAAATAAACTTGCTGTTTGCTTGAGAAATTAGGTCCAAATGATGACAGTTTTGATGAATCTGACAATGAAAAACTGTCTCGTTTATCAAATGAAGAAAATAAAGTGGCTTTGGCAAAGGAAATCCCGACTTTGACACGAGCTTACATGCGTACGTGGTCCGAACGCGTGAAGTGGGATGAAAAATATCGGGTGACCTGGTCTTACTAAAAAAAATTGTAACTTCTTCATTCATGAAAGTATTTTCAAAATTTCTGTTTTATCTTGTCTGGCGCTTGTCAAGCTGGCTGTTCTATTTTGATAATACTCGGTAATAATAAACGAATGATGTCGGACTTCATGTTTTAACGATTTCGAGGACATCCATTGTACAGTTTGTGTAATATTAAATTTATATAACACGCCCACGAATATACCACGCATCTAGGGTGCGTCGTTTGTAAAACTTTGTATAACCCGCGGGTTATATTCGCGAAAATACGGTAGTACAAGATAACATTGGGTAATAGCATGCGATACATACAGGACCGGTTAAAGGCGTAGGCAAACTACTAACATTTTAGGCAACAGCCTGCGGCAGTGAATTTTCAGAAGGCATAACATTTTAAAGGCAGCAAATCAAATTACGCAGCGTACAAAACACAAAAACCCAATGACATCCAATTGTATTGTATTGTATTGAGATATCCTTGCATGAGTTTAACCAAAGAAAATGGACAACTAGTATCATTCTAGGAAGTGGTTAAATTGGTCATCCAAAGGTGGCGGATCTCCAAATTTTTGTAAAGCACAAAAATGGGTCTTTCTGGCTAATCTATAACTGATATTTGCTTTTCATTATTCTGATAAAACCATAGTTGTTAAAACCGGTTTTTGTTTTTTATTTTTATCCAAAAATCCTCGTTTTTTCGGTTTTTTTTCTTATTGTTTTTTTTTCGTCTTTTATTTTTTGTATGTAACTTTATTTATTTACTGTCTGTCAATTTTTTTCATTTTCTGTTTCATTTTTTTGTCTGATGTCCCTTATGTTGTTTCCGTGCTTTCAAGGATTCAGCTAATTTACGCCACTATTTACGTCATCATTTGAGAAATAAATACTTTATGAAATAGCACAGTACAAGAAATAATATTTTTAAAGTATTTCTATGTTATCTAAAATGCCAAAAGAAAAGGGTGCGGAATGAATGCACGTTACTTTGATAAACGAGAAAGACAAAAACCCAGCATTGGCTAAATTGAAATGCATTTACTGTGAGAAAGCTTACACTATATAATCTATACCTGCAAAGTTTAGTTTTTAATTGTGTTAGTTTAGTCAGCATGGACTTATGTGGACATATGTTAACAATTTAAATTTGAAAAGATTTCAATATTTTTAATTTCTCAGTTTCTTATTAAACCAAACTTATAAGAAATAAAGTAATTGTTGAAGATTGATGTTATTTAGTGTTTACTAATCAAGTTGTGTTATTTGCTAATTAAATTCTGTAAATAAGGTTTTTAATTTCAAATTGCAGTAGCGCCTACAAGATGCGAGAATGTCAAATTATTTTCTTTTGTCGTTTTTTCTGTTTTTTATCTTTAAAAAACGAAGTTTTTTTCCGTTTTTTATTTTGTTTCTATCGTTTTTAACAACTATGGATAAAACTAATAATGCATTAAATATGATGCGTATTATCGCTTACCGCAACCAAAGATATATTTTTGTGACGGGTCTCCGCTTTTAGGTGATGGGTTTCTACTTTTAGGCGGCGGATCTCATAGTTCAGCTGGTGGATCTCAAACCAGAGTTGCCAGATCTCTGATCAGGCGGGATCCGGCCGAATTTAACCACCGATTCTAAGCCTAACTGTTTTTTATTCTTTTACAATACGAGGTTCCATAATAGGACCCTCATGTAAGGGCGCCAAGTTTGATTCCTGCCTAGGGCACCAACTGAAATTGCACCAGCCCTGGATATATATCACATACCAGTATTACAAGTGAAACCATGAACATCATCAGATGGATAGAATCACAATTCCTTGTTCAGCCAATGGACATGTGGCATGTTAACAATTGATTACTTACTTACTTACAATTGACGGGTTGAAAGATTTTGTGGCTTTAGTGCAACACTGGAACAACAATTCCTGATACTAAATAGCACCAGGATGCAAGTAGAATTTTATAGATTAATTAGGTTTATCAACATATTTAAAAGCCGTATAACCTAACAAAATTCCAAATTAGGTGATAGAATTTTAGAGTTTTTTTGTAGAAACAAAAAGAGAAAATCGGATTTTACAAAAATTTGGCTTACAAAATTGTAATTACATTACATAAAAATATTTAAAGTTTTTGAAGAAAATCGTTTTTTTGTGTGAAAAAAAATGGTAATTAACACAACGGCAATACAGCAATTGTGACATTTAAACATATTAGGCTGCATTAGCATGCACTAATACCCTGAACCCTGAGTTAAATATTTTATGTACTGCCATTATTCTGTTTACCAAATAACCTAATTTACTTCTTTTCAAGAAGTAGGTTTTGTGCACCTCTGGTAAAAGTCATACAAGTTATCTCACCCAGCAAACATGTCACATTACAACAGACCTGACAACAGTCAGAATACTAGGACTATTATATATATAAACGAAGAGAAAGGTCACTTCCTCACGATCTGTGTCCACATTTGCATGTTATCTAAAATGTTTATAGATTAGTTATGCGCATGCGCGCTGTACTGAAAATTCATGAACCGCTGGCCAAGGCGGCTAATTGTAATGGCTTAATTGTGATGTCGCTGGAGCTTCCAAATAATCAATATTCATGACCAATTACGTTGATCTTTACAAATGGCAACCTAATTTAAAGTTCTAAAAGCCTACATTAGGTCGCGCATAGCAAGATCAACTTTCTATAGCTGTCTCAGTTTGTTAGTTAGTATAATATATACGCCTATGCAATCCTCATAGAGAGAATTTTTTTTTTATTCCGCATTTTATGATCTTCTCACTACACGGGGACCTTAAATGGCGTGGTGCCTATTCAAATGGGCAGCGGTGATGCAGCATTGATTTCTGCAGCTTCTTGATTAACTGCATAATAATAATAATAATAATAATAATAATAATCTTCGTTTAATATTTTCAAACTGACAATTACGCAGTATGATTACAAATCAGTATGAACGGATGATCACAAGTTATTACAGGAGTCGAATTTTAACTGTATACGGCAGCCATGCAAGGCGCCCATCACGTCCTACATCTCATTTTAACAACACGCCATCTCACGAATGATAGGCTGAGTGGACCTTTGGGAGGGTTGCGGGAAGTGATCCCGCTACCGACTGCTCTTCACGCCAGTGATGTTACCACTACTCTATGGACCCCCCCATGGCTGAACTGCATTGTAGTGTATCTCACTTCATCACATTGTGCAGCACTTAATGTGATGACATACTAGTGTATGTCATCACATTAATCACTATACTGTACTTAACAATATACGACAGTGCAATTCAGTGCAGTATATTGAAGGCGATCATTTATTCATACCCATCGCCGCCAAAAGGCTGGCGTCAGGAACTGATGATAATGAAGGCTTGTTGAACTGCATTGCACTGTATTATTGATTTCTCCTCCATGCATCTATGTTTACGAGCGCGTTTTGCTTAAAATTTCAAGCATTGGTTATTTTTTAAGTCATAAGCAATAATTGTTGCAACTTTCCTTGAACTTAAACATTTTCTACACTATATTCAAAATCAAATCTTCCAACTCCCTTCTGTTTGTTTTTAACGTGAAACGTGTAGCATGTTTCCCGGCGGTCGATATTTACACATGGACCTAAACTTCACCCACGCCGAACTATGTCTACATAACTAAGCACCTGAAATTTATCATACGATTAAGCAAATGCAAGTGCATACCACGGCTGCCAGAAAGACAACGGGGTGTTGCCATTTCACCGAAGGCATAATTTTCCACGTTTTGCAACCTAGAACCGACGGAATGACAACAAACAAACTTCTGAACCGGTGGAGTTAATTTGTCGGGCGCAGTGACGTGTAGTCTCACACTAACTCGCGCGAGATTTCGTTCTCTCGATCTGCATGTAGGTCGTTGCTTCGCGAAGTAATGACTTTAACGATAGCGAGATAATCGATCTCTAAATGCCAATCTTTTTTGCCGTCGATCAGTGTTTAATCTAGTCCCCTCTTCTGGGAGGGGAAACAAGGTTTGTGGGGGGGGGGGGCCAACGAGCGTCGGAAATTTTTGAATTTACGCATGACTTTTTGGGTAATTTCATCCATCTTTAAAGCCTTTTTAAAATTTCATCTTACAAAAAATTGATGACTTTTTTGAGACATTCGTCCGACTTTTAACACTTTTTATACGAATTACTCTCGGAAACATTTTGATGACCTTTTTTAGGAATTCATCTCTCACAAAATTTATATCTTATTCTATTATTTTATTCTTATATTACCAGTCTTGTTGTCCTCGAGACCAAGGTCTTGGTCTCGAGTGCACTCGAGTTCGTTTTTAAAAGTCTTGGTCTTGGTCTTGGTCTTGAGGTTCAAGGTCTTGGTCTTGGTCTTGGTCTTGAGGTTCAAGGTCTTGGTCTTGGTCTTGGTCTTGAGGTTCAAAGTCTTGGTCTTGGTCTCGCAAGACCAAGACCAAGACCGGCTGTCAATATGAACAGTCATTTAACAGAACTCAAGAATTCTGTATCTAGCCTGCTTGCATCATACGACCAATAGCCTATCTATGGATGGATACAAGTCTTGTTGATCAGGAAAACCCATTGGCAGCAGCAACAGTATTCTGTATCAGACGGTATGATAAACCATGGGAAGATTTCAAAAGGACTCACTATCTGTACATTTACATCCAGTGCTTGAAAAGCTTGTGTGTGTGCGTGTGTGTGTGTGTGTGTGTGTGTGTGTGTGTGTGTGTGTGTGTGTGTGTGTGTGTGTGTGTGTGTGTGTGTGTGTGTGTGTGTGTGTGTGTGTGTGTGTGTGTGTGTGTGTGTGTGTGTGTGTGTGTGTGTGTGTGTGTGTGTGTGTGTGTGTGTGTGTGTGTGTGTGTGTGTGTGTGTGTGTGTGTGTGTGTGTGTGTGTGTGTCAGCGACTTCAGCACCTGTAGAACGTATTTTTTCACATGGCGGAATTTTTATGAGGCCCACCTCTTGGTCAGAAAATTCTGAGCGAATTGGTTTTTATAAAATACAAAAGGCATTTGGAATAAAAGTTTGCATGAAGGACTTTGAATACAAATTCGGATTTCTCTGCAGTTTGCATTTAAAGTTAATTTGCTTGAATAAAATAAGACATGTTTTCATTAAAATAGCGAATATTCTGAATTGACAATTTTAGAAGTCTTGACTTGATTGCGATTTTTTTGGTCTTGGTCTTGGTCTTGGTCTTGAGGTTCAAGGTCTTGGTCTTGGTCTTGGTCTCGAGGTTCAAAGTCTTGGTCTTGGTCTTGGTCTTGAGGTTCAAGGTCTTGGTCTTGGTCTTGGTCTTGAGGTTCAAGGTCTTGGTCTTGGTCTTGGTCTTGAGGTTTGAGGTCTTGACAACAAGACTGTATATTACTCGTCTCAACGGGGGGGGGGCCGAAACGTGTAGCCTGAATAAAATATAAGACTCACGTTTTCATTAAAATGGCGATCGAGTAGTCCGATGTGAAAATTTTTGTAAGGAAAAGAAGTCTTTGGCTGAATGTGATTTTGGGGTCTTGATCTCGGTTTTGGTCTTGAGGTTCAAACTTCAAAGTCTTGCATGGTCTTGGTCTTACATGGTCTTGAGGTTCAAAGTCTTGGTCTTGGTCTCGAGGTTCAAAGTTTTGGTCTTGGTCTCGATGTTCAAAGTCTTGGTCTTGGTCTTGGTCTCGAGGTTTAAGGTCTTGATAACAAGACTATAGTGATTTAGCTGTGCGTCAGTAAACATAAGTTCGGAAATTTAGTGCAGAGCGCTGGTCAGCTTAATTAACACGGGCGCAAGTTTTAAAATATCAAGTTAGTGAGGAACAAAATCTGGTTGCCAAAAACCAGAGCGGATCGAAGGAGACCACTGGCGGCGATCTTGTTTCACAGGTGGGGAATGCTGTTGAACTGATCTGGTGAAGAGTTTTGAACTGATCTGCTCAAAAAGAGTCACGCGCGAATTTTTTAAAACCATTTTTGGGAATAAATTTGACGACCTTTTTGGGGTTTCTTCAAAAAGTGGGAGGGGACAAATACGTATGGTGTGTCCCCCACTCTTAAAGGTGGGGGACTTGTCCCTCTCAACCCCCCCCCCCATGATCGCCGCCCATGAAGGAGACAGATCTCGAGGAGCTGTTACGGTGCTTCGCGTTTAGAATGAGACAAATTAGAAGGCGACGGAGTGGATCGATGAATCAGAGTTTAAATTAGAATTGATCGAGCTTTCTGGTAAAAGGTGGAACTTTAGTCTTTAGGTTAGAGTGGAAAGCATGAGGCAACATAGATTAATATATCTTTGCCTATATAGGCCTATGTGGGTCCTTCAACCTGGAGCAGTCTTCCCCAGTCCCTCCACCAATAGCTTCTTGTCCTCTCTCCTCTAAAGTTCCGTAGACGCTTGAAAACCTTTCTTTTTGCCGGTGCCGGCACTGACGCGGGTCGAGAGCGCCGCTGATCTGATGGCGCTATAGGGCCTATGAATGTTCGATTACAATTACCATTACAATAGAGGAACCTACAGCAGCTGAGGCAGATGCATAATCTTCGAAACTAGGTGTCGATTCTAATTTCTGTTGAGGGCTGAGGCTCACTTGATTGCATGAATACTGCATGTCTTTCATTATCTCGATCTGCGTCGATAAATTTATCTCAATGCAGTATCGTATGATTGTAGGCCTAGGGGAGAGTTGCCCCAAATGGACCGTTAATTAATTGGACCACAGCCGATTTACACCCTATAGCTATTTAACCTCGTTTTCAGCTGTTGTATTCTTAATTGCGCAGTGAAATATTGATCGCATCGGTGTATACAGTTTTACCACAGAATAGATAAAGCGTACGCTTTATATATTCTGTGGTTTTACGGAATACTAAACATTTATTAAATTGCGGTTAAAACTCTATTTCATGTAGTTCTGATCTATTTTTAGCCGTACCTGTCAACGAGGATATATTTAAGATCAGCTTTTAAAACTGTAATCAAATTTGTTTTAGTTATAGCCAGATTTCAAGTTTGAGCGACAATAACTTATTTTAGGCTAAGACTGACGTGGGTTGAACTATCACAGTGTAAGCAGAAGTAGTCCGTGTTGCCTGGAATGGACCACACTTAGTTTCCTGAATTGGACCACACCTATAGTTTCCTGAATTTGACTGATAATTTGGGGTGGTCCATTTAAGGACACCGGCACTTGCAATGTTATAGGCCTACTGTGCTTGAGGTGCTTATTTATATGATAAGTTCCAATTCCATTGGCTTGTATCATGTCGAACAACATTTTCTTTCAATTGTATATGTAGAATGTCTACGAGTAAAAGAAAATGCGGTGATGTGTTTCTGTAGGCTAATTGTTAAGTGTTAGACACAAATGGTTGTAACTAAGCATTAATAAAAGACTTAACTAATCATTTAGTCGTAATTAAATAGTCTATGGTTAACTATGTATAGTCTATATTTAACTAGTGATTCTGACAATGTACACCTAATTAGTTTACTGGCAGTGGTTATTTTAGTCATATATTAAGTTGATTTCTACTACGTACGTTTATAGTATTTAGACAGTTAGATACAGACGCTTGTATGGCATGTTTTAGACAATAGGTGTTTTAAAACGTTTAAAGTGTTATTTTATTGCAAATTATCTTGTAAAAACGTCTTTAAAATAATGTGTCCCATTCAGGGCAACTGGTCCAATCAAAGACACCTGCATGCGGTCCCATTAGAGCTCATGTTGTTTTAGTTATTTTTCATAAATGCATGAATACTATAGATCTGTCCCTTGATTATGAACAACATACTTGACCAATCAGCCCATCATATGGCATAATTTCCTTTTAGAAATTCGGTAGCATTCATTCAGTAAACCTCAGTTTCCCTTAGGTGGTCCATTTATGGCAACTCTCCCCTATGTTGCTATAGATCTAATTAAAGGCAGGCCTACATAATATGGCCTACTATTTTGATTTTCACCTCTATAACTGGTCTTGAACCTTCGATCATTAATTGGTCCGACTTTCATTCAATGTAAAATGATTAGGTCTACTTATCAATCTCAATTTCAAATGCAACCGATTGTTTTCACATATCACGTACTTAAATGGTTAATACCATTTATTTCATTTTGTTCTAGCAGCGCCCTTAAATTTTACTATTCATGTGTTTTTGCGATATCTAATTTCTACACATCCTAGAACTAATTCTAAACTAAAATTTGACAAATAAATACAGATCTATTAATTGCTAGATTATTGCATAAATGATAAGAAAACACTTGCTTTTTTTAATTACTTATTTTATCATTTTTATTTCGATTTATTATTACTTCTATGTTTTACAATCAATGCTTCTAACTTCTGTCCCATTGTGCGTTTGCTAATGGTGTAATAAAGAATATACTTACTTACTTACTTACTTATTAGACGATCTAGGTCGGTCAGATCAAAGGTACCGATAATCGATTAAAAGCAGGGAGACAGACGAATTAGGTCGGGTCTGGCCACGGCGGTCGTAGCTAAAAGAGGTCAAACACATCGTTGACGACATACTTAGAAGTAAAGTTGTGAATTATTGTTTTAAAAATTTCCGTGCCATTGTGCGCTTGTAAAAATTAGGTCCGGTGCAGGATTAAAAGTCAGTGCACCGTGTTCTAGACGCTGTCATTCTTTAGCTTTGGTGAGAACTGGTGTTACAATTGCAAGGTTGGTTCTCTTCTTTCGCTGTGGGCAGTTGATAGGTGGACTTTGCCTTGCGGCGTTCGGGTAGCTGACGCTGGACTTTGAGCTCTTTATGATGTAGGCTGCTCTGCTGATCAGTTGCAGGTCTACGCCGTGTAAGCATTTTACGGTTGTACTGACGCAATTCACATTCAAGACAAGACTTTGAAAGCCGTAGTTTGCAGCTGTTGCAAGCAGTTTGCTTCGTGTGTTTGTGTAGACTATATCTGGATGAGAGGTTTGCATTATTTGAAAACTAATAGTTCTAACCCTTTAAGACTGATTATCATCCTTAGGTGTTTTAAATTATTTAGATCTTTTGAAATTGTATAAGACCTTTTTATATGCGTAATATTTAGGGGTTGGGTGCCCATTGCTCCACCCCCATGTTTTTGGACTGGCCATGGGTTCCATACGACCAACTTTTCGTACTATGAATAAACAGTGCTCATCAGGAGTTTCCAACTCTGCCTTTGGAGTGTTGTTATTATTCTGTGTAGGTAGTAGGCCAAGAGCATTAGGTTTAAGGTGGAAATTTTTCATAACAAGCTGAATTTTTCAGGATAGGTCTAGGAATATGAGTAGAATAACATACTAAAAGTCCCCGACAACCCCCCTGGAGCTCTTTCCAAAATCCAAGATGGCGTCCAAAATGGCCGTCATTAGATCATAATGTGCTGAAAGCAGCTCCTCATAACAATCTGAATGTCTCAGGATAGGTAAAGGATTATGGGTAGAATAACATACTAAAAGTCCCCGACAATCCCCCTGGAGCTCTTTCCAAAATCCAAAATGGCGTCCAACATGGCCGTCATTAGATCATAATATGCTGAAAGCTGAAAGTAGCTCCTCATAACAATCTGAATGTCTCAAAGATAGGTAAAGGAATATGGGTAGAATAACATACTAGAAGTCCCCGACAATCCCCGTGGAGCTCTTTCCGAAATCCAAGATGGCGTCCAAAATGGCCATCATTAGATCATAATGTGCCAAAAGCTGAAAATAGCTCATAACTAGCTGAAATTTTCAGGATAGGTCTAGGAGCATGAGTGGAATAACATAAAATAAGTTCTTGACAATTTTCTGATTCCCTGGAGCTCTTTCCGAAATCCAAGATGGCGTCCAAAATGGCCGTCATTAGAACATAACGTGTCAAAAGCTGAAAATAGCTCATAATAAACTGAATTGTTCGGATTAGGTCTAGGAGCATGAGTGGAATAACCTACTAAAGGTCCCTGACAATTCCCTGGAGCTCTTTCCTAAATTCGAGATGGCCTCCAAAATGGCCGGCATTTTCTATTATTATTATAATTTTGAAAACCGAGAAGTTAGAATTGCAAATTTTGAAGTGTCTAAACGCACGTTTTAAGTCACAAGGATGCATAGTATTCAAAACTCAAAGTAGCCAGAACAAAGATGGCTTATATTAATTTTATATAGCTGAAAACTTTGTTCACGTTAGTAGTTCTGTGTCACATAGGTGTTAATCTGATCATTGCTGACATCTAATAATATCGGTGGCGTGTTGCTACAAGTTTGACGACTGCATTGACTGCACATTGAGGATATACTGCACCCAAAGCTTCCCAGTTCTGCACTGAATTCCAGCCTGGTCAAGGAGTTGTGAAATGAAGTCGCATAACTGTTTGAAACACTCATTCTCGGCTACATCAGCGTCGTTCTCGTCCTTTTTTAGAAAAGCTATAGAAAGATTCGCTAAGTGATCTTTGTCTATGCTATCCAAGGTTCCACGTGTGCCCAACAATGCCCAAATGAGGACAGAATGTGAGCACGAAGATCACGAGAAAAGGCATTTCCAGATAGTATGTGTATGACGGATCCGTTGGCATATACCATCTTCCAAAGTACCGGCAAGTGGCCCTTATACAGCGCTTAATCGAGCGTGCTTCTGAGTAGATAACCCTGAAGAGGCGCTATATAAATTCTCCATATGAATGAACGAACAGGAGACTGGAAGCTACACTTCTGGTGTGTGAGGCAAATGATTCCACTTTTCCATGCTGCAGGACATCTTCAGTATGCCAAATCTGCCGGGTTGCACTTGCAACAGATGGAAGTCTTAGAGCAAACTATGCTTTTGGCACATAATGATTTAATGACGGCCATTTTGGGCGCCATCTTGGATTTTGGAAAGAGCTTCAGAGGGATTGTCAGGGATTTTTAGTAAGTTATTCCACTTATGCTCCTAGACCTATCCTGGAAAATTAAGCTTGTTATGAGCTATTTTCAGCTTTTAGCACATTATGATCCAATGACGGCCATTTTGGACGCCATCTTGGATTTTGGAAAGAGCTTCAGAGGGATTGTCATGGATTTTTAGTATGTAATTCCACTCATGCTCCTAGACATCTTCTTTTCCTTCAGGCTCGAATTAATCCCTCTTTGGAGAGGGGTCAGCCACTCGGATCCTTCTCTTCCACTTGTTTCTTTCTTGAGCATCTTCTTTCTTCAGTTTTAGGAGTTTTAGGTCTTGTTGTATCGTGTCTTCCCATCTCTTCCTCTGTCGTCCCCGGCTGTGGCGTCCGTATACCTCTGCATTCATGATTCTTTTCACACAACTATCATCCTCTTTTCTCATTACATGTCCATACCACCTCAGCCTGGTCTCTCGTACTTTGTCAGTTATACATGCCACCCCGAGCTTCTTTCTGATGTCCACATTTCTTTTCCTGTCCTTCAGTGAGATCCCAAGTATCCATCGTAGCATTCTCATCTCTGTTCTCTCCAGTAACCCTTCATCCCTTTTTGTCAGCGCCCAGGCCTCTGCTCCATATAGCATCACCGGTCTTACCATTGTTTTGTATACCTTTCCCTTGAGTTGAGTTGGCATTTTGGCGTCACACAACACTCCCGTTAGTTCTCTCCATTTCTGCCAAGCCACCTTAATCCTGTTCCTGATGTCATGCTCGCAGCCACCCTGTGCATTCATGGTCGATCCCAGATATTTAAATGTTTCAACCTGTTTCAGTGACTTTCCTGCAATGTCTCATGCTCCTAGACATATCCTGTAAAATTCAGCTTGTTGTGATCTATTTTCAGCTTTTGGCACATTATCTCATTGATATGTATTAATAGTTACTGGATTGATAAAGCTTCAGTCATTGGCCTATGTCCAATGGCGAATCAGTTGTGGCTTCCGGTCCAGGCAAAGACTCATAATACAGAAGAACATTGAAATGTATTAATAGTTACATATCAGTGCAGAAGAATGGAAAGTCCTTATTTAATGGCGTGTAACTAGTTATGGCGTCCTTGGAGCATCGCGCCCCTAGCGGCAAAGATGTGTAACGTCGTGTTTATGGCGTTTATGGAGCGTGGTGCCCCTAACGGCAAAGATGTATAGCGTCGTGTTCACATAACAAATGCGTTGCGGTTTCTACGAAGAAAATCAACGAATAATTATTTTTTAAGCTATAAACAATTGCCCATATAGAGCAAAGCATCATATTTAATATGCGCTGTATTGTATATTGCCACTTATATGACATTTTATTTAATTTTAAAGGTAAGTTTGTAGAACTTTTGTATTGCGCAATGTTATTGTAATCTCGCCATACATGGCACTGACTGGCCTTTACGGATCATGTGTGATGATGTGTCAACAAATATTTAGGTAAAATTAATTTCATTATTACGTGTTTTTATGGCCTTTCCTCTTGGGATTGAAGTATGTTTTGGCTGAAGCCCAAGCAATCCAACAGCATGGAATACATGTTAAACATTCCAAAGTGCTCTGTTATTAGTTTACTGACCCAGATAGATGTCGAGTCAATTGACCATATGGGATGGTATTGTATGGATGATTACCATCTAAGCACTAACTATATCAAGCGTTGCTCAACTTCCCTGCACTTTGTCAGCATCTTAGTCTTTATATTCATGATTGTTTTTTGAGATTGTGAGGTGACTGATAACTGTTGATATTTTTTTCTTTCTTTATTCAACTAAGAACATTAAATTAATTAAAAACAGTGACTGATAACTGTTGATATTTTATTTATTTCTTTATTCAACTAAGAACATTAAATTAAATAAAAACAGACACATTAGTTATTACAATAATTTCAAATACAATGGGAACACATACAAATCATTAGGAACAAAAGTGATTCGTTCACAAGGCTAAGCTGCAAAGTATAGTTATGTGTTATTACCAAGTAGACCGTTAGTTACAATTTACATGAAACAATTGTTTGATTTATTGAACAGTGTTTAATGAAAACTTCAGATTTTCTGCTACTCTTTTGTTATCACTACGTATTCTGTTAAATAGTTATAGTTTATGTGAAACAGTTAATTTTTTGATACAATGTCCAGTGTTTAACAAAAATATTGCTCACAAGAAGTAAAAAAACAACAAGCTAGTTAAACAAGTAACTAAATCAATTACATCAATGCTAGTGAATAATCTGTAATTAAAATGGCTGAAAGACTTGAAACCTTAATCAGTCATTTGAAACATTCTGTCTTCACAGTATTACTGATTCTTGAACAAAATAGCTTTTGTTAAAGAGTGACGAACAGAAGAACGCTGTAGCATTTGGTTTGTTAAATTAACAGCATGGAATCGCCGCAGTTTTAGGAACACCCTACAGATGTTACGAACAAGATCAGTGTAATGACTTTCGATACCATAAAGTGTGTCACAGAAGTGCTGACTCAAATCACTGAACAGATTGTCTGGAATGTTCTCTAATACTTTTGCTTCCAAGGCTTTTCCCCATTGATCCTGCTTCGACACATGATGGAAATCAGCGTTGGATCTCAAAACCTTCTCGGCATGTTCTACAATTTTCACAAGACTAGTTGAGGGTGTCACAAGTCCTCCATTGTTCTTTATTTCCAACAGACTGTTTCTTTTTGGTCCTGCCCTTTCAACCAATGCTGATAAGCAATCACCACATGAAATAGTTGCTGACAGCCTGCGAACAATCCAACCGGCTATATATGACAAAATATTTGTAACAAATGGTGACAGCTTTGTTAAAGTGCAATAATCATGCTCATGGTCAATGTGATCAAACTGACGAGGCAAAAATTTATCTGTTTCCTCATCTGATGGATGTAAATGAAGAAGATCTGTTTGGTCTTGTGGCATACAATTTCCATTGGTAGTGGGAGAAATTGAGGCTCGGTTCAGCAGAGTACGGTAAGCACTGGAAAATTGTTTGGCACTTGGGTTATTATTCCACCCACCCATTCTTCGTACGCAACCAAAATACAGTTCCAGGTGATCTTGAGAGAGTTTGTAGGTCAGCAGGTAGCGTTGATGGCATGGACTTCCTTCAGAAAAGATGACATTTCCAATATGAATAAGGCTATCTATATTTACAACAAAGCCTAATGCAGCCATACGACGATGACTTTCGCAAACCTTCTGCCCACTGCTAGTTTCCATATTCAAGAACATGTGCCTAGACTCATTCAGAAATGGAGTTACAGCTCTGAGTCCATTACATGTCAAGGCCTTCTTGTATCCCTTTCCTACAACTGACCGACTGTTAAAGATATCAAAAAGCCGATCAACAGTTTCAATAAATTTTCGGGTCCCGAAGGTGCCGGAAAATCCAGGATACTTGTTGACATCCAGAAATTCCAAGGCCTTGGCAACTGATGAACTGAGAGTTTGTGCTGCCAATCGTACTTTCATCTTCTGTTTTTGAAATTCCACATGTGCATTTGTCAACCTGTTGCCTGCTCGAAGACCATCCTTATCCTGCAATTCATGTAGATGAACAATGTTCGACCATCGAGCTTTGCCAATTTCAGGAATCATGATTTCTTTTAAAGCTTCCAATGCATTTCTCAACAACTTCAGCATGTGGCATGCATCAAAAAATATGTACACGTGTTCATTTATGAAAAAAGGATGTGGAAAGCTGCTTTTAATATTATTTGGCAACAAGGATCCGCCCAACTGGGAAACCATGCCCTGGTTAGTAGCATGTCCATCCATGACCAATGCCAAACCACGTATTCCGATTTCACCTAGTTTTATTAAAGCTGTTTGAATTAATTTGGCTTGAACAACTGAATTTATTCCTGTTATCAAAAAATAACCAAGAGTTACTTTCCAGTGACCTGTAAGTCCAACAGCCATTATGACCAATGCCTCAGTAGCTTCATGTTGCACGTCACTGTCAACTGAACCAGCTCCAAGATCAACAAAGCCTATCATTTTCTGAGTTTTCGCATCCCAGTCAACATGTTTCCTAATCGCCATTCCATTAGGTTGGACTGGAAACACGGTAGAACTTGAAGCAACAGGAACTGAAGGCTGGACTGGAAACATAGTAGAACTTGAAGCAACAGGAACTGAAGGCTGGACTCGAAACATGGTAGAACTTGAAGCAACAGGAACCGAAGGCTGGACTGGAAACATGGTAGAACTTGAAGCAACAGGAACTGAAGGTTGATCTGGAACCGAGGTGGAACTTGAAGCAACAGGAACTGAAGCCATCGCAGCTGTGCTGGTATTTGATGAGTGCCCGAGCGCTTTCGTAGCCTATGCAAAAGAAAACAAAGAATAATGTGTCCATGAACTACACAGGTGGCACAAGTGAAACTTAGCTATGAGTGCAGGGATGGCAGAGTACCAAGACCAAGACTTTTTAAAATGAATTCGAGTGCACCAGAGACCAAGGCATTGGTCTTGAGGACAACAAGACTGCATGATAGTGACTAACTGTACAGGGGAATGTTCACTTTCAAAACTGAAACTTATAAAGAATCACCTTCGCAGCACAATGGGACAGTAGAGTTTGAACTGGCTTTCACTCATGTGAACAATTCATGTGCACAGTAAATGATACCCTGAAAACCATTAATTTCAAGCCAGTTATAAATCAGTTCAAATGCTATCTGAAGAACTGTATCGATTCCATCTGCAACACCATTATAACGGTGTGTAAGACTGATTAGCAAAATGTCAGAGTCAAGACAAGAAACTCAGAAGCACTATGTTAAACTTTCGAACTGGGTTGATAAACAGGATGTGAAATCATGAGAATACTGCTCCCGTTGCTCTGATTTATTATAAAGGTTACTGTAAAATTTCTTATAAATCCCGCTAGTGTTTATTTATACAAATTGTTCTTACCTCTGGGTAAAGTGCTTTATTTGTATTTCCTCTTACCACGATCACTGCACCATTAACACACGAATGCACCTCTTTCTCAACTTATCAGCAATTTTCGTGCAATGTAATTCGTGTAATTGTTGCTGATACCGCATACTGACACCAAATACGACCCATTATTTATAATATTTTTGGCACTTAAGAGGCTGGCAATGTTTCCTGAGATTTTAATTTTTACAGATTTCATACCTCGCATTGTGGGAAACTGAACTTTGATGGGACTGCATCTTTCTTCAACACTGTTGCTCCACGATAAAACAGAAAATCATCCATCATGAAGTGCTCAGAGCACAACAAAGCAGTTGTACTAGGGTTCCAAATGTTGTGTTTGTTTGGGTCAATGCGATTCAATGCTTTCACCCAGGCTGATCGTCGCATCTCCTCAGCAGGAAACCTAAACAAGCAAAATCTACCATAGTCATGTTTCGGTACTACAGCTGTACTATTATTTCTGATAGTGTGCCATGAAATCCTGAAGTACAATATCTAGCGTTTACAGCAAACACTATCTCACCCTATAATGCCACAAATATTTTGTGTGCTAAATTAGAGACTATATTCATGTCCAAATGCACAGTCGCTTGATTACAATTGTTGATACTTTATCATTATAATGGGGTATGGCAAAAATGCAAGAAAACAATAAAGTTCAAAATTCGAAGTCATTGCTTTTGCAACCTGGATAAAATGATGAAGTTTTTCTCCAAAATCTGCACAACTGTTTGCTTATAATCTATGCTATCACAATTTTTGTCAAAGAATGCTAATATCACTAGAATGCAGCCAACAAGAGAACTTTGACTACACAATAACCTGGTAGGCCTAAAGGGTTTTAAAGTAACCGCATTGCCGTCTTGTTTATTTGCTTGACGTGCATGTGAAGTTTGCTGTAGGTGCCATATATGCAATCATTTGTGTTATTACAGAACTAAAATATACACAGACTAGTGTGTTTTAGCTGCGTACCTGTGAAAAGTTATTTTCCTCCCACAACTGTACGATCCAAATCGATTTGTGCAGCCGGTAGCACAACATGAACTAACCATTTCGATGCGTATAGTAAGCAGCGAAATTATGTAACACCTTATATTTTACGCTGTTTCGAAATTTTATTTAGAATTGGTTTCTTGATTTAAGTACTTTAGATAATTAAGCTTCGAAGTCTTCTGTCGTCTGCTCTGTTTTGCCCATAGACATTAATATGCCATGTTTATGTACTATTAATACATCTCAATGATGTTTATCACTGATGCGTATCTATTAATAGAGATCGTTGCTGTCTATGCCTTGACTGACTGAGCGATAATCCGAACTTTCAGAGCCCATCAGCTATCCAGTAACTATTAATACATATCAATGCATTATCTAATGACGGCCATTTTGGACGCCATCTTGGATTTTGGAAAGAGCTCCAGGGGGATTGTCGGGGACTTTTAGTATGTTATTCAACTCATATTCCTAGACCTATCCTGAAAAATTCAGCTTGTTATGAGAAATTTCCACCTTTCATCACATTTTGATCTAATGCTCTTGGACTATAGATAAGGATTAGGTTACAGATAGACTGAAAGGTAGATAGATGTACTTGCATGTATTAGTGCATGCCACGCATACACACACGCACACATGCACAGAGACATGTGCACATACACACTATGCAACGATCGCGCTCATCTGATGATCAGACGGCTTGGATACGCTTCGTCCGTAACATGCATCGACGCTACAAGGAGAAGGAGGGTTCATACTGGGAGCGATTGATCACCTCCAGCGCTGGTGATAGTCGGCGTCTCTGGGCCACCTTCAAGGATCTCCTTGGCAGGCCTCGGCCTTCCAACACGCAGACCGCTCCGTTTACAGCTGAAGCCTTTGCGGACTACTGCGAATCCAAGATTGCCTCCGTCCGCCAGGATACTGCCCAGTCGCCTGAACCTGTCTTTACTTCTACGAGCTGTCGCCTTACAGCCCTCGCTGAGCTCAAGGACTTTGACCTCCGAAGCCTGATCCTCTCCTCTCGGCCGACATCATCGGAGCTGGATCCTCTTCCTGCGTTCCTTGTCCAGGAGTCGGTTGACATTCTTCTACCGTTCCTCACACTACTCTGCAACACCTCACTTCGGGAAGGAGCATTGCCGCCTTCCCAGAAGCGTTCGATCGTCACACCGATCATCAAGCAGCCGGGACTTGACTCGGCTGTTCCATCGAGCTATAGACCTATAGCCAATGTCACATTCATCTCTAAAATTATTGAAAAATTGATTGCTAGTCAGCTGTTTAGCTATTTGGACGCCAATAATCTGCTTCCTCCATCCCAATCTGGGTTCCGTAAGGGTCACTCTACTGAGTCCCTCCTTCTCCGCCTTCTCTCAGACGTCTATGGTGCCATGGACTCATCCCAGCTCACTCTGCTGGCCCTTTATGATGTGAGCGCTGCCTTTGACTCGGTAGACCACAGTCTCCTCCTGAGTCGTCTCTCCTTAACTTTTGGTATCCGGGACCTACCACTTCTCTGGATCTCTTCTTACCTCTCGGAGCGCTCCTACTCTGTTATCTTTCACTCATCTAGATCGTGCTGGCGTCCTGCTCCTTTTGGTCTCCCACAAGGTTCTGTTCTTGGGCCACTCCTCTATATTCTCTTTACTGCAGATATTGGAACTATCCTTGCATCTTGCTCCCTCTCGAGCCATTCTTACGCTGACGATGTCCAGTCTTATACGCATTGTCTAGCATCCCAGGCTGGTTCTGCGATCAGACTTGTGTCGCATGCCACCGATGCTCTTACTTCCTGGATGGCATCCAATCGATTACGCCTTAACCCGTGTAAAACTAACTATATCTGGCTTGGTACCCGCCAGCAGTTGGATAAGCTGGACCTGGGGTCTCTCTCCTCCGATTTTCCCACCTTCGTCTTCTCCACCTCTGTCCGGAACTTGGGGGTGGTCCTGGACCAAGAACTGACTTTTGTGCCGCATATCGCGGCCCTGACCCGTTCTTGCTACTACTGCCTGCGCCAACTACGGGTAGTGTCCCGCTCTCTCTCTCCCTCCTCTGCTTCCACCTTGGTCCATGCCTTCATCGTTAATCGCCTTGACTACTGTTCCTCCCTCTACTTTGGGCTTCCACAGGTCCGACTGCATCCCCTGGAGGGGGTCTTGCGGGCTGCTGCTCGTCTGGTGGGTGGTGTCCCCAAATATGGTCACATCTCTGCGTACATGCGGGATGCCCTCCACTGGCTTCCGGTCCAGCAGCGCATTCACTATAGAGTCTATTGCATAGTCTGGCATTGTCTTCTCGGCACAGCGCCAGCTTACCTTCGGGAGCTCTTTACCTTGACCTCGGCCTGCTCTGGTCGCCGATCTCTGCGCTCGGCTACCAGAGGTGACTTTGTAGTCCCACGAGCACGCACTGCCACTAGACAGCATAGGGCTTTCTCGGTCGTAGGTCCCTCTCTGTGGAATGGCTTACCCTCTGACCTGCGCTCTCTCCCTCGGGTCATGTCTAGTACCTTTTATAAGAACCTTAAGACTTTTCTTTTTGACCGGGCTTGGGTCGGGAGTGCCTCTGAGTAGTTGCCTTGAAGGGGCGCTATATAAATTCCGTTGATTGATTGATTGATTGATGCATAATGCAGCACATGAAATGTAGGTGATTATTATTTATTAGGCTCATTTTAGGAACCTCTTAAAAGCTATGAGAGGTTCTTGAAATGTCTTATCGAGAATCACATTTACTACTCTTTTATGTTGCTTTATTTATGAAATTGTGTAATTGTTTTGAATAATAATAATTTGTATAGCTACCAATTCTGAGCTTACCCATTAATTTTTAGAGTGAAACCACTGACTGGTTGATTCTTTTATCAATTGTATTTGGTAACTTCTGTTGTGCCAGTGTCTAATGCACAAGGTATCAACGAAAGGTGCACCAAAACCAAGCCGTAGCTAACTTATTTACTATTTAACTAAAATCGAATTAATTGACTAATTTATTTATGAAATTTCTTCAGTTCGTAGGTAGAGTGTCAGAATGAGTTCTTTAAGTCGACTAGCGTGCGCACAAAGTCATCAGGTCTACAAAGTTGGAAGGTTTGTTCCTTCTGCTGCTGCTGTCAAACGGCAATATGGAGGAGATGTTCAGTTCCAGCCAGAGAAGGGTGCTCGCGTCATTGACATGAGGAGTGATGTCCTGACGAAACCGACTCCTGCCGTACGAGATGCCATGGCGAAAGCCAGTGCAGATGACGATGTATATCGTGAAGAGAGGACAGTTCTAGGTAACGTACAATTGTTCGGAATGAAATGCGATAGTTGTGTGCCCATTCAGGCTACTTGTATCGACTCAGAAACTGGCCATGGCCAAGCAGAAGAGGGCAATTAGTTTCAAAAACTGTTGTAGAGTTTCCTTTGTTTCCTCTGTACTGAAGTTCATGGGCTTAGTGTCCTTGGATGTTGATTGTGTGCCACCACGTGTTTCACCATCCAGGTATATGAAGACTGTAATGTTATGCAAAGAAATGAGGTTATCAGAACAACGTCATGTGCTACTCCAAACAGATAACCTAGGTTTGTATTCCCTACTCAGAACACAACGGCTTGGCATTGCATTGTAGAAAGAGCTAAGATGAGTTTGCAATCAAGGAGGGATAGAGTGAGGGAGAGAGTATGTTTACCACCGGCAATTTGAGCTTTGATTTATGTAAATGGCACGGAGTTGTTTGGCTTACAGAATCGCCAATAAAGTATTCCGACAAACCGCTCTTTAAATTCACTACTTTAGACATTGTAACATTGTAATTGCCTTTGCTAAGTTTAAACAAAAACATCCAGTTTATGATTATACGATGCGACGAAGTACAACATTCATCAAGTCTGGTAAAGCCTATGGCGACACCAAAAAAACAAGTGCCATGAACCGATAAGTAAGCAAGAAACCCAGCGCAGCGCTACCATTGCTACTGTGGCATGCTTTATACAATGTATATTACATATTGTGCACCATGTGTGCTTGCATTCTCCAAACTTGTGTTGATCCGTTTGACCTGAATCTCTCAGTTTCATGGTCTGAACAGTGGTAAAAATGACGGTTTTCAACCTCATCAAACCCAAGTTTTGAAGCATGTGTAAATCCTGGTTTGGGGTTTTAAAATGGCCAGGTACCCATAGACCCAGGTTTGCAGTTTTTACTGTATTTTGTACTTTAAACAGGTGTAATTGGCATCCCCTGGACCACTATGGAAGAAAAAGGAAAAGGAAGATGAGAAAAAAGAGGAGTAGGGAAGACATTTTTATGATAATTGTGTGTTATCTATGTTTCATTTTGTTCTCAGACTTGGAGTCTCAGATGGCAAAGATGTTTGGAAAAGAGGCTGCTCTCTTTGTTCCAAGTGGCACAATGGGAAATCTTATTGGTGGCAAGTAGTATCTTGTTCATACAGTTATTTAAGACAATAAACCTGATGCAGTAAGGCTTGGAGAAATTTGACTGCAATGAAAATGAACAATTTTTTGTTCCTATTAAATGATTTCACTTAAATCTTAAATACCTGTTGCCATTACGCAAACTTTACTTTTAGTGTGAACTTAAAGTGATTATAATTGTTAGTAACTTAACTTGTTTTGGTCCTCTTAAACTAAAATGTACAATTTTTTATTTAGAATTTTTGAATTTATTTATGCTGTAGACAAATTTTATAAATTTTTTTCGGGGGGACGGGAAAGCATTCAGGTTAGCTTTAAACAATGCGTGTTCCTGTAACATATTTATGGTTTTCCTGTAATTCTTGCAGTGATGAGCCATTGTCAAAGTCGAGGTCTTGAAGTTCTGCTTGGAGACAAATCACATATGTTCATGTGGGAGCAAGGAGGAATATCACAGGTATTAAATATGTAAAATATGTGCCATATTTTCCAGACTAAAAGTCGCAGTTTTTCGAATGGACTTCCTGTTGATAGGGCAACTTATGTTTGAACTTTAACAGCAAGACATTTAATGTACAAGCTTCCCACTGAGAATTACCAATATGAGAATTGTCTGGTTAAATATTAGACTCTAACTGCTATTAAAAGTAGTGCAAGACTAACGTCGAGTGTTAGTTTGGCCAGAAAGCTCAAAGGCATTACACTGTCTGATGCAAAAGCCATTATGCTGTAGCCTGCTGCCTGCTGATAGTGTCCAATTACTTTAAAAGGCCACAGTTCAACTTGTAGGAGGGATAAAGTTATTGTGCTTTACACCCAGACAATTGATGTTTCTGGCTACATTAGTATAACCTCTTTGCAGACCTTACTTGTAAGCAGAAGCAACCTTGTACCAAAGTGCCTGGGAAAAGCCACCTTGTAGCAAACTGCCTTGGGAATGAAGCTGCCTAGATTGGTTGATAGGTGACCATGTGCGCCGTTGTGCGGCTACCTGGTGAGCCTTCCATTCTTTATTGGTCAGTAAATGAGTAACAGTGCAGGTTGGGAGGCATTCTGTCATTGGACTGCTGTGATCGATTGCCTGTCTGACCCTTTGGATCTTGATCTGAAGCAGATTTTGACACTACCTGCCTATCGATTTTGTGTTGACTGAGCGCTTGTCAATAGGCTGGTTCCAGCAACTTGGTTTTGTGGGCATTATAGAAATCTCGAGATTACGATTGTGTTTGTGCCACTTTTAAGTGATCCTTCAACCTTGAGACCACACTTTTGAGGAGCTTCTTTAGAGGCAGGCAGACAGACACTTGTGCTACCTCTACCTTTGTTGTCTAATCTTGGATATCCTTGTTTAACCCAACATTTAATGTTTTGAATTAGGTAGGTGGGCTCCATGCGCGCACAATTCCAAACAAGCCTGATGGTACGTTTGACCTTGACGTGCTTGAGGACAGCATCCGCCCTAAAGACGACCCCCACCAGCCATGGACCGGACTGATTGTGGTGGAAAACACGCACAACTACTGCGGTGGAAAGGTTATGCCAATCGACTTTCTGGCTAAGGTAGGAACAGACTAATTGTTTAGTAATGGGTATCTGACGGTTCCGTTTCTGAGTTCTACACATTATTTGTCTGACTACATGGCACCTGTAATGTAGACATTGTCTATAAATATTACTACTGTAGTTATGAGTGCCGGATTTAGACTTGGTGAGGCCCTAATCTATAGAGCTTGGAGGTCCCTTGTTAAAGAATTACACCGGAAGGTCTCACAAAACTTGAAAACATATATCTTTTAATTATTTTATAGCATGAATGGGTGCCACGTTTAATCTATCGCAAGACCAGAATTTTACCACTCACACTTTTATCCGCTCTGCATAGTTGACACCAACTCAGGCTAGAGGGAATTTGCTATGCAAGCTGTTTAAACAGGTTCTACTTAATTAATATATATATAATTATATACATTACACATTATAAATTTGTTAAGAAGCCCCCAAAATTCTGAATTTTTTAGGCCTCTGCGGATTGTGAGGCCCTAAGCTGTAGCTTTTTTTAAGCTTATACCTTAATCTAGCATTGGTAGTTATCTTGCCTCTGCTTCAGTCCCTTTTCTCTTGCTAATGCCTTCATCCAACAAAATCACTCAAGCCTTGTACTTGGGCTTCAAAAGCTATTATTGACATTTGTAATTATTAAAGTAACTAGTAGTTGTTATTGTAAAAGGACATTTTGATAGCACTTTAAGAATCTCTTATAGATGATTATTTGCCTTACCTTGAGCACAAGTCACAGTAAAGAAATAAAAGCAGATTAATGACTGTGGACTTTACCCTGAAGAGCTGTTATACATGGTACAATTAGTCCAAGGAGTCGAAGGCTGTACAGAGGCTTGAGCTGAGATATTGTAAACAAACCGGATTGGCAAAGTTTAGTGATTTGAAGTGACTTCTGCAAATTTGGCCAAGCAGAACAACTGGAGTGCATTTTGGCCCTGCTGATAATTGGAGTGATTTTGCAGCGTTTGGCTCAACCAGGGGCGTCTACACCATAGAAACCTTGGAGCAAATGCTCCATCCAAAAAATAAGGGGGGAAGATCTGTCAGTGTGTGTTCCACCATTTTAGGGGGGAAGCAAGGGGAAGGGGAAGAAGAGGGGAAGGGGAAGTTGCTCCATTGACTTAGGGGGTAATAGACGCCCTTGGGCTCAACTGATAACTGGAGTGAACCTTGGCTCAGCTTATAAATGTCCAGAATAAACTCTGCTTTGTGCTAAACTGACAACTGCAGTGAATTCTGCAGTTGTGGTCCAGCTGCCATATAAACCAAAGTGCAGCTTATCTTTGACCATGGAACAGAATAGGGTAAAGGGTCAACCTGCTGACCTTGAAAAGTAAAGCGAAAAGAAGTTTATTATCACTAGAATTCATAAGAATTAACCCTTTAACGATGCAAGGGATTATTAGTTTTCCATACATTTTAGTGTACACTGTACACTCATCGCTAACGTGTTGACAGAGGAGTTCAGTTGTTCATTTATCTTAGGAGCTCTAGAACAGAGTATCCCAAACTGTGGGTCGCGACCCAAAAGTGGGTCGCGAAGCTCTGGAAAGTGGGTCGCCAAATTTGTTCGAGTAACATTTTGCTTTTTGCAGCAACAACATTTGTATATGAATGGGCTATAACCAGCTGGATTGCAATAAATTGTAAACTGTTTTTACCTAAGTTTCCTTGTAATGCTTTAAATTTCTGAGCACTGTACGAGTGTACGTAAATCAGCATATTTCGATACCAATTTACAGAGCAAATTTTAGTACACAATGCTTAATTTCACGCAGTGGGTACCGAGACTGCCAAGATATTCACAAGTGGGTCGCGACCCAGAGAAGTTTGGGAACCGCTGCTCTAGAAAGTATATTTCATAGTAATAATTTTCTACCGTCATGAGGAATAAACCTATTATCTCCATTAATCTGCTAAGATTTAATGAGAGTATTTAACACCATAATTCTCGTAGCCTGTGTATGTAGCCCAGTTACCAGTGAGAAGTTGCGGAGGACAATACTTGTGTCGCCGCCAAAAACCTGCAACCTTGACCTATTCCAACTTTCATCCTCCAGGAGTTCATTGACACTCTTCTGCCGTTCCTGACTGTACTTTGCAACCGTTCCCTTTGCGAGGGTGTCATCCCTGCTTCACAGAAGAGATCTATTCTTGTCCCTGTACCTAGGGCTGAGGGACTTGACATGGCAGAGCCTACTAACTTTAGTCCAATAGCAAATGTTTCCTTTATGTCTAAAGTTATTGGGAAGATTGTAGACACCCAGCTTACAAATTACCCGGACAATAATGGTCTCTTGCCAAAATATCAGTCGGGTTTTGCATAAGGGTCACTCCACGGAAACCCTCTCTGACATTTATGGGGCTATCGATAAATCACAGGTCACCCTACTAGCATTATTTGATGTGAGCTCTGCATTTGACACCGTTGGTCATGAGATTCTTCTGCAGCACCTATCCATCTCATTTCACCTCTCTGGCAATGTCCTTAGCTGGCTAGTGTCCTTGCTCCAGGACCGTTCCTTTATGGTGTCCCATGGTTCCACTAGATCCCTCTGGGTCCCTGTGCCATTTGGCCTGCCCCAGGGCTCTGTCCTCGGTCCTTTGTTATATATACTCTACACTGCTCGCAGCTGGGTCTGTCCTTAGCCTGTCATATGGTGATGACCTTCAAGCCTACGTCCATTGCCATGCGGGGCGGGCGACTGCTGCAGTGGGAGCAATAAGCCAGGCCATGGAGACCTTGCAGGCCTGGATGCCATCTAACCGCTTGCAGCTTTACTCGACCAAGACACAGCCTTCTTGACCTCAGTTCAGGGCCTGGGAGTAATTATAGACCAGGAACTCACCTTTGTCCAGCACATTAATCTTCTCTGTCGTAGCTCTTATTATCAGCTCCGACAACTCAGGGTCATTTCCCGCTCCCTCTCTCCAAATGCAGCCTCTACACTTGTCCATTCTTTTGTGATCTCCTGCCTTGACTACTGCAGCGCTATATATGACTGGCTCCCAGCCTGCCGGCTGAGGTGTCTTAACAGGGTCCTACGCATGGCTGCCCGACTGGTGGGTCAGATCCCTAAGTTTGGCTGAGTCTCGCGGTACATGAGGGATGTTCTCCACTGGCTCCCCTACCCGCAGCACATTGCCTACCGGGTCTCGGCCCTGGTCCGGCAATGTATGGAGGGCCTGGCACCTCCATACCTGCGAGAGCAGTACCGTGCATTCTCTGTGGCTGGCCAACCTGGAATGGGCTCCCTTTAGCACTGCAATTAACGCCAATAGGTCACCCTATCTTGTTTCTTTCTAGCCTTAAAACTGTTATGTTTGACTGTGGTTGGGCTGGGAGTGCTCCTGAGTAGATAATCTTGAAGGGGCGCTATATAAAACCATTGAAATAAATAAATAAATGATTTTCTGGAACCATAACTTGAACACGTATATTAAGCACCATGAAGTGAAATAGAATGAGATTGCAAAACATGAAATATTTCAGGTGAAGGCAAAGGCAGACAAGCACAATATTCCAGTACACATTGATGGTGCTCGATTTCTAAATGCTGCAGTGGCTCTTAACGTCACGCCAAAAGACCTCATGGAATACGCCGACTCTGTCAGCTTCTGCTTCTCAAAGGTAAAAGCCAGAAGCAGATCATCTCGATTTACACTTCGATGTGGTTTTGTGTGTACAAACTGCGCTGTGCGTTTGCTAGTTTTCATTAAAGAATATACTTGCTTACTTACTTAATAACTATAAGGACTTAAGGAGCTATGAGAATGGACTCCTGAAGGACCTGCAATCTACTTCTTTTTCACCCGTAGATGTGAAATCTCCTCCGTTTTGTCCTCTTCCGTGCAACTTTTCACTGTGGACTGAAAACTGAGCTTCACAAACTATCTTCTCCTGCATTTGATCCTGCACCATTCTACGACCATTGCTACCACTGTGTTCGCTTTCCTCCGTAGAACCATCCTGTCGTCACTGGCCTGATCCCCCTCCTGGATTATGGACTAGCTCAGAATCTTACTCAGGAACCTGCTCTAGCATACTTGATTTAATATAGCACCGGTGAATGCTACTTTGGACAGTTGCCAACAGAAGCGTAGACCAGAGTTTCAAAGTATGTTGAGACCATCTGTTTAACTGGTAAATTATATTAAATGTTTTTAAATGTGAAGAGACTTCATCTTTGAGCGAAAGTCAGAGAAAAGTTATAACTCAATTGCTCACTAGATATGTTGTAACATGTGTATTTTTATAGATACAGACAAAGATAATAAAATTATATCTCGCGCATCCTCTATAAAAAAATTTGAGTACATTCCACAACAACCCATAACCAGCATAACTTTAATTTATATTATTTACATTATCTATTCTCTTGTTCATGGTTGTGGTGTGCCAACCAGTTTTGCCTAATAAACGAATATACATACATATTTCTGCTACTTCTGATATGGGTTTTGAGTATTTGGTTTAACATGTTGACAGCTAGTTGATGTGTTGGCTATTTGAATTTTCAGGGCGTTGGAGCTCCAATTGGTAGCATTTTGGTTGGAAGTCATGAGCTAATAGCCAGGTAGCCATCAAGTTTTTCTGATTTTGTGATTATATTTATTAAATTCCATTCTGTTAAAGATGTTTGTGAAAATAAGTAACTAAATATACCAGTTGATGTGGTCTACTGTGTTAGTAGAAAGATCAAACATTATTTGGACATTTACATAATGTCTGTTAAGAATCTCTCAATGGCATTGGGATATGGCTACCTGACAGATTGAAAGAGGTGCCACATATACTGCATTGCATTTGAACAAGTTACTCTATGTTTGTGTTTGATATCACTGGTGACACTTGACGTGAAGATTAATGACATGAAAATCAAGGCAGCAATGAGTTACTTAAGTGTAACTGGTCTTTCATCACCGATTGGAGGCATTCAGTTTGAAATGTGACAGTTTGCTGATTTCTGCTACACAGTCTATGAAGTATCAATGTGGTTAAGGATGCGGGTTATCTTTATTGCTGCAAGAATTCTTTACACTATTAGTTGTAAAGTTAATGTAGTCAGTTAACTTGTAAATTATATAGCACATTTTATTAACCTGTCTAAATGCTCCTTCCTAGCCTAGGTAATGTAACAGTTCAATAAGCATAAAGTTGTCGGTTGGTCTGTCTTTGTTAGGGCGCTGCGCCTGCGTAAGGTTCTTGGTGGAGGTTGGAGAAAGCCAGGATGCTTGGCAGCTGCAGCAATGGTTGCGATGGAAGATGCATCTCAGAAGCTGCAACAGGATCACAAGAATGCAAAAATGTTTGCCAAAGGTAATTCTGGTTTTTATTTACCTGCCTTATCAGACTTTATGTGGAGCACTGCAGTGGGAAACATTTCTGTGTGGTTGTGCGTCGAGCTAACAAGGGACGCACCCCAGAAATCGTAGGCTAAATTAGCCAGTGTGCAACAGATCTTGCTCTGGACAGTGGTACATGGTAAGGTAGGGTAGTATGTTGTCATATATTGATTTGATGTCTTTGGCCCAATTATCATGTCCATTATCAACCTCTGTCTTGCTGAAGGCTACATCCTTGCTGACATCACACATGCCGTAGTTCTGAAAGAACCATCGCTTTTTGCCGAGGATCTGTCAAAATACTGCCCCGTATCTACTTTTAATTTCATTTCTATGAAAACCAGCCTGCACCAGCGACATACAAAGTGACAACAGACCTTGACCAACTGGTTACCAATCAAAATAGACAAGTAAAAGTCTGTTCATCTGTTGTATGTTTTCATTCTAAAGAACGTTTGTTGCACAAGTCTCAAATTCAAGTATAAGTACTTTACTTTGTTTCAAGTACGAATTCTTTTGTCTCAATTGCGAGTACCAGAACTTTAAAAGCTGTACTCTAGTTGTATTTGAGTACAAGTGCCAAACTTGTGCAACATCTTTGGTTATTTAACCCACAAAATATTAGAAATGGTTGTCCTTTTGAGGAGTACTGTTGTCTTGTTTCCAGTTGAGCTGAAAACCATACAACCTCTGAACCTGCTCTTTAAATACCGGTGAAGAATTTTGATATGTAACTATAGTTTGATAGATAACTATAGTTTGATAGATAAACATAATGGTTCAGTTGTTAAGTTAACTTACCTATACTGTTGTTATAACATTCCCAGAAATTAGTGCACATGCTGCAGGAGTGGTGCGTATCGACCTTGAAGGAGTGCACACAAACATGATAATGGTCGAGATTTTAAGAAAGGACTTGACAGCAGCAGATTTCTGTAAGCGGCTTTCACAGGTATGGTCAACCACTCTATTCAAGCTTTGCTTTGCTTCCATTATCCCTTAGTTGGCCGACCATAAGAGTTTTAAATCCTTGAAACTTGCTCTCCTGTTCAACAGTAATGTCTGGCATATACATATACCTAGATTCACGTGGTGCTTCATTGTAACGCTCCCCAGCTGAACTCCCAATGTATGGCAAATGCATGTGTCGGAATTCACCTGCTGACATAGTTATTCATATATTTTCAGCTTATTTTATTTTAAATTTCAGAATGAGGTCTGCGACTGAGTTGCCATTTTAAGCTATGCCAAGAATTCTTTTAAAACTGTTTTTCTCAAATTAAATACCACCTGAGACTAGCTGTAACAGCCACGTGTAACAATATAAATTAGCAATAGTAAAATACCAAAAGTAAACTAGTAAAATCACAATAGTAAATTTTATTTATCATAATTAGTTACCTATCGCAAAATCTGAGAAACAAAAGTTGGCCATTTGTGATAAATGCATTAAGACAAAACTGTTTATACTTTAACAGTCTTAGTGGAAAATAAATACTTTTCATATGGAAGTTTTTAAGACATTTGGAAGTTTGGACTTTTTTCCTTCAAGGCTTGCATTCAAACTTTATATCTTTTGCAATGGAAAATAATATAAAATTTTACTATTAATACAGTGTTAAATGGCTAGAAAATTTAGTTGCATTTATTACTGCTTAATTTGCTCATATGTTGCAGTCTTCCTTTCGTATAGAATATTCAAAATTTCAAACTTTCAGGTAACTGAAGGCGAGCGTGCTGAGCTGAACAAAGTAATTCAGGTTCGGGTAAACCCAGCACGTGTTCCTAGGAATGTGAGGGTTTGCACGTTGGCTAATTTGACAGCCAAGGACATGGAATGGGTCATCAAGAAGTGGTTATATGTTCTGAAAGAACTGGCAGCATGAAATTACATTCTTGAAGAATCGCGCAACTGATGATTGGCATGGACCCACTAAAGTTTCTATTGAAGCCATTTTTAGGAAATTTTCGGAATGTTAATAGTTTTGTCCACCTGATAGGTTCTAGATCTTATGACTATCTTCTCTTGAAGAGTCTAAAAAATGCTGTTATATTGTGTTCTTCCTCTGAAGTCTCAACAGTAACTTCTTATAGCAACAGACTTGTGTGGCTTGATGGTTTATTAATAGATGCCAGTGGCTAACAGACTGTTTTATTTCCATATAAAAATCAAAGTGCCACAAAATGGCCATCTCGTGAAGGAGGCATGGAATGAAGCTGGTGTTTAAGAACTGCCACTATTATACTGCATAATACTGATGAAATAATTATGTGCATTAATAGTAAGTTGTATTTTGAAAACCATCATCTATTATCTGATATCGTTCCCTTCTAAGCAAAGATGCTGTTATAGGCATGGGACTATTACATTTATAATACATAGGACTATTATACGTTTACGTGTTATATGTTTGCTGGAAATATTATGACTAATAGAATAAACTTCTAGATAGTTCTAAGGTCTGATCTAATGCTGTTTTGGTTATGGTATTGATTTATTACATATATTTATTTTGGCATTTTAGGGTAATTTTTATTTGCAGTAATTTAGAAATCGTAATCACACAGAGTGATATATTGTGCAAAGGTGCTGTGCTGTAACTGTCAAGAACCTGGTTACCCTCATATGCCAAATCTAAGAAATTTAAGCTGCCATTAAGGATCTGATAACAAAATATTTGATTTAAAACTACTGAAAAGTTGTTTTAAACTATTCTGCTATTAAAGTGATATGTTTAAAAGGATGCTTTGTGATGCTTTACTTTTGAATGCATGCTTATTGTGCATACCTTTATTTTCTTCATATATGTAAACATCTACATATAGCATGGACTTGTTTATGCATTCCGGTTTAGGTACCATTAACACAGTGATGTTATGTACCCCAAAGATATTACTTATCATGCTGTGTTGGTTAATTTACTGTACCAGGAATGCAGTGTGTCTCTAAATATTGACTTTTTCAAGTCATTATCCTTTTGTACGCACGGCTTGGTTTACACACCGTTTCGTAAGGCATATCTCTCCAAGACTTTGAATTAATGGGTCCACACTGTTTACTGCTTGCATTAGTAATGTTAATGTTTTTGGGAATTTGACTGGTTAGATTTAGCATAACCTTGAAAAATTCCATTCAGAACATTGTGTTTCAGAATACCCATATGTAATATTATGAAATTTGTGGCTTTACAGATTTTGTAGCATGTAGTAGGTAATATGAACTATTATTATGAACATTATTAACACATGCAACATAGCTATATTGTACCGAGGCTCAAAGTTTTATATTTTTACTGTTTAATTTTTGTTCTGTAATGTTGCGATAGTTACTTAGAAGTTATTCATGTGCCACTTTTTCTTGATTAAATTTTATGGTGCAAACGTCATTTGAAATTATAAACAGGGCATTGTCAGCTGTATGTGATGTATGTAGCTTCAAAGCAGGATTGGTTGCATAGGCGTAATTTGTGGGGGATACGAAGGGTGCCCGTACCCCCACTTTTTGGACTGGGGGTACCAAACCCCCCACTTTTTAACAATGCCGGTGAATATTTTATTATTGTGCCTTTCCAGAGATCGCAGTCTCAGCCTTGCTTCGTGTATGTAAGAAATTGGTACCCCCCCCACTTTTTAGACCAAAGTTATGCCCCTGATTGGTTGTAGTCATTGGATAGATTTACTGTACTTTAATAGTAATAGTAATCAAGCAGCTGGATTCTGTACTTTGTCAAGTTTCTTTGTACTCAGAACTACACCTTTTCTTAATTAAATTCCAATTTATCATGTTTCTCAAATTAATAGTATTATATCTAGATTTGTTCTGCATGCTGTGAATCAGTATTATTTCTTCACATTGTTATATTTGTGGTGTTCTAGGTTCTATTTAGTAATTAATCCACACTTGTATTTTATTGTTTTAATGCATTTGAAAACTATTTTGAACTTAATTAATTAAGATATTTATGTTTTTCTGTTGGTATAATCTTACTGGATATTAAATAAGACAGCATCAACATGTTTTGCAATCTATTAGCAGGCTTAGTTTACATTTTTTTCTGCAGATCGATTCATGTTTAGTTAATCAAATGCTGTACATTAAAAATAAACTTCAATATATTTTGATGTCTTTTTTAACTAATGAACTTGAGTGAAGACATCCCAAATACTATCGGATATCATATGTCAAAGATGACTAATTCAGTAGGCTTGAACAGTTGTAAAGGGAGTGGCATGATTATGCTTTTCACAATTGCGGTTAGAGTTCCTCATTGCATATTTTAACGGTAGAACTAGTGTGACAAATGTCCCAGTATTTTTAAGATTTGTCCCAGTAGTTTGGGTGATTTGTCCCAGGTAAAGTGGCTAAAATGGACTCCATTTGGCAGCAAATGCTCTAAAATGCATTGTCGGTTGGGGCTCTGCCCCTCCCCCGGACTCCCTAGTCGTGGCCGACTTTGCCCCAGTAGTCCAAATCCGTTAAAATACGCACTGGAGTTCCTGCTGGATCACCTTGTGCAAATTGACTTCGTTCAGAAGGCATTGTTTGTTAAGAGAATTCATGGAACACCTGGAAAATTTAGGGTTAATTTATAACCACTAGGTAATTCATATTTCATTCACTGTGTAGGCCTACATACTCTGTATCTGTGTGTATGTATTGAGATTTGAGAATAGGTTCTCAAGTCTTGTGGTGGCAGACTGGCAGTCACTGGCTGTGATCTTTGTTTGACAGGTTGGGAGACACGGGACACTTTTGAACTGATGCGTGAAAAAATTTGACCTTTTTGGTGTTTCTTCAAAATTTTGGGGGATAACTGTATAATGTGTCCCCCCACTGCTAAAGGTGGGGGTCTTGTCCCGCTCTATCCCCGGGATAGCCACCCATGGTGGCAGTTATGGTGTAGGCACTCTGGACTAAAATTCATTCGACTAGCACTGCTACTGCTGCTCCAAACGATGGAGTTAACTGCCAATCTGTCCCAGCTCAAATTCTCCTCTTTCACTGAGTAAATTAAAAAATCTTGTTATATCTCACTTCAAGCTTTGCCCGAGGCAGCTACTGTGTAGGGACCTGGGTACAAGTCCTTCACCACCACCACCACCATGATGGCATTTATTATTGTGAATATTGTTAACTCAGATAAGTGTAATCCTTCAGGAATAAGAAATTATGTTTAGGCTGTTAACTGAAATCAGGAAGATCAAATCACGTCCTTAGTCACATTAGATAAAGTTTTCCTTAACTATCAGATCTGATCAGCTTACTTGACACCAGTGTAGGATTCGATCATAGTAAATTATTTGGAAACGGTTTCGGTTTCGACCAATGCACCACACAAGTTTTTTTATAGCGACCGTATGGGCTTGACCCTGCTCACTTTTCAATGAATTTATCGGGCGTACAGAGGCACCTTGACGTGGGCATTAACCAATGTAGCGACCAAAGTCTACCTTCTGGTAGACTATAGATGGCCATAGCCTTAATGTTAGGTTTTATCACTTCTCCAGGTAACGGAAGAGGAATACATGGAAACTGGGGAAGCTGTGGCCGTTGATGCGAGCGAAACATCAAAAAATCTCGTCCGGTTCACTACTCACTTGAGTTTAACAACAGAAGAAGTAAAAATGGCCGCCAAGAAAATCTGCTATGTGTTAACGGAGCTTTCCAAAGGTACGTTTTTGGTAATTCGTCCCGAAGATACGTTTGGTAATTTGTACTTTTACATTGCGGAATAGGTTATTTTTGTATTATGACGTCACCGAATTGTTCTGGTGAAGATTTTTGGCTTGTCCTTTGGAAGAATTAACGTTATTCGTTATGACGTCACCGAATTGTTGTGATGAAGATTTAAGCTGGGATTAAGATTGCAATCTTAGTCCCAGATTTAAGTTTATAAAATACTATGGAAGAATTAACGTTATTCGTTATGACGTCACCGAATTCCTCCGGTGCAGGTTTGAGTCATTTTCCGGTAAATGCATAAATTGACAATTCAGCTGTCCCCGGTCATTTCTAAGAAAACAATGCCTAGTCTGGTCATGCTAAGTGATTAGATTAAAACGTTATTGATCAGTCAACAATTTAAGACCTTTGAAAGTAATTCAGAGCAATAAAATAATTTATTACAATTTATTTTGAATTTAAAATGTTCCACTCCGTTACCGTCCCTAGGCTATAGTACATATTGCTTTCGTCTACAATTTCAAAATGATTTGCATTAAACCAAAAAATGTGACTGTTTCTTTTATAATAAACATAATTGCATATTTCTAAATACAACTTAGAAACTTACAACTTCAGTATAATTTTTAAAAATATATTTTAACTTGTCCCCGGAAAATTATGTCCGCTCCGTTAAAATGTAAAAATTATCTCGTATCTCACAACCCTTCCAGTTCTTTGGTCCCGCTACTTAACACATCTCTTCTGTGAAGATCTATGTAAGTAAGTATGTCTTAATACAGAATCTGAATGCTAAGACAAATTTCTTACAGATTTTCATTTATTACGTACCTCATGTGTTTTTTCATAATACATCCACTCCGTTACTGCATTTTGCCAATGATTATGAATAAATATAATTTAAATAATATTTTTAATATAACATTTATAAGCTATATAATGAGTGTACCGACGATTAATGTGGACGCATGAGAGATAATATGATATTTACCGTGCTGATACACAATTTGTCCACTCCGTTAACTGTCCACTCAGTTACCATAAATGTGACCCTTGAGGTACTAAAATTTATTCCACTGTCAGGATAAGTCGTCTACTTAAATTATCATTTCTAATACAACTTATATGGGTCATTATCCGAAAAGTGCAGAATCGATGTCCCATGCTGGTTTTTTGAGTTTTTTAGATAATTTCTTCAAATTTTTTTTGCCTATCCTTCAAAGAATGAGCAGACTAACATTTCCCATCATTGTTTTAGCTGCTAGATTTTGGAAATTTTGAAAAAAATTACTAAACGTATACAAAATATCATTACCATCCAATGTCCGAGACGGTGTACAATGCATAAAATTAAGCTTTTACGCAAATTTATTCCATTACAACCTGTAACAAAGGTATATTATTTTGATTAATTGGTAGCTAGCATATGCAATAATTAAACATTTAGACTCATTTTCATAATATTTATTTCTTTTTGGACCTATTTAAACTTGTCCATAGAAATAAGCATCATAGCCATCCCAATTTTTGGGAAGCCTATAACTTTTACAGAACGTGCTTACTTACTAAAAGAAAAGCATCAAGAACGAGATATTGTCAACTATTAATGGAATCACACAGATTTGTGTTGAAATTCCTAATATTTTATTTTAAATTTAAGTTTGTGTGTTCCAAATTACAAGAAAAGTAAATTTCTGCTTCATTACCATCTAGTGTTGTATTTCCTGGTTTAGGTAGATTACAACATTGACAACTTGTTTTATTTGTCGCTTTTGTTGAACTGATTGAAATTACTCATCTGATGGAGTAATTCACGTGAAAATGTTTGACGGCTTTTTTAAATTTCATCATTTTGTCATTACCATTCGCGGTTGTTTTTCATCATTACCATCCGAATTCATCAGATTTTTGCTATTTTCTCATGACAGTCGCATCTTGTCTCGGATGGTAATGACGCATTGCTCAGAGTGAATTACATGTATTGTTTGTGAATTATTTGATATAAAAATAAATTTCAAGTAATTAGAATTTACTATCAACTCTTAAAATGTTGTTCAACTTGTATCTAATGCATATAACATACTGGTATAGCTAATCCTGCACAGATTTTTTTCTGCAGCTGAAAATTATATTTCTTTTTTTAAATAATTTAGAAAAATGTCTTAATTTCTTGACACCAGACTAATATATTGTGTGAAGGAAAGGCCTATTGTATTCCTACTTAATGCTGGCATCATCTACTTTTAAGAAATTGCCATTTTATAAGCACCAGAGGAATATTTCAGGTTCCCGCGATTAAATATGATTACACAAAAAGGGCGGATTTCAATGAAAAAAGAGGAGTTTTGACTTTATAATTTCTGAAAAAAATTAACTTGTGATTAAAAATATAGTGGATTTCTTTCAAATTGGTTAAATTTAACTATGTACATGACTAAAAAAAACACTTGCAACCAATTTTGGGGAAAAAATTTTTTCTGTTTTTCGGAGACGAAATTTGTAACATTTCGGATAATGACCCATATAACAATATATGACATTTTAAATAAATTTTTGCTTCGGCAGACTGTTTTTTTTAAAGTTCACTTTTCACATTCTGTGCTCAATTCTCGACAAATGGTAACGGAGCGGAACTTTTTATGGTAATTTTTTATGTAATTTTGATGTTATGAGCAGATTTTTAAGACAACATCATAAATATTTTAATGTTTTTTTGTTCATTTGATCACTGGTAATGATTAGCTGAAGTGATTTTTATTTTGTTATTTGGCCAAAAAAAAAATACAGTCAACTTTACGTTGATTAGATTCCCTATTTTTCTTTCGGTAACGGAGTGGAACTTCTTAACAAAATTTAAAATGTGATGGAATTAAATAATCATTTGTATTGTAATTTCTTTTATATTTATTTTATAAACATTAATACTGAGAACATATTGGCATGTCAAACTACGCAGTAGGAAGCTGTCTACTATATATAAATAGCTCATATGTTTTGGTAACGGAGTAACGGAGTGGACAAACATTCCACTCCGTTTTTCGTAGGGCTATTTTCTTTCTGCTAATAACTTCATAATTTTACATATTAGTGCAAAACCAAATATATATTAGTGAAATAGAAATAGGCCTATTCAAGATTTGCTTCAAACAAAAATCAATGTAATTTGCCAAAAAAATTGTTTTGCTTCTTCAATTAGTGAATGTGACATATTACCGGAAAATGACTCGTTTACGGTTTGCGGCAAGTAAATTGTGGGTGAAATCTCGGTATTTTTGCACCTAGGCAAGTATGGGTGAAATCTTGATAATTGCAAATTGGCTTTAATATGAGTGCAGATCGGGGGAAATGCACCAGTTTGGTAGCATGGTGGAGCCCGTTAGATAGGCCCCTATAAGAATTCGTTGATGGAGCTCGATAGGTGAAATCCGATTGCACCTTCTGTGTTAGAGGTCGGTTTCTCTAGTAGGGCCTAGTATTTGCACCCGGTCAGGGATAAAAGCTTATAGGCCTATATAAGGATGGAACATGAAGAAAGTTGAGAGAGGGATAGAAATAAAAAAAAGGGTGAAGAGTCTGAAGACTAAGAGTATGTAATATGTAGCCTTGACTTCAGTTTGCGTAAGGTTGTGTAGATTAGTGATTTATTTCGGTGACTTTACGTCTTGTTGCGGATACCGGCTTGTTGCAAGGACTTGATAGGCCTAATGGTGTTTGAATAAACATGTAAAACGGATCGAGAAGTTGTTGATACAAAGTCTTCTGCTATAAGGATTACGGGATTAACGGACACAGAAGGTTATCGGCTAAGGCTTGAACACAGCTGTCGCACCCTGCATGGTGACGGCGGTAACTATTATTAGGCCTACCAACATTATCAAAACCCGACGTCCGCGACCAGTGGCGTCTAACCCCCCCCCCAAAGTAAATGGAGAATCAGCCCCCCCCCCCAAATTTGCCCTCTGAAATACACATTTTGGTGTTTTCTGAGATTCTGCAATGGGAGAGACGCCAATCATCTTCTAATGATTCTTAAAGTATTGTATTGTGATGTATCAGTATTATGGGCCATGTAATATTTGCTGAGGTTACCATACAGTGTCTAAGCAGTGTTATAGTGTATCATTATTAGGGCCTACTTGTTTTTCTTTAGCTATTGGCCATTATGTTCTGCTATTTTTTGTTGATGAAGGCAAAAAGTATTTAAAAAATTGAAGAAAAGCATTCACAATCCTGTTGATTTAGAAATTTCCAAAATATGGGACATGTTAAAATATTGGGCAATATAGGACACTGTTCAGCAAATATATGGGGATTTTAAAGATTGCATTATTAATGCACATTTCTGGTGTAATGCAGCGGTAAAAGGCTCCATCCCTGCCTACTGTATACAGTGTTATCCAGCCGACAATTATTTTTCAGGAATATTTCAAGACCTGATAATCCCATTTTCACTGCACTACACAACAATAATTGTAGCACTGAAATTTTGTGCCATATTTATTACAGCTTGTCCCATACAATTTTTACAGTGCAGTGGGAGCCCTGCAGAAATTAATTCAACAGTTCAGTTGAACTAAAATGTATGGTCTTCCAAAGCCAGTAGCACTCCAAAAATGCGCTAAAACTCACCTACGGCAATGTAGAAATCAAAAAATTTCCGGCGGAGGACCCCGGACCCCCCACTTCAAGGGGAGGTGAGGGGAATGTAGAGGAGGGGTAAAGGGAGAGGGGAGTGAAGTGGGTGGGGAATGGGAGGGGAGGGGAGTGGGTAGATGTAGTGGAGGAAGGGTGAGATAGGGGGGTTACAGTAAGGGGGGATTGCTTCCAGCTGACAGGGGGGATAGTAGGCCCTGTTTACGTCTAAGCTGAGAGTGCTGAAGAGAGTCAAAACAGTCATCAAATTTTTTGGGACCTTTTTGGGATTTTATTATTTTTGCTTTGTTGGATATGGCTACATTATCACACGGGACAAAAGAGCTATCATGAAAAAAATGCAACCCCCCACTTTCAGTCAAAATATGTCAAACCCCCCCCCCACTTTTGAAGTTCGATGGAGATCGTTCTCCACACTCCACCATTGGTAGACGCCACTGTCCGCGACAATACGTATGGGTAGTGTTTAATCTAGACGTCTTTGGGGGAATGTCCCCCCAGGATATATGTTTGCCCCCCAGAGGCCAGCAATATTACAACGTAGAGACCTTCAGCGGAGAAAAAATCGCCCACAGGATACATGTCGATACATGGTTTTCCCCCTTCAGAGAGATGAATTCCTAAAAAAAGGTCATCAACTTTTTTCGAAGATGAAATTTGGAAAAGTCTGAAACTTTTCAAGATGGATGAAAAAATCTTGGGTAAATTCTTTGGTCCCCCCATAAACCTTATTTCCCCTCCCAGAAGAGGGGGACTAGATAAACACTGCGTATGGGCCTATGTCTACTAGTAGTAGTTGTAGCCCACAATACTTTTGAGAGAGATTTGTTACGTTCGGTCAGAGTGTAAGCTTATAGAAGGACTTGCAGTATTAGCAGGCCCGCCAGCAGGTCCAGTTTGGCTAAAACGGTGGAATTCGTTACTGTTGCCATCTTGCGAATGGCCTATATTTGGCCGCAAAATACGACAGGCCCTCTGGTGATCGACACTCAATTAAAAACGACTGGCCAACTACGGCGTCGAATGCAGATGCTGAACAATATCTAGTCCTCTTGAAACTACAACAGTAATTCCTTGTGGAGCTAGAATTAGCCTACATTATTCTTATTTGGCGCTGGGTGGCAAACATAATAGGCCTAAGCAGAGTCTCAAAATAGAGACAGATAGACTGACAGAAATAAAATGCTGAGTACATATTTCGTAGGCCATAATCTCGGAAATTTCTAAAACGCTACTTACAGCTAAGCGCTTCATAAGCAAGCGCTGAGTCAAGCCAGAGGGATTGTCCAAAGATATCGAGTGAAGAACAAACTCCGGCTTCCTGAAGACCAGAGAGAAAGACGACAGAGGAGCTTTTACGGTGCCTTTGTGCATAGGCGTAGACTCTGGGGGGTCAGCCGGGGCACGTGCCCCCCCAATAATTGAGGAGCCGGGGCAATTTTTTCTTCAATATCTTCAAATATTAAAATATTATGTTTCAATACAGACAAATTTCTTCAGAAACAGAAAAACAGAGACACAGAACTGAAACACTATCGGAAATCCATAATGGAAATAAAGATTTATTTTTATCTTCAATATCTTCAATGTGAAACAAATTTACATGTAAACAAAACACCCATTTCATACACATTAACGTAACACCGGAAGCCTTTGCTGACTGTCCAGACCAGAGTGAAAAAAGCTTTTTCGGATTTTGCTTTAAACAACAACAAAAAGAAAACCACAAAGTTTGTTTTTGTTTAAAAAAATAAATTTCTTATTTTTGTAGAAGTTATTTTAATATCATTGATTAAATGATTTTAAATTTTCGGAAATCGCAACTGAATTTACTGAGTTGGAGCTCTTGTTCATGCCGTTTTTCATGATTTTCATCATCCGAAATCAGAAAAACTTAAAAACAACCAAAACAACAAAAACCATAAAACCAAAAAACCGAAAAAACAACAACAAACAACGTTTCATCTTGAAAAAACTTTTTTTGCACCTCTGGTCCGGACCCCATGCCCCACCAATATTTTTGCCCCACCAATATTTTGCCCCACCAATATTTTGGACAAGTTTACGCCAGTGCCTTTGTGCATGTTTCGAAAGGCTTACTAGTAGCCTATATGCCTTCTTGTCCCCGATGCTGAATAACTGCATAGCTGTTGCCCTACTAAGCAACGATGAAATGATAAAGACGACGTCACTGAAGACTGTCCCAGACGTCCACAGTGATGACGTCGACAGTGATTATGTCGCGACAGTGATGATGACGTCAACGTCTGATGATGACGTCAACAGTGTTGATGACGTCGACGTCTGATGATGAGGTCAGCAGTGATGATGACGTCGATGGAGACAATTGAAACGGAAATTATATGAATTCGTTTAATTGAATTTGTTTTGCTGATTTTTCAGAAGCTGGTCAGCCATAGATAACGGATATAGGCCTAGCCCAATCGTCGAAATCAGCCAAGCTGCACAATGACTATAAACTTTATTTAATAGGCAACGGTATGCAGGATGCACAAGATCTATAGTCTGAACCGGCTGGAATTGAAGTTTATTTACATGATGTATAACAACAGTTGTATTGCATAATTATAATCATCTTATTCGATTAGTCAGTTACTGGGACTTTTACGAAGTGAATGGGAAAAACGAAACCTATAGGATTGTTCGGTTAACTAATGAAAATCATTCAAGTTTAATCCAAACTTGAATAGTTGGATGTTTGCAGCTTTACTTAAACTATTGGCCGCTATTAACTAGAATTTTTCTCCAAGCAAACGTCATGGTTATGTTGGGCCCCTAGGCGTATATACGGTATATGGCGCACTGCGATTTATAGTCTATATTCTATAAGAACAACTTGAAGGCCAAGCTTGAGCAGATGGGACATTAGGACATGTTACATGTAGGCCTAAACCTATGTAATGTTATGTTATTTATGTTATGCTCATTAAACGCAAAGCTTTCTCTTCAGTTTGCAAGGCTCTAATGGGGGCTTATATGACTGGATATAGGCCTAATTTGAAAAATGGTTGCTATTAAAAACCTCGTAATTATAACATTTTACGTTTATTGAAACTTTTTAATTTGTATAATTTAGCAACAAATTAAGTACTCATTTTCCCGTTCACAACTATAAGCTTACACTTTAAGGTTTGGCTTGTAGGCTAATTTGCAAAAAAGTATCATTCGAATGTTAATTTGTTTAAGAATGTTTTCTAATAACACCAAACCTGAGCTTTCTAACTGCCAGATTATAGATCTTGACTTGAAACCAATTTTGACCATAGTTACCTATCGATTTTGTTTTGGCTAAGCGCTTGTGATAAGTTGGTCCCCCCGCCTTCCCGCTTTTGGGCCCTAAAGAAATCTAGTAATTACGATTTCGAGTATTTCAAATAGGACCTAATAAGATACTAAAGAATTTACCATCTGACGACAATCAACTGTTACACGAAGATAACTTTTTCAATGACTGTTAGGGTGTGAGAAGCAGTCGTGGCCGAGTGGTTAAGGCGATAGACTAGAAATCTATTGGGCTCTGCCCGCACAGGTTCGAACCCTGTCGACTGCGAATGTTTTTGGGCACTAGGCCGACGCCTAATCACAGTGGTAGCATAAGTCTCGTGGCTAATTTTTCATGTAGCCTACTCTAAATCAACATGGTTTTGAAGTTGGAAAGTACTCCATATATAAATCTGTATTTGTGACTCATGTAGGCCTAGTCGTGCATTTTGTTTTTTCGTGCATATATTTTATTTATAATTATGTGTCTTTGTGTGCGTAGGCTACTTTTTATCCGAGATAATAATAATAGTACTTTTGTGTATGCAATGAGTTTATTGACGCCTTGTTAAACGGAATGCCGCACGTTTCTCGTAAAGTTTTTGAACCTTTATCCATTACGCGTGAGAACAACTTTTATAGAGCTAGCCTACTATTTGTGGAGAACTTGAAGATGCCTTTCAATAAATAGACCTGATCTTTCGATTTATCGATCCTAAGGAAAAGTGTCAAGCTGGGACTATCTTAGTCCCAGTGTCAAGCAAGCGAATCAATGACAGATTTGGTCATTAATAATATTCAATATGAAGCTTTCTAAAGCAGGTTAGACTTTTACCAGGTCCTAAACCCATTTCTTTTCCCAAGGGCTTCCAATCATTGCTACTTATCTGTTATCTTGACCTAACGACCCCAGTGAACGCTATGGAGCGACTAGTTTGAACCTAAGTTAGCAAATAGCACCAATATCTGGGTGTGTTTCCAATATAGTCACGAAGATACACAAATTACAAAAGAATTTATTGAGAGATCCTCGCCATAATGTGTTATGAAAAGTCTAAGTACTCAATGCCTTTTATTGCACGAGAAGCAGTCGTGGCCGAGTGGTTAAGGCGATAGACTAGAAATCTATTGGGCTCTGCCCGCACAGGTTCGAATCCTGTCGACTGCGTTCATTTTGGGCACTAATCGTAATCGCAGTAGGGCTATAACTCGCTTAGTAGTCTCGCAGATAAAAAAGCTTCAAATCAATATGGTTTAAAGGTTGAAAAGAATTCGATGTAAACCACTATAAAGACAGGCATTGTTGTTTTTGCATGCCTATATTATATTCTTTTTGCATAATTAGACCTATATGCTCTTGTGCGTATATTTTTTATCCGATAGAAAACGAATTTTGTGCGGAAACCTGTATGCAACCGACATTGACTGAGTAAATTTCTAAGGAATGCAATGTGATCAGATGCTGGGTATTTTTTAAGAGACATATATTACGTACGCATGGAGGGTAACCGAAATGCATGTGCTTGCGTATGCTTGCGAATGGGGGTGGTGTCTACTGATAATGTACGTACGCAAAGGAAACGGGGGGCCTTCAAATGTACGTACCTTCAAGTGAGCTAGAGCGCAGTCTTTCCAGCTATCCGGTACTACCAGAGGAAGTAGGACTGTGGGAGAGGTGTCACTTGTATGCCATCTGAACGCTATTATTAAACTATCACACAACCCAGCAGTGAGTCCATGGATCACTCATCCTTCAATCTGGCCCAAAGTGCAGACAGTCGCAGCCTGGACCTGTGGTACTGACTCATTCTGCAGCTGGTCTTGGGGGTGGGGGAGGGTGCGTCAACCGTACGTACGTACGCAGGTAGGGTGTGTGGGAAAAGTATGTGTGCGTACATGGAGGGGTCCAATTTCTCCGGATTTTTGCGTAGGTAATATAGGGATGGCCCCTAATAGGTGCAGCGTGGCTGAAGACGCATAGGCTTAAAATATATTGGGTTATCCCCAAACAGATTCGAACCCGTTCGACAGCGTTACATAATTCTGTAAAACGATATTCATTCAGGCAGATCTATAGGCCTACTTCAAGGGTGGAAAGTTTCTCGGTATTGTTTAGCAAGAACAATCGCAAATGAAAACCAAGACATTCACATCTGTTGTTGCATTTAAGATTCTTAAAATTTATAGGGCCTATGAAAACATTGCCTCAGAGCTTGTTGAGTGGCAAACCTGTTGAAACAGCAATTTCGAAAATGGACTTAATAATTACGATACCATCGTAATGATTTGGTAGGTCTACTTTGCGAGATGGATTGGTTAAAACTTGAAACGCAGCCGACAGGATTCGAACCTGTGCGGGCAGAGCCCAATTGATTTCGAGTCAATCGCCTTAACCACTCGGCCACGACTGCTACATGTTTGTGCTGTGTAGCTGACGATGCATATAGGTTGCATATAGGAATAGTAGGCCTAAATTGATGATGCATAAGTATATACATGTGTATATATAAATATATAAAATGTTAATCTGTATATTATAAAACATTGACTACAACCACCTGCCAATCATCGGCATCGCAACAAAGAATCATCCACGAAGGATGCGAAAGACACTGATGGAGAAGTTATATGAACATGAACTGACGTATATCAAAAACTTTAAAGACGTCAACGGCCTATGTAGCCATAAGATGTCGTTAAACATTGGAATGATAAAAAAGTAGGCCTATAAAGTCTTTGCGGGTTATGTGTCTTGAGCATCCTAATCGTAATCTCCAACCTTTTAAAGCGCCATTGGAAGGCGAAGCACAGGGCACCAGCCTATTCACGAGCGCTGCGTCAAATCAGAGGGTTTTCCAGAGTAGCCCAAAGGAGGCAGAGCAGCTACTAAGGAGGGTGTCGTTCAGGGCAAGAAGAATTGGAAGGTTGACTATCAAATGAATCAGGGCAGAGCTATCTATTATCGGTAATAGATAGCTCTGAGTCAGGGTAGGAGCTGTTGAAAAGGTTAGACTTCATTTTTGAGAGTAAATCCCAGAGGTGATAGATAGAGGAACAGCAGGAGGAGAAGCGGTTGCAATGATGATGGAGGAACCGAGAATCTGCGGAGCATCGTGAATCATAGTAGCGACGAAGCTACTAGTTTGTCCATTTATTGCTCTGGTACCTGTTGAAGTGGACATGGGCATAAAAAGCTTCGTCTCCGGTGGGACTCGAACCCACAGCCTCCGAATTGCATCTTCACCACTAGAAGTCCGACGCGCTATCCATTGCGCCACGGAGACCCATGTTTGTTGAAATTGTACGTTGCCCTATAGAATGAGTTTGTTGACGCCTTGGTTGAACGGTATGTCGTTTCTTAGGGAAATTTAGAAACCTTATCCGGCAGAACTTCGGTCAAGATTATTTCATATATGAGCTGTAGGCCTATGGCAAAAATGTAGGCCGTAGACGTGAGAATATTATAGGGCTGTACTATATGACATGCTCAAAAGTGCCTTTCAATATTCATAATCGTAATCTCCGAACTTCTAAAGCGCCACTCGAAGCCCAAGCGCAGAACACCAGCCATGCATCAAATCAGAGGGGTTTTCCAAAGCGTATACAGTCCAAGGGAGGTTCGAGTCCGGTTACCTGAGTGGAGGCAGAGCAGCTGTTGATGCGCGGGTGTCGTACATAGGACGAGAAGAATTTGGAGGCGGAGGACCAGATGAGTTCTTGGAAAGGTGAGACTTCAGTTTTGAGAAGAAAGCCCCGGGGTGATAGATAGAGGAGCATGAAGAGGATGGGGGACGGGTTGCAATGATGATGGAGGAACCGAGAATCTGCGGAACTCGGAGGGGAGCTTGTTGCAGATCGAGGCGTGGTATGTGTTGGATAGGGCTCGGCTGGAGAACTTCAGATGACTAGTGACCACTGTCCAGGGTCGAGACAGACTGAGACAGGAGTAGGCCCTATAAGCGGGTGGAGCGAGCTGCCTGGATGGTGAAGAGATCACGGAGATAAATGCTAGGCCTATAGGCCTAGACCCAGTGATGGGCAATAATTAACTAAAAAGTTGCTAACTTTTAGTTTAACTAAAAAAAATTAGTTGCGGATGAAGTTTAACTAAAAATAAATAGTTTAGGCCCTAGTTAAAACCATAGTTTAACTAAAAAAATTAGTTGCTAACTAAAAAGTTTAACTAAAAAATCGAGCAATACGCAACTATTTTCCGCAGTGAACATTGAATAGGCCTACTGTCAACAACGCAACACGAAACTTATTGATTAGCCTAACACGGCATGGTTTTAGCATTAACAGCCTGTGTGTTCAAATTCATACACTGCTTACAGTATGCCTGTAACTGTGTGCTAGAACAGTAGGCCTGCATAGTTTGAAGGTGAAATTGTCATTGATGCTCTGCATTATTAGAGTTCACTTAACCGCTGTTATTGTGAAAAATGTTTGTCGTAAAAAGTTGGAAAAGTTTAACTATTTTTTTTAGTTTAGTTAACTAATTTCCAAAATCAGTTGCCAACTTTAGTTACCGGTAAACTAATTTTTTTTAGTTGGAAAATAGTTTTAGTTTAACTAAAAAATATTAGTTTAGTGCCCATCACTGCCTAGACCCATGGGCGGCGATCTAGGGGGGTCGAGGAGGACATGACCCACAGAGTGAGGGGGGACACGCCATACATTTGTCCCCCCGAAATTTAGAAGAAACACCAAAAAAGGGCAAGAAATGTAATTGCACGTCAGGGTTTTCACTGCCTTTTTGACCAGTAAGTCGTAAAAAAGGTCAATGACTAAAAAAAGGTCATCAACTTTTTCGGAGATGAATTCGTAAATTCGTAGAAAAGTCTGAAAGTTTTTTTGTGGATGAATTCCTGAAAAGTAAAAAATTTTTGGGGGACATGAATTTGTCCCCCCTCGTCTCTCAGACAAGATCGCCGCCACTGCCTAGAACCGATTAATCGATTTATCGTTATTAAGAAAAACTGTCTAGTCGATGAAACATGTGGTCATTAGTTCGATCAGAAGAATTCTAAAGTAGAAAAGTCCTAAAACCATTTCTTCTTCCCAACTCCTTTCATTCATTGCTCCTTATCCCCAGCTGATTTAACGTAAATGAGGACGTTTATTAGGGGCCTATATCTAGCGACTGTTATGGCCTTAACCCTGTTCATTTTCAATGAATTGATCGGGTGAGATCCTTCACCACCGCTATCCGTTTGATTGAGCGCAACGCCATTGTTTTAAGGTTCCCGTGTACGGACCGTCCTAGACTCCTAGAGCTTTAAATCTCTGAAAATAAGCCTCCTTACGGAGGCGAACCGCGATCCGCACGCTCTCTTACACAGAGCAGTAGCCTATGGGAAGCAGCCTGCCAGCCTGCGCTCTTATCAGTGTAGCTAGCTAACTGGGCCAGTGATTCTCTGGTCGTTCGTTTGGTTTCGACTTAATGGACGACTACTTTGAAACCTAAGCAGGCCTAACACTAATATTTGAGCGTATTTCCTATATGGTTACGTATAGGCATACATACAAACAAACTTACTAAGTGAAGCTCACTAGCCTATTATGTGTTAGCACAAGTCTAAGTATTCAATAACTTTGTTTACAACAGGAGCAGTCGTGGCCGAGTGGTTAAGGCGATAGACTAGAAATCTATTGGGCTCTGCCCGCACAGGTTCGAATCCTGTCGACTGCGTTTTTTGGAGCACTAATCTTAATCGCAGTAGTAACATTACTTTTCGCGGATAAAGTTTATCTAGCATGGTTTTAAGGTTGAAATGTACATGTATATTTATTTTTACGTGCTATAGGCCTACTTATTATTTTTTATAGAGCCAACTTAGTCTATTATTATAAAAAGGTTAAGCCTACTCGTTTTTCGAACGTCGGCGCTAGGTGGCCAGGCCTTTCCGCCGAACCCAAGGTTAGGCTACATGCGAAGTGAAATTGCTAGGGCTTACTCATTTTCTGCTGCCCTGTAGGGAGTGAAAGGCCGAGTCGACCTTTATGGAACCTGCTTCCTTCTGCTCTTCATGTCAGTGTGTTACCATTCAGCTATATTATTCTACATATTATTATTTGCGTGTGTCGCGTGTATCTTGCTTTTATTCGATAGATGGCCTAAACATCGGGTTTAGCTGCTTTTTATTGAATACAAGTTTAATGCTGATTTTGACCAATGTTGATTTTCAATAAAAATTTGCAAACATTTCAATGCGTTCAAATACGTATAATGTTTCAACAGTACCGGTGGCAGTCGTGGCCGAGTGGTTAAGGCGATAGACTTGAAATCTATTGGGCTCTGCCCGCACAGGTTCGAACCCTGTCGACTGCGTTGGAATTTTTTTTACATATAAATCGATAACGGCTAGTTGTTTTTGACTTCGAGGTTGCAAAGTTTCTAGACATTAGGCCTAATTAGCATAACAATTGCAACAGAAAATTTAAGTATCCACGAACGTTGTCGCTTTGAGATCCCTAACAACGCACGAGAACAATGGTAAAAGAAGTGTAGGACCAGCAATGCTGGATTTAGGCATGAGCTAAAAAAAGCTAGAGCTTTGGGCCTCACAATCCGCATGGGCCTAAACAATTTAGAATTTTGGGGCTTTTTAAAAATGTTATAGGCTATATGTATTTTTTTAAACGGCTTGTGTTGCAAATTCCATATCGCCCGAGTAGGCCTAAATCCATTCAGTTGAAAATAATTTGAATTTTTCACTTTAAATGCCTTGCTATTAAATAATTAAAAGGCACATATTCCAACTTTTGTGACACCTTCTGGTGTAATTTTTTAATAAGGGCCTCCAAGCTTTACATAGCTTAGGGCCTCACCGAGTCTAAATCGGGCACTGAGGACCAGGTCGCAGTAAAATAATTTTGTTAATAATAGAGTCCATATATAGGCGTAGACTCAGGGAGGCAGCCGGGGCACGTGCCTAACCCCAATAATTGAGGAGCCGGGGCAATCCCCCCCCCAAATCGAGAGGAGAATTTCTTCAAATATTAAAATATTATGTTTCAATATAGACAAATTTCTTCAGAAACAGAAAAACAGAGACACAGAACTGAAATACTATCAGAAATTCATAATGACAACAGATTTATTTTTATCTTCAATATCTTCAATATGAGACAAATTTACATGTAAACAAAACGCCCCATTTCATACACATTAACGTATCTCGGAAGCCTCTGCTGACTGTCCAGACCAGATTTTTTCGGATTTTGGTTTTTTTAAAAAGGAAAAACACAACATTTGTTTTTTTGCTTTAAAAAAATAAATTTCTTATTTTGTAGAAGTTATTTTAATAACATTGATTTAACGATTTTTTATTTTCGGAAATCTCAACTGAATTAAACTGAGTTGGAGCTCTTGTTCATGCCATTTTTCATGATTTTTATGATCCGAAATCCGAAAATCTTAAAAACAACCAAAGAACAAAAACCATAAAACGAAAAAAATACGAAAAAAACAACGAAAAAAACAACTTTTCATCTTGAAAAAAACTTGTTTTTTGCACCTCTGGTCTAGACCCCATGCCCCCCAATATTTTGGACAAGTTTACGCCACTGAGAGAGTCAGATTTGGACTAAGGTAAATCTAGGTTATAACGTAAATTTCCGAAATTTCTCAGCTCTACACTAAAACCACATCAGGGAGACCAGTTTATTTACTGGCGATATGTCAAGTCCGCAATAGCTATAGGTTGTTTGGTCTCTTGGCGCGAGGTCAGAAGCCGGGGAGGTAAAACCTAACAGCCTGGTGCTACGGTTGAAATAGCTGGTGATGGTGGTCGTGGGGTGGTGCAGAAGTAGGACCAGGATAGGTAGGGCGCTTTATTGGAGAAGAATCGATATATGGTATAAAGGCGAGTTGCGTTAGTCGAGTTTTAAGTAAACAATTTAGGTGGCCATTGTGTTGGAGGTCGGACTCAAGGTGTATGAAAAGATCATTGAGAGGCGTATCAGAGAGCGGGTTGAGCTACATGACAACCAGTTTGGCTTCAGGCCAGGGAGGGGTAGGGCCTACAACAGATGCAGTGTTCATACTGAGACAGGTACAGGAAAATGTTTTAGAAGGAAACAACAAAAGATACTGGACCTTCGTGGATATGGAAAAAGCTTTTGATAGAGTTCCAAGGGATGTCGTTTACTGGAGTTTGAGGAAGAAGGGAGTCTCGGAGGTAATTGTGCGCTTGGTAAAGTCAATGTGTGAAGGTGCAAGAACAACAGTGAGGAGCAGTATAGGCAACACAGGAGAATTCGAGATACGAGTGGGTGTACATCAAGGATCGTGCCTGAGTCCTCTACTGTTTATTATTGTGATGGATGCAATATCAGAACATGTAAGGAGAGAGGTACCTTGGGACATGCTGTATGCGGATGATCTTATACTGGCGGACGATGCAGAGGCGAAGATGCAAGCACGTTTTACAGACTGGCAGATGGCAGTGGAGAGCAAGGGTCTTAAGATAAACATCAATAAGACAGAAACCATGGTCTGCTCAAAAACAACGGAAGCAATTGAGATCAGAGACATTGCAGGAAAGTCACTGAAACAGGTTGAAACATTTAAATATCTGGGATCGACCATGAATGCACAGGGTGGCTGCGAGCATGACATCAGGAACAGGATTAAGGTGGCTTGGCAGAAATGGAGAGAACTAACGGGAGTGTTGTCTGACGCCAAAATGCCAACTCAACTCAAGGGAAAGGTATACAAAACAATGGTAAGACCGGTGATGCTATATGGAGCAGAGGCCTGGGCGCTGACAAAAAGGGATGAAGGGTTACTTGAGAGAACAGAGATGAGAATGCTACGATGGATACTTGGGATCTCACTGAAGGACAGGAAAAGAAATGTGGACATCAGAAAGAAGCTCGGGGTGGCATGTATAACTGACAAAGTACGAGAGACCAGGCTGAGGTGGTATGGACATGTAATGAGAAAAGAGGATGATAGCTGTGTGAAAAGAATCATGAATGCAGAGGTATATGGACGCTGCAGTCGGGGACGACAGAGGAAGAGATGGGAAGACACGATACAACAAGACCTAAAACTCCTAAAACTGAAGAAAGAAGATGCTCAAGAAAGAAACAAGTGGAAGAGAAGGATCCGAGTGCATGGCTGACCCCTCTCCAAAGAGGGATTAATTCGAGCCTGAAGGGAAAGAAGAAGAAGAATTTAGGTGGCCATTAATTATTCTCCAGGTGTTCTTGTAATCAATGGGAGAGAGTTAAGTGATGTGGTAAATTTCATTAGAGTGATGTTTGGTGCAAGCTTAGTGATTTTAGTTTAGGAGGTTAATTGTTTGAGGTAAGATAGCCGTTGAGGCGAAAGAGGACAACCAATTCGGAGAGTTTAGATAGGAAAGAGATTTGAATTGAACAATGGTTAGTGAGGAGTTTTTTTAGAAGTGGTTTAACGACTGACTTTTTGAAAGGCACAGGAAAGGTACCGGTCGATAGAAATAGGTCAATGATCTTGGTTATATTAGTAACGGAAGGGTTGCACAGTCTTTGAGTAGACAGGTTGGGATTGGGTCAAGTTCGCAGTGATCGTTTTGAGATGACTGAATGAGAGCAATGATTGCTGCTTGAGCAACAAGCTCGAAAAGATGGAAGAGTGCAGTAAATGGCAAAGTGTGGTATTAATACATGTATATCAATGAGCTTGATAGTTGCTATCTGACGTCATCGGTCACGTGCACCAATGACCACATTTTCGGACACATCTTCACCCTGCACAAGATATCTCACATCGTGCTTATTATGACCCGATCGTGAGTCTAGGAATAAATATCTTCCTGCAGGGGTCATTATCACACTCGTCACTCGTGTGGCCAAAAGTAATTACGGATTTCTGTTCCAACATGATCTACTTCTCTCTGATATTGCATCTGCCGTGTTGATTTCTATCGACGCATAAACAAGGTCTCCGTTAGATTTCATCACGATGTTTGACATAAATATGTTATGTGATAATGTAATATCAAATATATTTTTACGAATAACCGAACTGTCACATTTGTGCACCCTCAAAATAAGAGTTTTTGATGGGTTATATTATTTTATATATAGCCATTATCCTGGGCAAAATGAAATAATCTGATATCATCTAAAATGTCTTGAGTCGTGGCTCCTGCAGGAATAGCATCCGTTTAAGTAACATAACGCTCCTGTCATCGGCTACTGATATATTACCAACATACATTTTGCTATATGTAAAACATGTCAATTTAAAATTTCATTTAAAGAGGTAGCCTATAACTTGACCAACTCAATACTTCAAAGCCGCTGTTGCCGTACGGCATATAATATTATGTAGCCTAGTGCAACAGAGTCAAATTCGTTACGGAACACATTCATCAACATTATATATGCCTGTATATAACTTGCTTTAGTTCACCATCATGTCATGCGCATCTGTTTCAGAGTGGCTATCCTCTCCTGCCAGATGAGAGATCACTGATGAATCCGCATAATGACTGCACTGAGGACAAGACCATCACAACCACCACCACCGTAATCATAATCGTTGTCATCATCATCATCATCTTCACCATCATCATTGTCAGCATCATCAACATCCATTATCATAATCACCGCGATCATCAATATCATCATTGTCGTAACCTCTCAGCTGGCCCCTTCTTTTTCTGATTTTGGCCTGAGATTATACAGTTGCGGACCCCACGGACCCATAGCTAGGCAACCGCATATAAGTCCAAAGTCTTACTTCAAGACTTACTTTCCTTTCCATCATATTCAGACAAACCACCGTCATGTTTTCAGATCCAAAATGTCTTCCAGATCTCGACCATGAGCGTCGGAATTTATAAATCTGAGGTTTGAACTCGGCATTTTATTTTACATAAAGCAGAGAATTTTCAACTCGTGCTATTTTTTAAAATAAAACAGCCAGGCATGAAATTTTTAAACCAAAAAACTTCTCTTCAGCTCCTTTAGATAGCGTTTCGTGGTTTTTCCCGCAAACATTAGTAAATTATGTTGTGTGTGTCTCTCTCTTACCTCACCACTGATCTCCACTTGAGATGTAGAACTGGCTGAATAGAAATGTGTGCAACGTTGAAGCGAGATCGATTGATGCGTCGTGTATTTTGTTTTAGCAGCATCATAAAATCACCAGACTTAGAAATGCAAATGTAAATCCTTATAATTATATAAATCGAACTGATTCACGGATTAAGTTATCAGCCGAAACACACATAGTAACGAAGACAAACATTTTGGAAAGCACCCAGCTCACACGCAGCTGTATGCAGTAGCAATAGTAGTAGAATTATTACTAGCAGTAATAGTAGTGGTAGTAGTAGGAGAAGTATAGGCCTAATAATAATAATACTAGTAGTAGCCGGACCTGGAGGAGATGTAACCATTACAGAATAACCTTAGTTTTCTTTTGTCTCCTGACAAATTGTTGTGACGCCCTCGGGATCAATTAGCCTCGGACATAAAAGAAAGAAAAAAAAATAATAATAAAAGTAGCAGCAGTATTAGTAGGCCCCATAGTAGTAGTGGTAGTGGGAGTATTAGTAGTAGTAGCAGCAGCAGCAGTAGGCCTATACAGCATATATATTCGTTTAATGAAAAAAAAACAGGTGACACGCCGCATCTGGGTACAATCGTTAGCAGAAAATAGTTAGTAGTATTAATAATAATAATAATAATAATAATAATAATAATAATAATAATAATAATAATAATAATAATAATAATAATAATAATAATAATAATAATAATAATAATAATAATAATAATAATAATAATAATAACGGTCATGTACAGAGGTCATAGTATGATCGTGACGTTGTTGTTCATTGTTGTCACTTCGTGTTCAGCCACAACTTCCTGCGTGCGACTCGGCTGGACCGGACGGTAGCCAGGCACGGTGAACGCCGACGCCGGTTCATCGACGGCAGCTGCGGCGTCGTCGGCGGCGGCGAGGCGCCTCAGGTGGAGCGAGATGTTAGAGACGGCGGCGACCATGGCACACATGAAGGTGGCGGCGCCGAAGAAGAAGGCCCAACCGTAGCGGTAGGAGAATGCCTGGTCTCCGCCCGATGTCTCCGTCTTCTTGCGGTGGGCCACCTCGTCGTTGACGGCCGAGATGTAGATGATGACACCCAGGGCAAGGCAGAGAGCTGCAACGGCAAAATGGGGTAGATGCACAGTGTTAGGACTAGATGAAGACGTATATGGGTCATTATCCGAAATGTTACAAATTTCGTCTCCGAAAAACAGAAAAAATTTTTTCCCCAAAATTGGTTGCAAGTGTTTTTTTTAGTCATGTACATAGTTAAATTTAACCAATTTGAAAGAAATCCACTATATTTTTAATCACAAGTTAATTTTTTTCAGAAATTATAAAGTCAAAACTCCTCTTTTTCATTGAAATCCGCCCTTTTTGTGTAATCATATTTAATCGCGGGAACCTGAAATATTCCTCTGGTGCTTATAAAATGGCAATTTCTTAAAAGTAGATGATGCCAGCATTAAGTAGGAATACAATAGGCCTTTCCTTCACACAATATATTAGTCTGGTGTCAAGAAATTAAGACATTTTTCTAAATTATTTAAAAAAAGAAATATAATTTTCAGCTGCAGAAAAAAATCTGTGCAGGATTAGCTATACCAGTATGTTATATGCATTAGATACAAGTTGAACAACATTTTAAGAGTTGATAGTAAATTCTAATTACTTGAAATTTATTTTTATATCAAATAATTCACAAACAATACATGTAATTCACTCTGAGCAATGCGTCATTACCATCCGAGACAAGATGCGACTGTCATGAGAAAATAGCAAAAATCTGATGAATTCGGATGGTAATGATGAAAAACAACCGCGAATGGTAATGACAAAATGATGAAATTTAAAAAAGCCGTCAAACATTTTCACGTGAATTACTCCATCAGATGAGTAATTTCAATCAGTTCAACAAAAGCGACAAATAAAACAAGTTGTCAATGTTGTAATCTACCTAAACCAGGAAATACAACACTAGATGGTAATGAAGCAGAAATTTACTTTTCTTGTAATTTGGAACACACAAACTTAAATTTAAAATAAAATATTAGGAATTTCAACACAAATCTGTGTGATTCCATTAATAGTTGACAATATCTCGTTCTTGATGCTTTTCTTTTAGTAAGTAAGCACGTTCTGTAAAAGTTATAGGCTTCCCAAAAATTGGGATGGCTATGATGCTTATTTCTATGGACAAGTTTAAATAGGTCCAAAAAGAAATAAATATTATGAAAATGAGTCTAAATGTTTAATTATTGCATATGCTAGCTACCAATTAATCAAAATAATATACCTTTGTTACAGGTTGTAATGGAATAAATTTGCGTAAAAGCTTAATTTTATGCATTGTACACCGTCTCGGACATTGGATGGTAATGATATTTTGTATACATTTAGTAATTTTTTTCAAAATTTCCAAAATCTAGCAGCTAAAACAATGATGGGAAATGTTAGTCTGCTCATTCTTTGAAGGATAGGCAAAAAAAATTTGAAGAAATTATCTAAAAAACTCAAAAAACCAGCATGGGACATCGATTCTGCACTTTTCGGATAATGACCCATATAGGATGCATGCGGATGGAATGAGAAACATGACAGTGCAATTTCAGCGGAAGGAAATGGCTTTCTTCTGTACGGGTAATAGACGAAGAATTAGACGTACGACAAGAAGCAGATGGCTAACTTAGAGAAAGAGAGCTTTACGGTTCTGCCGAAGACAAAAAGACTATAAGGATGATTATGGCACAAGGACATAAAGAAAAACAGAAGGTACAGCAAACGCGTATTGATGAGAAGCTTGGAATAGTGTTATGCTATAACGGCTTGAAGCTATAAGTAAAAGTTAGCTGTGTATGCCTCCTTATACCCATATAGGAAGCAGGTTTAATGTTATGCTGAAAATAGGTCATAGGGATGTAATGCCAATATAGACAGAAAATCGAGAGCTATAGTGAGACACGAGGCTTCTCAATGCGACGATGTGAGAAGGAGAAATGTGGGTTAAACATTTATAATGTTCACAGGTACAATAAAACGGGTGTTGAGCAAGAAGCAGGTCAGTTATTTTAGGTTCTACTAAACATCTTCATGCACATACATAACTACATGCATATTGCATAACTACATACATGTATACATACATGCATACATACATACATACATACATACATACATAAATACATACATACATACGTGCATACAAACATACATACATAAACACACATACATACACACATACATGCACAAATGCCATATGAAGCGTTAGGCCTAACAAATATGGCAGCACCTTTGCGACACTTGTTGCGTTTGGGATAGCTTATCTCTTAACCGTTTATTATTGGTTTCATATCGATTGCTTTCCGGCATACCTGAGAAGATGTAGACAATGGCGCTGACTATTGTCTTGAAGTCGCCTTTGCTGTTGCCCAGTATGCTGAGCGTGAGAGCCGTCAGAAGCAAGAGCAGACTGCCGACGATCACTGGCGACGCCTTGCGAATGGCACCTTTAACAACCAGAAGACAAACTGCTGGAGGCGACCTCTTTGGAATATGATGGCGAATGCTAAGGTGGGATTACACGAAGGTATCAAATCAGATAAGATAATACGAGGTAAGGAAAGGCAAGATGAGATTAGATGTGATCAGATGAAGCAAAGATGAGATAACTAAAGATAAAACAAGGTACGGTAAGACAATTTTAGGTGAGTAAAGTTGAAAATTCAAAAATGTAAGAAAAGACAAGGCAAGATGAGATAAGGTGTGGCAAGATGAGCAGAGATATGATAAAAATAAAAGATATGAAGATACAACGAGGTAAGATACATGTAAGGTATGACAACATTAGAGAATGTAAGATAAGACAAGGTAAGACAAGATTATGCATCATTATTATCGTTACGCATTTAATAAAAGCCTCTGTCTAATGACCAAGCATCAGTCGATGGCGCTGAGCAATTGTGAGTGAAGGACTTGCTCAAGATCCCCACACAGAAACCGTCTCATAGCCAGTGGCGTCTACCAATGGTGGAGTGTGGAGAACGATCTCCATCGAACTTCAAAAGTGGGGGGTTTGACATATTTTGACTGAAAGTGGGGGGTTGCATTTTTTCATGATAGCTCTTTTGTCCCGTGTAATAATATAGCCAAATCCAATAAAGCAAAAATAATAAAATCCCCAAAAGGTCCCAAAAATTTTTTCGCGCTTACGCGCGATAATTGCTTCAACTCTCTTTGAGCACTCTCAATCTAGACGTAACTCAGCACCTATTACAGTAGAAAACATAAACATTCAGCTAAGTCATCCATTAATCCACTAATCTGTAGGCCTACCTGTCTCAGAATGACTGACTAATTCGTTTATTTTACGACGCCATGATTGGCGTCTCTCCCAGTGCAGAATCTCAGAAAACACCAAAATGTGTAGTTCGGACGGAATATTTGGGGTGGGGGGGTGATTCTCCATTTACCATTGGGGGGGGGGGGTTAGACGCCACTGCTCATAGCAGTTCAGAACACGTACTCTTAGCCATAACAGACGAGTGCTCAACCAAGATGAGCAAAGATAAGATAACAGCATAATATAACATACTATAGAATAACATGACATGAAGCAAGTTAGCATAGGAATCCGATATCCGGAGATAAGATGATAGCAGACATGATTGAAGGGCGTAACGCTCTTGGCCTGAAAGGCGTAACAGATTTAGCTGAAACAAAGACATCGAGTAACTACGCAGTTCCAGAGACTGAGCCACGGAATGACGGACGAGAGGACAAGATACTGTTCAGTGGACCAATGTAATTTACTATAAGAACTGCTATGATCGCCGCAGCCGAGAAGCGCTTACTCAAGCGCTTACTCCAAAGCGCTGAGCTCCGGTCGCTCGGCGCTTTAAAGCAAAATCAGTGACCTGAAAATCGCTTAAGCAATGCTTGATCGAATCTGAGGGAATGAACGATCGCCCGCCGAAAACAACAATCCTTGACACGAGTTATAAATAGAAGACTATAAATAGACAACAGCTCCCGGATGTACGACACCCGTGCCATCTTTATACGCAAGGAGGAGCGCGCGGACGGCGTCTGGAGCGCTACCCCTCTGTCTGTGCATTCAGAGCAATTTTCATGCAGGGAAGTAGGAATCGCTGATTCGGAAGACGACAGCCGTAGAGCAATACAGCAACTGTGTCCGTCGTTAAGAATGCGCTTCCATGTGAATAAATGATCTCCATTCTTTTCGGTCATTTGTCAAGACCAGTTAGCCGCTCTTGTTCACTCCAGATCTTGCTATGTCCGTCTTTATCTTGCACTGTCTCTATAGCGTAGCCTACTCGTGATCTTCCTTTGCTACTCTTTCCTTCTCATTTCACATCTCTAGGCCATATATGTATCTTTAAACAAGAATCAAGTGGCAAGTAATTAACCAAGGAAGTTTGCCTAATTCCGTCTTCACAGTTTCTATTGCAAATTATATTCAATAATTCTCATTTATGAGACCTGCTTCTGGTTCAGGCCATTCCCTCGCTATAGGATGCATTTTTCAGACATAGCACTCCTGGCCAAAGTTTTCATGCACCGCTTCCCACCATCGCAAATGTCATGCTGAAATTACAGAACTATGCAACTTAAAAAGTAAACTGAGGTAAGTTAATATAAGTGGGGTAGGATTATTGAGATAATTTGAATTGTAATTGAAATTTTATGCAGCGCTGTTCGATGGAAAATTAATCAATGGCGTTTTATAGCTGTTTTATTGCCAATAACAATAGACTGTACATCAGTCAGCAAGCAATGTTCGGCAATACCAGAGAAGTCACAGGTGCATCTAACCAACGGATTTCCATCCAGAGTTAGCAGATGAAAACACCAATCAATCAAATCAAATATTCGTTTATTCTTATAACCATTTGACACAATGCATTTGGTAACAATCATGGATAAGTAAATAATGAATAGAAATCCATTAGCCGTATCTTACACATTTCAAAGTTAGTACAAGTTATGGTAGAGAACCCTCGATATAAAGTTTTTATAAATTTTAGTTGGAAGGGAAAAATGTGAGCTCGAGGGCGAAAAAGATAAGGAATGGGTCGGCTCTCTGTGAAGTAAGGGTGAAGAACATGTTGTGGGTTGGAGACCACTGCTTTAAATAGCCGATCATCAGCCAAGCGAGCGAAATCATCAGCATTCTGTGTAGATAAAGGAAGGAAATCCATTTTACGCATGCGCGTTAAGAGCCTGTCGACACTATTCTTTTCACATGTTAAGGATTGTTGCACTGCGTTGCATCGAGGACGTGGAACGACGAGGGACGTTGTGGTCCGTTGTCCGAAGCACACGGTACATACCACCATCCATCAGTCTCTCACAGTTGGTAGACGGCGTAGCGTTCGATCATCCCCTTAGACACAGTCGTCGGGGCAAGGCAGTTGTAGGCATTCTGTGGTCATAGAGCCTCTCATAAACACAGTCGATGTTGCTTCAATGACCCTTTTCGCCTTCCTTCACCTAATTATAGATTTTCTCCCAGTCGCTAACGGTGTATAAGTCTGCATACGTCTTGAACTCCACTGTTCAGCTGGGAATATTTCACCACTTCTGAGTGGCAGGCTTATAGGACCTACAGGTTTAATGGCGGCTAGTTATCGATCGTATAATGAAAAAACACCGTCCGAAAAACGTACAAAAACGGGCATCGAGAAAATTGCAGGCAGCCGGAGGTCTCATAAATGAGAAATAATGAAAACATTTGCAATAGAAACTGCCAAGTGACAGAAATAGGCAAACTTCCTTGGTTAATGACTTGCCTGCTTACTAACCTGTTTCCTTGATTGCTTGTTTAAAGATACATAGGGCCTATAGATGCAAATACGATGGAAAGATAAGGGATATGCCAGAGAGACACTGCAAGATAAAGAGAGACATGACAAGATCTGGAGTGAACATGTGAGGCTCACTGGCCTTGGCAATTGATCGAAACGAATAGAGATCATTTATTCACACCCTTAGCCGCCAAATGGCTGGCCTCTCGAACTAATGACGATGAACGTGGCTTCAGACGTGGCCTCCAAATAGGCAGAGTGCTCGGCAATGAATTTTTATGCAGTGTTTGATTGGCAGCCTGGTTCTGAAACAGGTCATGTACTGTGGGTCAAACGTGATGCCAAATGACCATTTAGTGTAATCATAGGCTTTACGCTGGGTCGTCTGTCTGCATGCAAATGGCCTTCGACGTCTCTGCTGTGCATACAAAACCCTGGCAATGATGGACAGGAGTTCGGAAGTTTACAGCAACTTCACAGAGAATGCAGTCGACTGTCGGCCCATCATTCTTCGCATCTTGTCTCGCCCCTCTGGAACGAACGTATTTGTAAAAACTAAGTTTTTCTTTAAAATACGCCCAATCTATTGCAATTCTGTCTAACAACTATGACCCCTATTCAACCTGCAAGAAAATCCTGTAAAATTATCAGAAGTTATTGGTTAAAGCATGGCAAGGAGACAATGCCAGTGTATTAATTATAACATAAAAACAACGTTGCCTTTGCTCTTCCGATAAACGCATCTTCGAAACAACGCGATGTAGTACCAATATAGCTTGATACAAAATTAACATAGCGTACAATATAAAGTAACGCAACTGAAATGTGCTAACATCTTGGTGCATAAGGAGAAAACAGTCCTTTACGGTAGCTACAGGTAGCCATAGGTATGAAGTGCTAACGATTCCATTTCTTAGCCTCGGCATATGAGGGCGGGTGGCCAGTCTCCTCCATTACCGTCTGATCTTCCCACTAGCATTGTACGGACAGTGTAGCCTACTGTCTTAGTCGAGTTCGTTATGGGACGTAGTTGGAGCCAAACTCTAGAAACATATTTCTGCCCTGTCGGGAATTGAAACCCCCAAACTCAAATTTTCTTTTAAATGCTCCCAATCTATTGCCATTTTGTCTAGTAATTATTACCTCTATTCAACCTGCAAAGGTTGAATATTGGTCTATTCAAGTCTGCAAAAGTTCATCAAGTCTGCAAAGGTTCATCAGTCACTCTGTTACAGAGTAAAGCAGGGAGGAGACCTGACCGACGTCTCTTAGGAGCGTAGACTCGGACCCGACCTGGGCTGGTGAACCAAAGTCCTCCATGCCCACCTTCACGTGGTGCGGACCGTTAGTACCCTTCCATTGGTAGGGGAACGAACGGGCACGGCAGGCAAAACCAGGGGAAGGCAATGGCAAACCACCCCTGCTAACATGCCAAGAAAATCGTCATGACTTCGAATAGGAAGCAATGGAGAATGTTTATCATGACGATCGCTAGAGCTCCAGGAGTTGACAGCACAAGGTGACAAGGTGATTCAACCTGCAAGATAATCCTGTAAATAATCGAAAGGGCAAAGGTAGGCCTAATGTTGTCGGGGAATTTGAAACCAAGACATCCCGGTTGACAGTCCAGCGCGTCAATCACTAGGCTATTGTGCACCCCGATGTCTTGGTGTAACTCACGTAATATTGAATTGGTTGTGTCTGTACCATCGAGGCGTCCCCAGTCCTGTCTGAAGTACTCGATGTTGTAGCAGACTTCGGGCGGCACGCCATCCTCTGAAAAAATCATCACTAACTGAATTAATCCGAATTATCCATCTGTAATGTAATGTTATCTTAAGTGATCTAATACAATCCAGTCTGTACAATCTGATCAAATCGATTCTGTGAACTGTTTGAATTGATAGAAATAGAGAACAGAATTTGCTTTATCTATATCCAGCTGTCTAAAAGGGTATGTCCTATTGGTATATCCTATGGATATGTCCTATTGATTTATCATACGGATATGTCCTATGGGTATGTACTATGGGCATATCCAATGAATATTTCTTATAAGTATATCCTATAGATATATTCTATGGATATTTCCTATGAATATATCCTATGGGTATATCATTTGGATATTTTCTGAGTATGTCCTTTGGGTTTATTCTATGGATATTTCATGTGCGTATATCTTATGGATATATATATATGAGTACATCCTATGACTATAGCCAATAGACTATGTTGTTACTACATAGATTCTTCGTTATTTACATCAAAGCCGTGCCCTCATATATATAATACACCACATACACACACACACACACACACACACACACACACACACACACACACACACACACACACACACACACACACACACACACACACACACACACACACACACACACCATTATCATCAGTTCCTAACGCCAGGCATTTGGCGGCGATGGGAACGAATAAATGATATCCATTGTTCTCGGTCTTTTTCCTTCGCATCTTGGATGTAATGCATTGTATGGAATAATGGAATTCGGTCAACTGGCATTCTCTGTAAAAAGAAGACTCCGATAGGATGGACTAAATAATATATAACTCCTCTTAAATAAAAACAGTTCAGAGATGATCCTGACCTGATAATACACGATCGAACAAAATGGTTTCAACCGTTGCGAAGATAAGAGCAAATAGATGCTAAGATGAATCGATGCTAAGATGAATAGATGCCAGTGCTTTTTTTCTGGGGAAAAAGGTTCCGGAATGGAACAATTATGGGCGGGCTAAAATCCTGAGAAAAACGGGATCGGGGTTGGGAGGGGTCTCAATAAACACTGAAAACAGTTCAAAACACTGAAATTACGTTTAAAATAACTAACTTATTGTTTTTATTATTATTGTTTTAAAATAAATAAATAATTTTTAGTAGCTGAAAAAAGGTGCCGGAACGCCGTTCCGGCGCGTTCCGGCTGAAAAAAGCACTGATAGATGCTAAGATGAATAGATGCTAAGATGATTAGATACTAAGATGAATAGATGGTAAGATGAATCGATGGTAAGATGAATACATGCTAAGATGATCATGTCGCTGGTTGCCCATAGAGTTCTTGTTATATTTAATGGAATGATATCGATTATGCAGTCATGTAAATATAGAAGTCCATTATCGATCGGAGACTAAAAATGTCTCAACGGCTCTGAGGACTTTTGCTGAGGCACAGACCCATAAAAAAGAACGGTAACCCTGCCCCTTTAAAACATGTACTGTGTTCTGCTCACTTCTAAACTCCGCCACTTTTCGTACTCTGACAGTACCAGTCCCAAGCCTGGATAATGGAGGAGGGCGACTCTAATGATCGTTGTTGTCACACAGTGTCGTTAAACTGAAACTACTACTACACTACTCTGCCTCACTTTGGGGAATATCATCAAGTAACCAAAAGCTTGACTCTTATGTTCTGTGTTTTTCCGCATTACTCTGGGTGCTATTATTATCAAGACGTGAAAGCATGTCGTTTAGGCTTAATCACATCCATTCCTGCTATGATGCTTCAAGTGAGACGCAGGTCCACTTGTTTCGCGACAACAAATGCAGGTCTGTTAGACAGATCCCCTCCGTTGCTGCATTTGACATACGCTATTAGAGGCTGCGCCAGAGTAAAAATTTAATGTCGTAGACACTCTACGTTAGTGAGTATATCGTCTGCAGCTGTCATCCGAACACTCACGAACCCAACGGGACATAGAAAGACTTAAGTCGACAGTGCGAAGACCAACTTGAGAGATGCGTGTACGTAATGCTATTTAAATGCTCTCTTCTTTTCTGTGTCTTTGTTTCTATTTCTTCATCTTTTCATTCGCTCATCTTGCTCCCTCAGTCTATACATCGGTCCATCCTTTCATCATTTCATCTATCCATCCGTCCATCCATCCGTCGGTCCGTACGTCCGTCCATCCATTCTAATTATCATTCACCTACACATACGACCAAATATCCATGCATGCATGCATCCATCCGTGCTCACATCCATCGATCGATCGATCGATCGATCCATCCATCTATCCATCCACCCACCCACCAATCCATCCATCCATCCATCCATCCATCCATCCATCCATCCATCCATCCATCCATCCATCCATCCATCCATCCACCCACCCACCCACCCACCCACCCACCAACCCACCAACCCACCCATACATTAGCCTTCCTTCTCCGCTGCCCACTCGTATACTGTCGATATCTCAGTGAAGAAGTGTTTCCCTCACTAGGAGCGCCAGGCGTGAATTATTTTCACGCGGTCGATGCTTCATCAACGTCGGAATGTTTCGTGCTGAGATCATCCGGAGATTGCGTTGCGCTCCGCACAGCGTTGAACCAGAGAAGCGACAGAGGCGATCCCAGCTAAATGTGCCTAACGGTAATAAACTGTCTACATATAGAGGCTGGTTAGTGTGGCGACCGCCTCAATTTGTATCACTTGGAGCTTGTTTCATCCAGTGCCGAGTTCGTTCACCTTACTTAGACTACCAGCTGCACAGTATTAACATCCATGGCCTATCGGTCAACAGACCAAAACGTCAATACTTCCCGCTGAGATCGGGGCCAGAAATCGACCAGCCATTGATTACTGGTTGTCTCTGCTTTGGCTCTCATGCCCTGCGATATGAAGTGTAATGTCCCCTAGCAACAGGCATTCATGTGACTAGAGCTCTTACATAAAGGGTTCTATATATAGAATAAGAATTTAAGAGACCAGAGAGATAGGACCATTTATGTCGACTGAAGTCTAACACGGTCTTATGGCCTGTATATATATATATATATATATATATATATATATATATATATATATATATATATATATATATATATATATTCAAAATTTATATTAACACCTCACATAAGTCTTGCATGACCATAACGCACACGAAGCAGAATACTTAAATGTATGTATGCATGTAATATGTATGTGTTTGTTTGTATGCATGTATGTGTATAATATGCATTATTATAACGGCGCTATAGAAGTCATTAGAATGGATATGATGTATGTATATATGTATGTATGTTTGTTTGTATATTTGTTTGTTTGTATATATGCGTATAACAAATGCGTATAATAATCCTCTTGTTGCCAAAATTCAAACTTTATGCTGTATTTTCCTTGTACTTAAAAAATGGCTTCAATAAAAGGATTGATTGATTGATTGATAATTATGTATGTATGTATGTTTGTATGTCTGTTTGCATATATGTATGTATGCATGTTTGTATGGTATGGATGTGCGTATATATGTATGTATGCACATAATTATGTATGTATGTATGTATGTATTAGGCCTACGTATGTATGTATGCATGCATGGATAGGGGCCTATATGCATGTCTGTATGTATGTATGTATGCCTTTAACATTTACGTATCAGGTTTTGAATCCCAGTGGTGCACACGAGAAATTGCCAGCGCATTGTCAAGCGATGCATTTGACCCACTTGTAGGATTGATGTTGTTGTTGTTGCTGCGTTGAAAAATAGCATAGGTCAAAACATTATTAACTGCGCGAAACCTCAAATTGCATCCGATTCTGCTGCAATCTGATCCTAATTAGCGACTAAATATGTTGTGATTTAGTGTTGCAGTTTTCATAGAATCAGCGTTGTAGTTATTATTATGGATGTTGAAAGGATTAGATGCGGCTATAATATATGGGTTGTGCCTCGTCTAAATGTACAGGAAAATTGTATAGCACCAAAATAGCGAGATGAATTATTTTATTTTGTCAGTTTAAACACAGTGACATATCAAAATAGCATCACCAGGAACAATGCACATCTGACCTGCTACTGCATATTAGATGTGCAATCAAGGAAGCAAATCCACCTACTGCGGTAATAAAATAGCAGATTGCACAGTTTGGAAATGAATGTTATCGAAACCGCAATACAAATGATATATGTGTCACTAAACAAAATATGGAACGCCAATACTTTTAAACACTGTTTCTAGAGCACATGACCCGCGTGTAGGTTGAAAAACCCTGGCGTTAAACGGTTTGCTCTTTTAAAAGTATTGTGTTGCCAAGGACACTAAAACTTTATCTTAGACTCTCAAGCGTTTAAAGATTAATCTTGGTGTGATGTATTCTTCCATTTTTGTGATCATTTAAGTATTTTAAATTGAAAAAGTTGTTCCTTAAACGCTGCCTCAACAATTTTATACCTTGTCGTGGTTTACATTAATCTCACACACGACTGGCTCGTTACATGCAAAACAAAATGTCTGGCTGAGGTTCCTAAATGCACATTAATGATGTACGTACAGCTACTCAATGTAAACCAATTAACGCTGTCTCAAGACCGGCGTCAGTTAACACTCGACGGACAGTGATTGATGATCAATTATGCAATCATTCTGCAGCAGACGTCAAAACAAAACAGTCCGTGTGTATGCACTGACGGCGCTGAGCGTCGTGGACGGAATTCTGATTAGCCAACGCAACGCTGAGATGTTAAATCCCTTGGAAACGCCGACTGCCCATCATCGTTGATTACATGTGGCTATGACATTCCTCAGAATTAAATTATTGCAGATTATGTACTGACGTGCGGACATCGATAGCAGGCCACACACACGACTGACACTGATCAATAGTTTTGTAATCATCGACTCTACAGTTCACTGTCTAGACGGAGCTCACGGTCCTAACCTCCATACAGTCTCATAGCACCAGACACTATTGTGACTGGATGGTTAATCAGCATAAAATGTGTCATCAAACGCCATACGTCTTCTGTCTTTATACCATTGTGTAAGGTGATTCTTATTGGTGCCCGGCGCGATGTGTCCTGCGTGACTTCACCCTCAACCTGCCACTAAATTGTGAACTTGTGCAGTTATGTTCATTTACTTTAACGATTGCGGCAAATAAATTACTTATTTACTTGCGTTGTCTGATTTTGACTTAAGAGAATGTTCATAATTACGAGACTATCGATCGTTCTGCAATACGCTCTCTAATCATAATAGTATTGACATATTAGCGTTTAGCTGGCCCGTCCAGAAACATGAAGTTTTGGTGTCAAAGAACATTCAAAGAAGTCTGCTACCAGATAACATGGTATGTTTATCACTACTAACTATTCGATACATTTGACGCCCTTTAGTTCATACTGTTCAAAGTATCGGTTTTCTCTATATTGTTCCAAGCCAAGCTTTGCGGTTTTCATCTATTTATAACAGTGTTATACAAAGACAAAGTCAAGACTCCAAAATAACGAATGTACGCGGTGACAAGAGACTGCGCAAAGTTGTTTATACAATTAAGGAACACAGAGTCCTACAATCGCATACGCTTTCTTCGGTCCGTTGAGAGGAGAAAAGCAAATCAAACGCCGCCTTTGTTCTCAGTCCATCGAGACAAGAAGCGATGATTTCGAGAACGTTCTCTTTCCTCGCGAAGAAACACCGACCAACGTCGTCACAAGTCACTGCCCTCTCTCTCTCTCTCTCTCTCTCTCTCTCTCTCTCTCTCTCTCTCTCTCTCTCTCTCTCTCTCTCTCTCTCTCTCTCTCTCTCTCTCTCTCTCTCTCTCTCTCTCTCTCTCTCTCTCTCTCTCTCTCTCTCTCTCTCTCTCTCTCTCTCTCCCTCTCTCTGTATCTCTGTCTCTCTCTGTCTGTCTGTCTGTCTGTGTCTGTGTCTGTGTCTGTGTATGTGTCTGTGTCTGTGTCTGTGTCTGTGTCTCTGTCTGTCTGTCTGTCTGTCTGTCTGTCTGTCTGTCTGTCTGTCTGTCTCTGTCTCTGTCTCTGTCTCTGTCTCTGTCTCTGTCTCTGTCTCTGTCTCTGTCTCTGTCTCTGTCTCTGTCTCTGTCTCTGTCTCTGTCTCTGTCTCTGTCTCTGTCTCTGTCTCTGTCTCTGTCTCTGTCTCTCTCTCTCTCTCTCTCTCTCTCTCTCTCTCTCTCTCTCTCTCTCTCTCTCTCTCTCTCTCTCTCTCTCTCTCTCTCTCTCTCTCTCTCTGTACCCTACTACAACCTTCCGGTGGGCAAAGTAGTGGGCCACCGATCTGCCATTTTACATAACATGCGTGTGTAGGCCTACAAAGTAGCACCGTTTCTAACCGTTGTGCAACGTTTACTAATCAATCATGTACTTCATACGTAAAGTTAGTAGGCCTACAGTGTTAAAATAGCTTTGCGTACACTTCGAATCGCCTATAACCCGGCGAAGACAGGTCTTGCAGCAAATACCTACCGCTAATAATTATGTTCAAAAGCTATTCTTTACAACCATGAGTTTAATCAGTGTAATAAGGATCACTGCTTTGACTTAAAACAATTAGTTTTTGTAAGTGTTTTGAATGACTATACTCAGGCTAAATTAGTGGCTACTGTCTCCAGTCGTAAATTAGGCTACCTTAGTGTCTCCCAGACATTATTTCAAAAACATAGACTGTGATAAAACATTCGCCGACAAGCAGTGTTTAATCTAGACGTCTTTGGGGGGAGTTCCCCCCAGGATTGATGTTTCCCCCCAGAGGCCGGCAATATTATAAGGTTGAGAGCTTTTTGGGAGGCAAATCACCCCCAGGATACATGGTGATATATGGTTCCCCCCCCCCCCCGAGAGAGACGAATTCCTAAAAAAAAAGGTCATCAACTTTTTTTGAAGATGAAACTTTAAAAAAGTCTGGATGAAAGTTTAAAAAGTCAGAAAAATTGGCTTGTCCCCCCAGAAACCTGATTTCCCCTCCCAGAAGAGGGGGACTAGATTAAACACTGGCCGACAAGAATCCATCGCGCTTTATTCCTTAACAACTTTCCACGCCTTTGATTTTATACCAACTCCGTATAATTATTGGGGTCCGAAACGCCATTTTTCTTAAGGTGTCGCTATAAAATTTAAGATTAGGCCTATATGTATACCAGATCGAGTCTAGGTCTAATGCAAACTGAGTTCTCTATGATTATCTTTAAAAAAGGTTGAATTGTATTCCGATAAAAGAAGCAGAAGAGCAGCTCCTTAAGCTTACCATGAGGCAGCCATAGGTGTGTTAGCCACTTCATTTTCTCAGCCTCGGCATATGAGGGTGGGTGGCCAGTCCTCTCCCTCGCCGTCTCGTCTTATCACCGACACTGTACGCTCAGTGTACTCATTAAAGCTGAGCTGGCTAGGGGCGCAGATGGGTGCAGAAATCTCGAACCAAATATCTGCCCTGGCCGGGTTTTGAACTTCCGACATCTCAATTGACTGTCCAGCACGCTAACCACTACACCATCGAGCACCCTCGATAACATCTATCGAAATAAAATAGTTTTATGCTGTGAATGGGATTCGAGATGGGATTCGAGAGGACTGCAAGGAGATGGGCCTATCCGTGCAGGAGGCTACACAGAGAGCACAAGACAGGAAGAAGTGGAGACTCACCATAAATGAGCGGCTATTGCGTGCTGGGGCATCGCCAAAGCCATAAAGAAAAGAAGATGCTGTGAAGCTTATTGTTATTCTGAACACGAATGTCTATCGAACATGCATAACTTTTCGATCCCGTGTTAGATTACTTGAGCTATTTCACACAAACGACAACATCAACTTCGACGAACCAAAAACATTACCACCTAAGCGGATGCAACAATGTCTGCTGGTCTCTAACCATTACCAAGCGTCCTCTTCATCTCTCTGCCTGGCTATATATCTCTTCCTTTCTAATAAGCCTGCACCTACTGTCTTAATGTAGAATATTGCTAGGAGGTCAAGAAATCCATGCTGAATTCTAATTGGCCAAGAATTCCGTGCTGGACTCTAATTGGCCAAGAAATTCATGGTGAATTATAATTGGCCAAGAAATCCATACTGGATGCTAACTGACCATGAAATCCATATTAGAATCTAATTTTCCAAGAATCCATACTGAATTCTAATCGGCCAAGAAATCCATGCTGGATTCTCATTGGCCAAGAAATCCATACTGGATTCAAATTGGTCAAGATATCCATGCTGGATTCTAATTGGCCAAGAAATCGTGCCTAGATTCAAATTAGTCAAGAAATCCATGCTGGATTCTCATTGGCCAAGAAATCCATACTGGATTCAAATTGGTCAAGATATCCATGCTGGATTCTAATTGGCCAAGAAATCGTGCTGGATTCAAATTGGCCAAGAAATCTATGCTAGATTCAAATTAGTCAAGAAATCCATGCTGGATTCTCATTGGCCAAGAAATCCATACTGGATTCAAATTGGTCAAGATATCCATGCTGGATTCTAATTGGCCAAGAAATCGTGCTGGATTCAAATTGGCCAAGAAATCTATGCTAGATTCAAATTAGTCAAGAAATCCATGCTGGATTCTAATTGGCCAAGAAATCGTGCTGGATTCAAATTGGCCAAGAAATCGTGCTGGATTCAAATTGGCCAATAAATCTATGCTAGATTCATATTAGTCAAGAAATCCATGCTGGATTCTCATTGGCCAAGAAATCCATACTGGATTCAAATTGGTCAAGATATCCATGCTGGATTCTAATTGGCCAAGAAATCGTGCTGGATTCAAATTGGCCAAGAAATCTATGCTAGATTCAAATTAGTCAAGAAATCCATGCTGTATTCTAATTGGCCAAGAAATCGTGCTGGATTGTAATTGGCCAAGAAATCCATACTGAATTCTAATTGGTCAAGAAATCCATGCTGGATTCTAATTGGTCAAGAAATCCATACTGGATTCTAATTGGTCCGTAACTTTAAACGCCCAACGTAGGTTTCCTTTAGTGGAATATCTAGGGGCCGGATCTGTCTGCCTCGCTTGGTCAAACCTGTTCAGTAACTCTAATCAATAAACTACTTCAAACTGGAAGGGCGTGGTCACCCTTCTGACACATTTACTCCCCAACCTCTGGTGCAATCCATCGCTCGATAAGCTATTGTCAGTCTCGAGTTACATACGACGGTCTCTTCAACGACTTTTCCAGACCTTTAATTGGCCAAATAATGCTTCTGCAGTTGCCGACAATATTACGATTTTGTTTAACGATTAACGAGATGCGGTCTTGTCATTCTGGATTAATAAGCGAAAAATACAATACAATACAAATCATTTATTGAATTATTAGGTGTGAAAGGGACAACAAATGAACCAAACTGGTCTCGCTGTTTGGGGATGGGTTATTACAAATCAAAATGCATTTGCAACGGCAGCAACATCATTTGTCATGCAAATATTTAAACATGTGACTATTATGTTTTCCAGAGGAGAAATTGGTTTCGAGATTTCTGTTCCATCTGCGCCCCTAGTCAACTATAATGAATGCACTGCCCGCATGCTGTCGGTGGAAAATCAGACGGCGAGGGAAAGGCCTGGTCACCCACCCTCATGTGCCGCGCCCAAGAAAAATGAAGTCGACAACAAGTTTCTATGACTTTCCAGCAGTGGTGTAGTCCTAAAAAATGAAGTGGGGGAACGCCTGGAAATTGAAGTAGCAACTGTAGCAAAAAGTGCAATCTTTGGTAGGTAAGTATGGAAAAAAGTGCGGGAACGGCGTTCCCCCGCGTTCCCGCCCCACTACACCACTGCTTTCCAAGGGACTTCTCTTCTTCTACGCCATTATTCTCCAATTTCCAAATAAATATTTGATGGTGAACAATACCAGCAGCCATCGCAAGGTCGACAAACATACCTGCTGAGTATTATTATCGTTGTGCAATTTTGGTTTGCATTTCTAAATATGGCCATAAACGTCGAATGGCCGGAGCGAAATCTCTTTTGGCAAGACGATAAACGATTCTTAATTCTTTCTAAATAGTCTGAAAATTTTTGTAACATTGATGGCTTTCTGTAGATCTTTAGTGATATTATCTTTTCCCCGGATTTATGGAATGGAATGACCTTGGCAATTTTCAAAGCATCTTGGACAGTTCCAGTTGTAATTGATTACTGATGCCAGCTTTTAATCGTAATCGTAAACTCTAAATTTCTAGAGCGCTATTCTTAATCTAAGCGCAGGGCACCAGTTTATTCAAGAGCGCTGCGTCGAGTCATAGGGGTTATGCAGAGATGCCAAGTGAGGATCCGGGTCCAATTGCCAGAGAGACCAGAGAGAAAAGGCGAATATGTGCAAGTCATAGTAAAGTGACACTACTCACTCTCCTGCCATGTGTAGGCCTAATGCGTAGCTCCCTGGGAGTATTAATAACTGCAGCTGGAAAAGTTAACGTATAATCATGGTCCGAAGTCGGGGGCTGAGTTAGAAAATCCTGAAAATGATGAATTGCCTATCTGGACATTGCAGCCAGCTTTGGCTCTAGTTATAGGAAATATTCGTCAAATTAATGCGCTATAAGCTGCTTATTCTTGACGTGAATTCCATCCATTAAGAGAAAGTCTACAGCCGTGGATTGATCTTTGCCGGAAAATATGGATTTTTGCCCACGTTTTTCTCAGATCATTTGCGCAACTGTTGACTCGAAATATATAAAAAGTTTCTTCGGCTGCTTTTCTTACATGTTTGAAGTTGTTTCAATATCTTATAAGCTTTGATTTGTTGACGTCAGTCGAGTCTTTTATATGCTTTAAGTGTAGATGGGATTTTATAGTAGGGCGTACAGGATTTGAGTAAAGCAGGCAACATCCAAAGTTTCTTGAAGTTGAACAAGTTCTTCTACTACAGTGCTTCTTTGTATACCGACTTTGATGCATTTAAATGAAAACTATATACACCTGTGCTTTAAGGATGGACCATTTTTAACGCACGCTCATTGAACAGATGTCGTTCGTGGTCAGTGATGTATTAAATTTATGTATCGTATGCCAGTACTTACTTTTAAATTATATACTTTTATGGCGGAAAGGTCAAAATGTACTGCAAGTGGTGTTAGATGTAATTACAATTCTAAATTTAGATAACGCTACTCAAAGAGAGCACTATACAGGGCACTCCCTGTGCTAGCCCTGCATGAATGTTAGCCTAACAGTAAACACGCATACTGCATCTAATAGAAAATGAAATATGTATTGAAATATGCTCAATATGCATATCAAATTCATATATTACAATGACATGAGGTACGTATAATGGACACAAATGCATTCTAAATTATTAAAACGATTCATATAAACAGAAATAATTACAGTTTAAGCCCCAAAACCTTGGACGAGATCTGACTGTCGAGAAATATCTTTTCGCACAAGCTCCTATTTTTGATTCGCGAGAAATCATTTCTACCGCGCTGCAGATAAATAAATATCATATCTATGACACATTGCTATGGTATACCAACAAAAAACACAGTATATTATAATTTATTTCCACGCTGAATATAAAAACAAATTCTACACTGCATATAAATATAAATATATCCTAATAGAAATATTTACTCAGATACACTGTCTACAATATAAATAATGCAAGCGTGCCTATATACTCGCCAGAGTTCTGCTTCCCACAAGGTCCTAACCTGTTTTTTTTAAATTTCTACAGGACCATTCCTACCTACGGTTAAAAATACTCTGCCTATAAATACAAATATATCGTCAACACAAATATTTGCATGTGCAAAGTGTACACGATGAACGATGCCCATAATATATTCTGTGCTGTTAGGAGTTTGTATTGCACCGCAGCTTCGGTGTTCGTCCTTGACCTTCAGCCGGACAACGTTGGCTGTGGCACGGGCCACAAAAAGGCAAGCATCCTCTCCCCAAATCCCTTAGGCAAACTTACGTAGACAGCGACAGAGCTGTCGTCATTCGACCGTATTTGGATGGACATCCCATCTGCAGACCAATTTACGTTGCCCGTCCACGTTGCTACGGTTGTCTCTGTGGTCCGTAGATGAGACGCATAGATCTAATTCATGAATTCATGCAGTGTGGTTCCGTTGAAGCGTGGATATCTCGTCTGCACTGTGTTCGCCATACATCTGCAGGCCGCTGTCGCTGCAGCCAAGGAGAGCAGTTTCTGCCTCTTGACGCTCTACTCAATCATTCGATCGTTTGTTTCTGCCATCGAACTGTTGTCTGACATTGTCTCTCTGCCATTGTCTCTCTGCCATTGTCTCTCTGCCATTGTCTCTCTGCCATTGTCTCTCTGCCATTGTCTCTCTGCCACTGTCTCTCTGCCATGTCTGTTGTTGCTGTCCAGTTGCCCTCTGTCGATATCTTCCCGACTCTGTCGTTCAATGTAATTTCACAAGCAGTCTCCCATTTTTGTGACCTCTTTCATTCTCTACGTACGCAATCTGCAGCTGTTGGCTTTTTTTTATCATACCCGCACAATAACAAATACGCTCTCGTCTGGCGTTTCCTGTGCGCTCTTTATGTAGCACTAAATATTAAATCCATTCAGAATTACCTCAAGAAGGAGACAAATAATAATTTATTAATACTTTTAAACAGAGATTCAACAGGATTAAAATAACAACCGGAAAACTGGGCAGATCCGATAACACAGAACATAGGCAAACGGAAGGAAGACTCGCAATTGACTCAGCTAAATTATGATCTGAGAGCCTCTGATGAGTATCTCCTTAAATGCGCTATACAAATCTGATTACAATTAAAGTTCTATTTAGTTCAGTTGTAATATCAGTATGTAATTATCTCAGTCATTCAATTATAAATTCCAAATCGAATTTCCTGTAATTTACAGTAGAAGTCTTTATTCAGTCTTCATTTGTTCCTCCATGTTACATCATTTGCAATGTCCGGTTCTTAGCATATGTCAGTCTCTTCCCTTCTTCAAATTATTGCGTCAAGTCATTCCACTTCCAATCTGCTGTCCAGTCTTCTAATTTCCTTACAACTGCCTTTTCCAGCGGTCTTCTTTGCGCACTATATATCTAAGTAGGAGCAGAGAGGGCGGTTTAATAATCAAAGACCTATTTATTATGCGGACCTAGTAATTTACCTGATGTGCACGGTATACGTTATGCAGCAGTGTTTAATCTAGACGTCTTAGGGGGGGGGGAATTCCCCCAGGATTTATGTTTCCCCCAGAGGCCAGCAAAATTATAATGTAGAGACCTTTTTAGGGAGAGAAATTCCCCCCAGGATCAGGGCTGTAGTCGAGGGTATACGCGGGTATACAGCGTGTACTCACCTCTAGAGACCGTATACTCACCTCCCAAATAGTTATATTTATTTATATTAAAATGCTGTAGCGTATACTCACAAAATACTGTGGCGTATACTCACCTCTAATTTGTTTCGGAAAACTAACCGGTAGCGTGTACTCACCTCTAATTTTACCACTACAGCCCTGCCCAGGATACATGGTTTTCCCCCCGAGAGGTGAGTAATAGGGCCTATACTTTTCGAGAGACGAACTCCTAAAAAAGGTCATCAACCTTTTTGAGAGAGTAATTCCTATAAATCCTATAGAAAAAGTGTAAAAAGTTGGACGAATGTCTAAAAAAAAGGTCATCAGAAGATGAAAGTTGAAAAAGTCTGGATGAAAGCTAAAAAAATTCTTTCAAGATGGATGAAATTACTAAAAAATTATTTGGCCCCCAGAAACCTTGTCTCCCCTCCCACAAGAGGGGGACTAGATAAAAAAAACTCTGGCTATACAGAACCTATTGTTATATTACTAGTGTACTGTAAGGGTGACGAAAAAGTTGTCATTTTCAAACTTCAGAAAACCTAGTTGAAAGTACGGCGCATTGTCAGATTACAGTTGTACTGCATTACTTCACGGCCAAAAGCATTCACCAGATTCCACGGTTTTGCATCGCATCCGTTGTATAGGTTTTTTTTATTGGACCACTTGAAGGAAAACGTTTTAGTGCTGGAGTCGCCGCGACTGACAGCAAAAATCCGTCGAGAGACAGAATGTGGGTTTTGGAACAAAGGCCGCGAAACTCAACATGCCAATCGTAAACTTCCCCCTCCTTGCTTTTACCGTCTCCGAAAGACTTCATGAATCGTTCTGGCTATGAATAAACGATGCCCAGATTCCGCACAGGTCCAAATGCATTCACATTTTCTGCTGCTCTACAGCGACGCCGTCCGATATTAAATTCATAACTAATGAAAATAAATGATGCGCCCGATGGCCACCTGGCTATCATAATCGCCTCTGCCCGTCGTAATTGGACGCACATTACGAGCGCAGACAAACCAGAAGAAATGGCGTCTACCGCAGGCAGGGAAAATCACACCAGAAAAAACACCACGGTCTCTAAATGCGGGGAACTTGCTACCAGCTATCGACAGGATTTCAACAAGGTGTTACAGGCGTCTGCGTGCACTAGCTAGCGTGGACATTTCCAAACTTACGAAGCACCGATTTGCTACGAAACGATTTTATCAGCAAGGTGCGAGTTATATGGGAGAGGTCAACTTCCTGTTGTTTCCGAATATAGGCCTATCACATTTGATATTCTGAACTGCAAAGCCGTGAACGACAGGATCTCAACCTGCTTATCGGTCCGCCATGCGTAATTCTTATACTATGCGCATGGTGCGGTTTATATGGGTAAAGCGAACTTCCCCATCACTGGCTCAGACTAAATATAGTCTGAACCGGTGACGATTCATACCATATTGTAGATGGGGAAGTTTATACGATGTTTCTCTATGCGTCATTACTGGCTCAGACTACTATACTGTTATATTATACTGTATGGATGCATTTGTTCCATGTGTATTGCTTCTGTCCAAAGAGCGAATGGAGAAAACATGGAGAAAATGCATCCACCCAGAATATAGGCCTATTGTACTGTATGGATGTATTTTCTCATTTATACTGCTTCTGTCTATAAGCTTCCGCCACTACTTCTGTTTGCGTGATCCTGCTCAGCTGTCAATCTGGCTTGATGTGTAGGTCATACGGAGTATGGAGTTAATAGAAGCAGAGAGGACTTCTCTATTAAATTATCCACCATTTGGAACAGTTTCACGTGCACTTCTTGCCTGTCATAGGGCTCTCCCTTCTGTGTTCACCGATAGTGCATATGCATTATGTATGTGGCTCATTTATAGCCCCCTATGTAATGTTATTTGACGTGGTCCTAATATAATTTAGTGTAATGTATTTTAATGTAATGTAAACCTTCAAAATTTCTCAGTGCCGCACAAAAGTCGCGTAAGGGAGACTAGCTTATTCAACGGAGCCATGTAAATATGTATGTATAATGTCTTTAAAGTACCGTACAAAAGCGCCATAAAAGCACCTTTTTATGAATCTCTCATCAGTGCTGCCCTGTGGTGCTCTATGCTCATGAATGATGGCGGCGTCCAGTTTTAATTCTGTCTTGGAACCGTTCCAGTATGTTCTCGTAATTATCAATTTCCTTTGTCTTCAAAAGGCTTTCGTTGTGTCAACGAAGACGAAGCTGGTTCATAAATCTAAACCAGTTGCACTGAGACCACGCTGCGTATAGGTAATAACTTGGCATCATAAACCATTAATATCTATACAATGACCACAGGTTACCTCGTTCGTTGCTGGATCAAAAATGTTTCCATGCTGCTCGCTTCGGCTGCAAATCTTTTATCCACACTATATAGGCCCTACATACTGTTTCCTTCGCAGTAGCAATTCTATTGAGTTCAGACCAAGAGGAGTCGGTCTTCACGGGACAGGAGGCGAGTCCCACCTCTGTTTAGGTTTTAGGAACACCAATTTATTGCCCCAATATATTATTTTATACTTTTCGCGCAATTTGTAAATAATGAATTTACGCTGCTTAATGATAACTTAACAAAGAGCGATAATGCTTTATTATGAAAAGGCGTAGTATACAATGTAACAGCGTAAGAATTAAATCTGGAAGGAGTGCTGCTAAGATAAATGTGCCTCTCTGAATGTTGTGGACGAATGTTCAGAACTAGTATGCACTTGAGTCTAATATGTGTTCCCGCCTTTTCAATGTTGTTAGCTCACCGGCATCTACCGGCATTGGCTTTGCGGTAGCGAATTTAATTTGGCACTAAAGGCCACGGAACACAATCACCTTCTGCGATCGGTAACATAGCGCAAACACACGCAGCAACTTAAGTATCTCATATCCCACGAGAGACGAAGGGGAGGTACTCACTCCGTTTTATTTAGCTTTTCATTCAGAACGATTAATCTCAAACGAATAGACCAATCGCTAACGAAAGGACACGGAGTCGTTGCACCACAGGGCACATGGCCACGGAACACTGTCGTTGGTTGGGCTCCAAGTGTGTGCGTGAAATACCGCACGTGTCAGAAGCCACGTTGCCTTGCCTTCTATGACATTTCGTCTTAATTCGGAATTTGCGGAGTGGCTTTTGATGCGTTTGATCTTGCCGAGTTTGCGCGTTGAAATTACTCTTCGCTTCCGATGTGGACTTCGAATGTTGTGATGGCATTTCTTCCTCGCATTTCATCTTGACCTAAGCGACTGCATTAGAAAGGATGGACTTCCTGATGTGCGGTCGAATCTACAGACCTAAGCATGACGTCTGCAGCCGAGTAATTTTAATCTCCGCGGAAGAGAAGCGATCCGGATCAGTGTCGAGACCTCGACCGTTGGTCACGGGTGTCCCTTCGACCTGCCGACTGCATGGTGGGCGTCGATTATCGTTTTCTGCGCAGACCCGGGATTTCTGGATGCTACGTCTTCTACCACCAATGAGGGACCGCGGACGGTGGCGTTATCGTGTATCGCTTACACTGCTGCCTGTCGTCACTCTACACTCTCGACACAACTTTGTCCAACAACTTTGAGCACGGAGTCGTCTCTCAACCTGGTTAGGAAATCAATTGGATGAACTCCACGTGTGTGAGAACGCCACTGTGTCTCTTCAAGATATCTGTGCCTTGTTTTGCTTGCTGATATATGTTCTGTTCTTTAGAACATTCAGCATCATTTTGGATACGTAGGCAACGCCTTAGAGAGATACTTAAAGGTGCGCTGGGAAATATCTAGATAACTAACTTAGCACATGTTGAATTTCTGCCATGCGTAATGTGCAACTGTTCGGCGCGGAAGAGAAAAACCTTTAGGACCTATATGGTTATCGTAACTAAAAGACCTTATTAATAATCTTGATATCTTATAGTAACTCTGTACAAGGACGTATATGGTCCACCTTATTTTAAACTGTGCAACAAAGTTCGAATTGTTTAAATATCAGGTAACCGGTTCAATATCCCGAGACCTGGATTTCAAGATAACAACATTCAATATGCAACTAATATTAGTCTTGTTACAGTCAACGAGGTATGCGATTTTCTATCGAATTTATGCATTTTTGTTCGTGAAGTACAAAAATTTAGGAAGATGTCACTGAGGAGAAACGAAATTATGGCTATGCATAAGGAAATATTGGGCTTACCATGAGGCAGATATCACGAAGTTATTTTATTTGATTATCTTAAACAGTGGTGAATAATGCATTAGTTTAACGCGCTCATTATTCTAAGTGTTCTTTACTGTGGCGACATTAATTAAGACAAAGCTCAGCAACGAATTAAACCATGAATTAAACGAATATACACATACACGATTGATGCATTCGTTGTGAAATAAAATTGTCCGTTTACAACAAGCACTCACTTGAACCATTTAGCCCGATGGCTTCACTCGACCTCCACCTCAGCAAATCGTCGCTATTCGGGAAGGGTCAAGATCAGAGGGGTGAATGTTGCTCTAGAGACTGTACGCATTTATTGACTCTAGCTCTGAGCGAACAAAATCCCAGCTACGTTGTGGGCTTAACCATCAATTTTTATTTTTTATTTATATATGACAGTCACGACGCGCACACTTTTGCATTATAAAAGAACACCACAGCAGCCTAGATTAAAAATATTAGATATTTATAACCTAAGTATCATAAGTTGTAATGATATGCACGATATTATATAATGTTATATATATTGCAAAATTATATAAAATTCTAAATCATGAGAGTTGTATAGTAGGCCTAAGCATCACCAAGGGGTATAGTATTTTGTTGTGCACAGTATCTGTGAAAAGCGCAGTGGAAACTTCCTAATATTATAGTACAGGGTGCGATTTAACTATTCCAGGCTAAAGACCATAATTGTTTAGTTTCTGGCTCCTTCTGAAGAAAGAGGCCTTCATCCAGTGTTGTGGTCACCCACTGACCGATTGTTGGCTGCCCGTGGTGCCGCTGCGCCCATCCTGACCCAGCCGTGATTCACGGCCCTATGGTCCAGCGGGGGACCGATCGACCACTCTGCCTGCCGGCCGGAAGCCTAATTAACTCCGTCCGTCCGAGATTAATCCTCCCTGGACGCCAAGCCCAATATGGCGACCGTATCCAGCGGCCGATAGGTGGCGTGGAAGGCAATATCACGCGAGAGCGAGGAGATAGGATTACCGCCAGTCGAAGAGCCTTAGGAATTCGCTTATTAATGTCAAAAATGCGACCTCGTCGAGTCAAAGCGTACATATTGGTCGCCCTGTAGTCTTGTGGGAAGACCCGCAAGACCGACTAGCGTGTTTTGTCATCCCGGAATTATATATGCCCCACCTCGCAGAATATTGTGACCTGCTTTATGAACATAGTGGTTGTCATTCATTGCAGGTCGTCTACGTCACAGTCAGAGGCGGCGCCAGACATTTGTTGTGACCAGGGCATAGCCAGGGCAGTCATACAAATAACCAGTGCAGAGGGAGAAATTATGGAGAGCGCGGTAGCGCGAGCTTAAATGTTGACCATAATTTTAAGATCGCACTACCGCGCTTGCCATAAATCACCCTCAACGCTATTATATTTGTCTAAGATATGGGCCAAGCTCCCGGAAGCTGAAAGCTTTTTGACATTTGTAAAGTAAATTTGAACATTTCAGTGAATTAAGTAAATTTATATCTCAGGATATAACAAATACGCCCCAAGCAAATTCTGGACAGGGCAAAAATCCTGGCAGGGCATCGACCAGGGCAGAGGTTTTTTACCAGGGCATTTGCCCTGGCGCGCCCTGGTGTAGCGCCGCCTCTGGTCACAGTTTTAAAATTTCAGAAAGTATAAAATTAACCATCCATAGTGCTAAATAAGATTTAACAAAAATGAAAATCATATTTATGCATAGATTACTTTAGTGTCTTAAAAAGGTAGTCCAGCTCAGAATTATCGCATATTAATAGAAAACATACTTGTAAGAGACTTTAATTTAGATCTGTTGGTAACAGATGATCATCCTACACTCAAATCTCACTGCTCTTTACCGTCAAATTACATTATACTTTTAGTGTTTAAACATAGTATTGCGCCAACCAGGCTAAATTGCAACGATTTTAAATGCTCTTTAAAACTAAAAAAAATACATTTAGCAAGGAAGAAGATAGGAAAATGCTAACGCGGATCTATATCAAAACCAATCGCTCTAAATCTGCTATTGTAAATGTTAGCGATAACAATAACTAATCTAGACGTTCAAACGATATGCTGATAAACTTACAAACAAAGCTTTACGATTAGACATTTCCTACTCCATATTATTATACAAAACTATTTGCTCTAAATTTAAACAACCGTGAAAATACCAGCTCTTCACTAGCGCTTAGGTCCGAGTCTGATTACTCGCCAATTTCAATGCAAGCATTCAATTTGAATAATCGCAGCAATCTGGCACAACCATTTGCCTTACACTTATCCTGTCAACCAACGACGGCGATCTCGGGGTGGAGGAGGACAAGACCCCACCTTTAACAGTGGGGACACAGTATACATGTGTAGTTGTCCCCCAAAATTTTGAAGAAACACGAAAAATGTGAAAAATTGATTTCGCGCGTCACGAAAAAATTGTTTGACCTCTTTTTTGACCAGATCAGTTCAAACGTGTACCCCCACCTGTCAAACAAGATCGCCGCCTCTGCCGTCAACGGTTTATTTATGCACCCTTAGTCGTCGCTCGCTCGCTCACTCGCCCTTCCCATCCTCATTTTTCCTCATATCTTCGCTTATCTGGCTAATTCCATCTCGAGTGCATTTATTTACCCATATCGCGCATTGATTTGTCAGTAGCTCACAACATGAAAAACTAAGGAGAATTTTTGTATCGTTTTGAAAACAACGGAGACGAAAAGATTCACTTAGACTCATCCAATTTATAGAGACAAAGATAATAAGAGAAATATATAGACGTTGACACAAAATTAGTGCAGAACTTACGACACTAGACAGAGATGAAGACGATTTCCTTTAGTTATAAAAGAAAGATATGAACAGAGATACGGAGAGATAAGAAGATTTACGAAATGGCAGATACGAGAGTAAAAGAGATGATAATAACAGCGACAAACAGAGAGAGAGAGAGAGAGAGAGAGAGAGAGAGAGAGAGAGAGAGAGAGAGAGAGAGAGAGAGAGAGAGAGAGAGAGAGAGAGAGAGAGAGAGAGAGAGAGAGAGAGAGAGAGAGAGAGAGAGAGAGAGAGAGAGAGAGAGAGAGAGAGAGAGAGAGAGAGAGAGAGAGAGGCTCACAAAGACAGCGCTGTTTAACTATACACAAGAAAGAGAAGGAGACCATCGGTGGGAAAGAAAGAAACAATCGAAGCAAGACCCTCCAGTGCATACAGACATAGACAGAAAACCAGAATGAAAGTAATACGATGCAGAGGGACAACAGAGAGAACAGAGGAACATACAGACAGACAGTCAACGCTTTTCAATCTCCACAGTAACAGTGGTACCGTTTGTCAATGTCCCCTTCATTCTGCCCTTCCTCCCCACCACCCTTGTCTCATCAACCGAAGCCTCGTCTCGTGGCGCCGGAAGTGCAGACTACATTTGTAGCGGAAACGGAAATACATTATAGAGGGCAAAATTAAGTTAAAGCCTCAGGAACCATACGCATGCGTTCTAAGTCCATACTATGTATGCATAGACCTATATATACATGACGCACGTGCAGTTTTCATTGTACACGTATACATGCATGCACACGTTCTCAACTTAAGACTTACCTTTCCGAACTGACTGTCCACCAGGAGCTGCCTGTCTTGATATTGACCAGTCTTGTTGTCAAGACCTTAAACCTCAAGACCAAGACCAAGACCAAGACCTTGAACCTCAAGACCAAGACCAAGACCAAGACCTTGAACCTCGAGACCAAGACCAAGACTAAGACTTTGAACCTCGAGACCAAGACCAAGACCAAGACCTTGAGCCTCAAGACCAAGACCAAGATCAAGACCCAAAAAATCGAAATCAGGTCAAGACTTATAAAAATTGTCAAGTCGGAATATTCGCTATTTTAATGAAAACATGAGTCTTTTATTTTATTCAAGCAAATTAACTTTAAATGCAAACTGCAGAGACATCCGAATTTGTATTCAAAAGTCCTTCATGCAAACTCTTATACCAATGCCTTTTGTATTTTATAAAAACCAATTCGCTCAGAATTTTCTTACCAAGACGTGCCTGGTGGGCCTCATAAAAATTCCGCCATGTGAAAAAATACGTTCTACAGGTGCTGAAGTCGCTGACACACACAGAGTAGGCCTAGCTGTTCAAGCACTGGATGTAAATGTAGGCCTACAGAGAGTGAGTCCTTTTGAAATCTTCCCATAGTTTATCATACCGTCTGATACAGAATAACTGTTGCTGCTGCCAATGGGTTTTCCTGACCAACATGACTTGTATCCATCCATAGATATTGGTCGTATGATGCAAGCAGGCTTGATACAGAATTCTTGAGTTCTGTTAATGACTGATCATATAAACAGCCGGTCTTGGTCTTGGTCTTGCGAGACCAAGACCAAGACTTTGAACCTCAAGACCAAGACCAAGACCAAGACCTTGAACCTCAAGACCAAGACCAAGACCAAGACCTTGAACCTCAAGACCAAGACCAAGACCAAGACTTTTAAAAACGAACTCGAGTGCACTCGAGACCAAGACCTTGGTCTCGAGGACAACAAGACTGATATTGACCTGATGACGTCTTGGTTTTGGTGCGCAATCGGTTGATGCCTTGTTCATTAGACAGCGGCGCGATAGAAGTTACTAACTGTAAATTAAAATATTACGTCGCCTTACTCACGTAATAATTATATAGTTTGCACTGATTGGTCAAACTGTATGAGCATAATCACAAGAGCATAGTCTACAAAGGCTGATGTAGGCCCTATGCGCGACGTGTGACACAAGTTCATTCTGAGAGATATATATATATATATATATATATATATACATACGAGAACTTCTGCTGACTGGTCACTCACTACTACTACAGCAGCTGAGGACGAATTAATCCTGACGTAGTCTGAAGTTTTTTTACAAACTTGGCAGCATGAATTTAAAAATAGTCGGTACGTGTCAAGTCGAATGAGTAAAGAAGAATAGTAACAGGTGCGTTAACGAATGCATAGACCACGTGACCCGTGTCTTGTGCAATTATAGAGCTATATTTTGTAGAGTTGACTTGTGTAAATCTATATGTCTGAGGCTCAACTGTGCAGCTGCATGGAAACCTTTCCAACCAAGTGAAAGGGCGCTCAGGCGTCTGTCACATAATATGTAAGAATTATTAGACAAACATCCGTCTAAAGATGGACGTAAAAGCGACCAATATGGTCGTATAAAAGACATAAAAGACATGTGGGGCGTGGTGGCTCAGTGGTAAGTTCGGCGCCTTGTGACCGGAGGGTTGCAGGTTCGAACCCCACTCTTGCCGCTGCGTACGGACCTTGGGCAAGTCCTTCACTCGCAATTGCTCGTGGCGCTTCGGCGTGAAAATTCCGGCTCAGTATCAAATGCTGTAGTCGGGAGCGCCTCTGAGTAGTAGTTGACTTCGAGAGGCGCTATAGAAATATCCGGAATAAATAAATGAAATATATACATAAGCCTTCATACATACATACATACATTCCTTTTTGCCGATTGTCAATCAACAGCTTATTTACAATCCAATTTCCGACGCCAAAGTTGCTAAAGTCTTGCGATGTTTCCGACGCATAAAATACTGCTTCAATCCTCTGTGGTCGATGGAATTGATTCTTACCGCTCTATTCTTATTTATGACAGGGCTTAGAGTGACGCGATTTACTTCAATGTGGAATTCTTTGACCATTAGCAGAACTCGTATGAATATGACGTTTAATAAATGCGGTTCTTAAATCACTGCGTCACACGGAGTCACGCAATGGGCATTGGATAAAAGGTAAAGTGTGCATGTGGGACGTTGCTTTACGATGGGGAGGGGTTTGGTGATAACAGAATATAAGTGAAAACTTGTGATGCGGAACTCATCAGCAGTAATCCCGACCAAACACAGGTCCCAGAACAGACTTAAAACACTTTCGGAACAAGGAAGGTGACAGACTGATTATCTCACTTTTGATTTTAAAAGGAAGAGTATTCCAGGATACAGGACCAACAATGGAATGGCAAAACTCTGCTGGGTAGTGAACGACCTAGCCTGCGAGACAAGGACACCGTGTGCAGCCGACCGAGGGACCTACGACCTTGGACATGGATCCAATGCCATCACTTCATAGAAGATATTCGCAATTTTATAGTCGTTGTTGTCATTGTCGGCAACATCATCATCGGCATCATCATCGTCGTCGTCGTCTTGTTCTGACGACCTTGTGACCTAAGAATCACGTCTGCCACTGAACAGAATTCAGTTGACTTTCTCTTGGGAAGGAGCGTCGAATTATATCAACAACTGAATTATTAAATAATTCGTCCCCTGCGACAGACGATGAATCTTCTGCTTTCAATGGTTCCCGGCCAATCCAGATCCTCTTATACACATGCATGACACAGCCGTCTGGCTCTATATAAATGACGAATGAGATGGAAAGATGACTCACTGACTGGTTGTTAGATAGTATATATATACTAGTGATGCAATACCATGCAATATAACACCTTACGAAACACTGCGATACAATGTATAGTACAATACGACACATGTCAAATATACTACAATACACTACAGGACAAGGTAAAGATTGACGAGTGGTTCTCTGGATGTATTAATGATATGTAGGGATTAAAATGTGGATGTGTGGATAAGTTGACGGACTGGTGGGTGGATCATTCATGCTTGTATCGATGCTGTACGCACGCAATAGGGTTTGTGGATTACGTCAGCATCCTAGCTTAGAGCCGACTTTTTCATCAACCTATAAAGCGAATGCAATGATTTACAGGCCCCCGAGCTAGGTCAGTGTAATTACTGCGCAGGCACTGAGATATAAACAGCGATTGAGAGGCGGCTGCTAACCATTGAATGCTTATAGAGAAGAGGAGGCGCGTCCTAGAAACCCCGTGGACACTTCCGGGCGCAGACGGTGATCGACTGTTGGACTGTTATGGCGCTGCGCGGCGTGTCACTGCCTCGGAACAGCTATGACGTGCTAACATCAGCCATTCGGACGCACGGCGGCGCTGTGCTATCAAATATCCGGTGACGTCACGCGGCTCGTTCGAGGCGGTATTTTAACGAACCAATCAAATATGAGAAAAAGCAAATCTTGAAGCAGTTCTCGTTGATCTATAGTCCTACGGATCACTGCATATTGAAAAAAATGGCGAAGCTGGCAAATATTAGCATAGGAGCCTACATACGTTCCATTTAGGTACAAGTCTACACTTACGAGCATTATAAGCAAATAGAGATTATGCATTGTCAATGCGAACAAAATGTGGTTGACTCTTAAAAGTAGGATCTACAAACACTAAACCACATTGTGTTGTTAGTACGTTCACTGGCCGGCGTGAAAGAGCATTTATTGATACAATGAGGCAAAACACGTTGCCTAATTTATCAAACAGGCCAGGTTGTTGTTACGGCTAGAAATACTGTTTAATAGTATATCCGTGTTTATTTACAAGCTCACTGACAAACGGGAGTAAGTTACATTGAAACATGACGGTACAATTCTCAAGATCTTTTTGAACACACGTCTTAGTAGCCTGCTAGGCGCCCGCTCATTTTACTGCTGCCCCTAGAGAATGGAAGGCTGAGTCGACCTAGACCTTGACTGTAGGCCTGCTTTGTCAATATGACGCGTAGATTAATGAAGCCATAGCGCTCATAGACATTAGTTGTCTGGTAATGATCTGTCTAGCTGCATCGGTGTCTGGTGTTTCCAAAAAGAACTGTTAAGAACGACTTCTAATGCAATTTGCCGCATATATATATTTCCGACGCATAGAGCTCGTGGTCATTGAACGAGGAATTTCATCCAATAAAGGTTTACGGAAGCCTTTCCAGTGAGAAAAGCATTCCTGTTATGTCTATTAGATGTGGCAGGTATGATAACATAATTGGATGGATTTTAGCCCAGATTTCCTCGAAATAGAGCAAGCGGTTGAGTGCACAGAAAAACAATTTAAAACATATTACATTATGGAGAATGGTTACAGAGACCAAGTCTACAGGATCTAGGTAAACCGATAAGCTTGCGCCATCGCATACGTAAATCTTTGGAAGAATATTTTGGCTCTCTAAATGCATCAGGGAATGCTTTTTAAATGCTTCAGACGACGAAGGCTATATTATCTGGAGCGCATCAGTCAACATTATGAAAATTGTATTGGTTTATTTCTGTTCTTCTCGGTGCGCCCGTTTTCAATGGCACTGAATTAGAATGCAGTTTCGGGATGAAAAATGACTCTACTATTTCATTTCTGATGTGCATATTTATACATATTATGTAAATCGACTACTTTATGGTGGATATTCACAGCATAGAGCAGAAATCTAGAACCAAATTTATATCCATGTATGGCGGGGATTAACAGCACATGGATCATTAAATAACAACAGAGAGAATGTTGAATAACAAGTGTAATCAGATTACAACAAAAGAATTATCGAATAACAACAGAGTAGGCCTACCAATTGAATAATAAACCAAATAGGTTATTAATTTAATTGCAACAAAGAGTTATTAAATAACAATAAAGGACAACTGATTTCTGAATGCGTATACGCAATACAAGTACAACATATTTTCCACAAGCAGTTTACATACATTTAGTGTATACGCTCTTGAAGCTATTGCTTTTGGAATGTACGCAGTCCCGCTTTATGTATTAAGCGGTGCACTCTCTAACGAAGGCAAGGCTCTCCTCTCTTCCAGTTCAGTCCTCGGGGCCTGATAAAATGTTACGATCACAATACTTCTCCCAAACGACACCCATTCGGCCGAGCGTTTCCTAAGTCATCATTCCCGCTTGACTGGCGTTTATTCTCTTTTTTATCGGAAAATTCTTTCGACCAATTTCTTCTCCTGGCTGCCACGTCTGTAGGCCATCCGTTGTACTAATTAACGCGAATTTAAGCTGTGCATGCGTGACTTGCGATTTCCGGTGCGGAACTTCCGAGAACAAAGGCATAATCCGTCACTAAAGGGAGACAGCAAACAGAGAATGGGTGGATGGCTCGTTCTCATTTGCCATTTGCTTTTGTGTTAAGGGTTGCCGTTGTTACATTGAGTAGGTCTACTTTCAATCAGTTACACATCGTATCATAAGTACTGTAGGCTATAGGAAATACAGTTCAACGATTGCGCTAAACTGCTAAGGGAATGGAGCAGATGATGCAGATCTGAACTAAGAGGATAAGAACTGGAACATTTTCAAAAGTAAGGCCACAAAAGCATGGGCGGCGATCCCTAGGGTTGAGGGGGACAAGACCCCACCTTTAACAGTGGGGGGGGACACACTATACAGTTTTCCCTCCAAATTTTGAAGAAACATTAAAAAAGGTCAACTCATCACGCGCGAAAAATATCTTTCACCTCTTTTTTGACCAGATCAGTTCAAAAGTGTCCCGTGTCCCCCTCCCCCAACCTGTCAAACAAGATCGTCGCCAGTGCACAAAGGAGAAGAGCAATGTAATTACTGTTGAAGAACTTCGACGTACCGTACATTGGTTAACCAGAGCTGCAGAATGATATAATAATATTCGTGTTTATTGACATGCTCACTGACAAACCGCAGTAAGTAACACTGAACCACATGACAGTACAATTATCAAGATCCTATATATAGAACACACGTCTTGGCAGCCTGTTAGGCGGCCACTCATTTTACAGCTGCCTCATAGGGAGTGGAAGACTGAGTCGACCTAAAAGGTTAACCAACGGGTATCGAACCTCGTCTTTCAAGATCTTATATGTTCTTCGAGCAAGAGTGTTACCATTCATCTATCCTCCACTTCCCATATAGGTCAATCTCTCTAGTTTATTCAGAATTGAGAAGAAGTCGTAGCATAAATTCGTTTAAATCCATGAAACTAGCGACTATAGAATGGCACTGTATCGTGTCCACATTTAGCGAGACGAATAAAATTGATTTTTTAAGATACGATGATGAAAATCTTTTGTAGTGCCATAATTATGAGTAATTTATGACAAGCTAATTGAAATATTCGAATGAAACTGGTTTTTAGAATAGGACTTTATCTATAGGCCTAATTTTATTGTAGTTTCAATATAGTATAAATATTTTTGACATAATCGTGACACGGTTAATTATTCTGTGGACACAAGGCTGTAGGACATAAAAAATCTCCGATTTGCCAACAGAGCATTATAACGTTGAGCACTTAACTCCTAAGTTTACAGCTCTATCTCCATATCGGGTGGTGATGATTAAAGAATAAAACATTTTCAAATAATTCGTAGTATGTTCGTTGTGGAAATAATACAAATTTTGAAATAAATTGGGCTTAATTTTCTGTGAGTTTATGGTGTATTACAAGCAATAAAAGGAGTTGCAAAAATAAATCAATCTAAGCTTATTATCATTCCTTCAAGATATCAAATAGCCTAATATTCTACTGAGATAAAACCACGTGGCCACCTGGTAACAGTATGTATAATTGCTGACAGGTAACTTTTTCTCTGACCCTTCGACACCTACCTATTGAAGCCAAGTGCGTGATTGGGAATTGAGCCTTCCAACCTGTGTTTTACCCATTCGTGATATTTGCTCACAGGTCTAAATCTATTACCTTGAAACTTGGATCCTGTATGTAGTGAAGAAATGGATGCTAACCAGGGACTAAGAGACGTCTGAGGAACATACGGATGAGCATTCTCTATACGGTTAATTCACGAAAGCTACGTTGTCGGAAATTGGTTCTGCTATTTAGCGACATGGTGTATTGCAACACCGAACAGAACCACGCTGAAGCGCTGCGAGTATGATAACCGACCCCCAAGAGATTGGAAATAACCAGCTGGACGCTCTCGCCAAATATGAACACGAGCGATGAAGTCTGACCTGCGCCCACTAACAGGCCCGGGTTAACCATTAGAGCACACGGAGCACGTGTTCCGGGGCCCCGACGACCAAGGGGCCCCCAAATATGAGTCTTTTCTGCATCTCAAAATGTAAATTGAATTCACTTTTGGTGAAAAAATGGAATTCATTTTGATTAAAATGCTCCGACAAGTCACATTACTTTGCACTCAGCCTAGAGTGCAAGACTCTAGATATTTTAATTATTTCTGTGGTTATGTCATCAACTCATCATCTTGTTGACATATTGTGCCGACTTGTGTGTAACTAAATAACTACGGTAACTTTGCTATAGTTTAAGTCATTATAAGTTAAACTTAAAGTATTGAATAATCATTCAATAATGTCGAGTACTCGCAAGTACACCAGTGTGTTTTTACGTGCTGCAAAGCGCGAACAAGTGAAGCGAAATCTCGAAAACCCCAAAACTGGCGACGTTCTTTCAGAGTAGTAGTACTGTGTCTGATAGTGTGCCAGTGACTGTGAGTGGACAGGCTAGTGATGGTAGTGAGCCGGAAACAGTCGGCAGATCGATCGTTGACGAACTTGACGATGATGCGCAAATTAATTTGAGTTCTAAGGACAGCGTACAAGCCGCACATGACAATGAGATGCTTTGCTATTTATCTGATTCATTCAATTTTGCTCACACAATGTGAGCCTACAGTTTGAACTAGTTAGCTGTGCGTCTTACGTGAGTTGAAGTTAAACCTACAGTTTGTAATGACAGTGATGCAATGACAGAGTCGCTGTATATGCCTGCTGCCTGTATCCATAACGCGTTTGCGCGTTTGTTGACAGTTTGATGATGAAAAAGCCAATGTGACTACCGAATAGTCCAAATAATTTGACAATCCATTTACTGCTCTGTATTGTAATGCGAATATGCGTGAGTAAACTTAATGTGCTTACTATTATCGTTGAATTTGTTGTTGATTGGAGTCTGAGCAGATTTGAATATTAGTAAATTATGGAAGGGGGATGGGAGGGAGGGGAAGGAGAGGTAGGGAGGAGAGGAGAAAGGAAAAGGACTAGAAGGTACTTAAGGGACGTAGGGGCTCCAACATGACAGAGTGCTCCAGGGCCCGAGGAACCCTTAACACGGGCGTGCCCACTAAATATCGGAGACAAGCCCAGAATTGACACGACTGGCAATATGTTGCGGAAACTGCGACGATCAGTAGAGTGGCATGGCTGGTGGTGGTGATGATGATGATGATGATGATGATGATGACGATAAGTGTTGTAGTCTTGTTTACATCAACGCTTAGTTGTTGAGCATTGCTGTCTCACTTTTATTCGCATTGAGAATTGCCTGGAATTATTTGTGATTACCGTGGAGACGTCTCTCTTTAGTGGCCAGCCTGCGTTTCTGGCTGATTTCTCGTGGGACTTCTTCTAGTCCATTGAAAAGCTCTCCGATCCTTTTGCATAACTCCAGTTCATGTAATCCTTGCCCTTCC
>OY744608.1:54696144-54708644 GCA_963556255.1 Allolobophora icterica
GGTTTTATTTCTCCATCACTCAATGTATGTCCAAGGAAGTCAATTGTTTGAAATCCAATCTCACACTTCTTTGGCTTAAGTGTTAAGTTTGCTTCTCTCACTCTCTCAAAGAACTCTTTCAAGGCTAATATATGTTCTTCCCAGTTTTGAGTGTGAGTTAAGACATCGTCTACATAACTCTCCAAATTCTTCAGTCCATCTAATACCTTCCGCATCAGCCTATTATAACTCGAAGCGCTGTTTATCAATCCAAATGGCATTACTTTGAATTTGAATAGTCCATTGGCACACACGAATGTCGTGTAATCTTGTGATTCCTTAGACATTGGGATTTGCCAGTATCCCTTTGAAAAGTCAAATTTACTGAAGATTTTGCTCCCACTAAGCTTGTTGAATATATCTTCATTTGCCATCATGGGCTCTGGGTCAAAGATTGTGATTTTGTTCAGTTGTTGGTAATTACAACACAATCTGTTTGTGCCGTCAGCCTTCTTCACTACAACTAACGGTGCAGCATATGCAGCGGTTGATCTCTCTATCACACCATTTTTCAACATTAATGCTATTTCTTCATCAATCTGCTTTTGTAATCCATATGGTGTAGGATATGCTTTTGACCTGACTGGTGTTTCATTTGTCAACTTAATCTCATGCTCTACCCAGTTAGTCTTGCCAGGCACATCAGAGAAAATATCTTTATATTCCTCCAACAATCTCATCAGCTGATTTCTTTTCCTATCGTCAAGTTGTGGACTGATCTTCACATCCCTATATGTTTCTTTTTGCTCTCCATTGTATAATTCTAGGAGCTCATCTTCTTTCCCAGTTTCTCCATCGTTCACTACAGTTACTACAGTAGCTAACTGTTCTTCCGTCATTTCTCCATTATTTCTCTCGTCTCGCTCGTTATATTTCTTTAGCATGTTTACATGGTAAGTCTTCACTTTACCAGGTGCTATTTCGATTCTATAATCGCATTCTCCAACTTTATCTTTCACTTCATATGGCCCTTGCCACTTCAACATTAACTTATTTGTCTTCAATGGTAACAACAGTAGAACTTTCTCACCTACGTTTAGTCTCCTATATCTGGCCTTCTTATTGTAATATTTCTCATTTTTGATTTGCATCTTCTCCAACTCCTTTTGTGCAATTCTACATGTTTCTTCTATCCTATTTTGTAAGTCCAACATGTAGCTATAAGCATCACGAGTCTCATCTTCCATTTCTTCTCTTGTCCATAACTCTCTAAGTATAGTCATTGGGCCTCTTATACTTCTCCCATAGACTAGTTCGAATGGGGTAAACCCGTGACTCTCATGAATGCTATCTCTCAATGCAAATAGAAGAGGTATTAGAAATCTATCCCACTCTTTGGGCTGTTCTACTATCAATTTCTTGAGTGTAGACTTTATTGTTCCATTAAGTCTTTCCACTGCGCCGTTGCCCATCGCATGGTATGGACTAGTTAGTGTATGTTTCATCAATAGTAGTTCATCAATCTCCTTCATCAGATCTGAAGTGAACTGGCTTCCTCTATCAGTATGAATTCTCCGTGGTGTTCCCATCCTACTGTAGAATCCAAATAACGCCTCAGCCACTTCTTCTGTAGTTATTCCTTTGAGTGGAATCGCCTCAGGAAATCTAGTTGCCATGTCGACTATCGTCAGTATGTACCGGTTTCCTCTACTAGACCTTGGTTCTATAGGTCCCACCAAATCTACACAGATCATATGGAATGGCACATCTACGAGAGGTAAATGTCCTAATGGTGCTCTCTGTATTCCTCGTTTATCTACAGCTCTCTGACATACGTCACAACTCAAGACATATCTCTTTACATCTTGTTGTATAGATGGCCAGTAGAATGACGTCATTATTTTAGCTTGAGTTCTCTTCATCCCTTGATGCGCAGCTAACAATGATCCATGGGCTAATAACATCACTTTCTCCCTCAAAGTTTTTGGAATCATTAGTTGAAGTCTAGTTTCGTCCCTTAAGACTTCCTTATATTTCCGGTATAACATGTTCTTCTTGACTACAAATAATGGATTACCTCTATATGGTTCTCCATTCACACTCTCGCTTCTCTGAGCCATCTCCCAATATCTTGTTAACGAAGTGTCGGTTCGTTGTAGTTCTATTATCTCTTCTGGTTTGAGATCTAAGCCTGTTACCTCTGGTATTTTCAGTGGTCGTTCGACACGTCTCCCTTCTATCTCATCCTGTGCTCGTGTCGTGCATCCTGCTAATACCACTTCTGTTTTACCATTTCGTTCCACTCCGTCCTTTATTCTTGTTTCTGTGATAATCTCACAATCATGTCCAGTTGTGTTCTGGATTTCTATGGATGGGTTATCCTTATTGCATCTCATTCCTTCAGCGTCACAACCCTTTACATTCCATTCTTTCTTTTTCTCCTCTTTGGCTCTACTAATTTTAGGTTCACATGATTTATCCGTCTTCTCGTCATCATGTTTCCCTTTCGGTTGGATTCTGTTTATACTCTTCTCGTACAAACATGGACCCGTGATTAATCCTATCACCAAGGATTCTATTACTACAGCATCCGTCACACCTTTGAAGTCATTACCTTCAATCTTAATTCTTGCCATGGGATATTTTTCTTTCTTGCCATTAGCAAATCTGCACACCATAAATTTATCTGTGTATTGTTCTGGTCTCACTAATCTCTTTTGCACAGCGACACAATTTGCTCCTGTATCATAAAGGCATTTAGTATCTATTTCATTTACTCTGACCTTGCTAGTGAACTCTTCAGTATCTCTCTCTGCCTCTTTCTTCCACTTTACTACTTCAGCCTCACAATAACACAAATTCAATTTAGACTCTTCAATAGTTTCTACTCTTGATCCAATGATAGCTTCTTCTTCTAGGTCTTTGATCACAGCGGCTTCTACCACGCCTGTGAGGTATTCGCTCTGTATTGCGACTTTTGCCATCGGATACTCATGTTTGGTACCATTCATAAAAGTACATATTATGTTTCGACCTATGTATTCATCTTTCTTGATCAGACTCTCTCTTACAGCAACACAATTTGAACCAGTGTCAAAGACTCCTTTCTTTACACATCCATTAATTACAACTGGTCCCTGATATTTGTGTTCTTCTATTATACACTTTCCTTCTTGTTCAACGTATGCGGAACAGTATGAAATTACTGCCTCTTGTTTATCTCCATTTTCACTTGATTCCTCGTCGCATTGCATTGTTGCTACTCTATGTTCTCTCCCTGTCTTATCTTTCTCACTACACTGGGCTATTCTGTGAAATTTTGATCCACAGCGGAAACATCCCGTCTTCTGAGTTTCTGTTTCTACTCCATATTTCTTGTTGTCGGAGAACTTCCAATTACTCTTGAATTGATTTTTATCTCTGAACTCCCTCTGTTCTCTAAATTTGTTATGAGAACTGCTTGTATTCTCAAAACTCTTCTGCTTATTGTCCCTCGGTTGCGTTTTGGATTCTTTGTCTCTATTCTTCTGAGTATGAATCCATTTCCTTTCATCCGATTCTCTCGCTTCTATGAGGTTTTGGGCCTGTTGCAACATTTCCTCAAGATTTAGTTTCCCTTTCTCCTTTAGAAAGCGTCTCATATCATTGTCACACATAATGAAGAATTGGTCTCTCAATATGAGTTGTTCTAGACCTTCTTTGTCTTCACTAAAGCCTGACATTTGATGCCACTGTCTTAAGTAACGCTTAAGTCTTCCTACATATTGTTCCGGAGTTTCGTCTTTTTCTCTAGGGCTTTGTTTAAACAAATTTCTGTATCCCGATTCTGACAATTTGAACCTTATGAGTAGTCTCTCCTTTAACTTTTCATAGTCTTGAGATTCTTCTATACTCATTCTTTCGTACACTTCGAGCGCTTTTCCTTGAAGCGACTTTACTAGTGTCAGAACCCATAACTCATTCGGAACTCTGTATGCTGTACAGGTCCTCTCGAATCTGAGGAGATAGGCATCTAAACAATCTTTTTCTTCTCTGAAGATGGGCATCTTAACATGTTTGGCATTATTTGCCTGTCCAGAATACTCTCCATCTCCATCAAGTCTTATCCTATCTCCATCTTCTCGTCTTGTCTCACGTGTCATCTGAAGCTCTAGTTCTCTAAGTTTTATCTCCTTCAAATTTTCCATTTCCATCCTCTTCAAATTCATTTCTTCGGAGATCCGTCTCTCTTCGGCCTCACGTCTTTTATCTTCCCTCTCAGCCTCGCTTCTTTTCTCTTCCTTTTCCATTTCAGCAAGACGTAGCCTCTCTTCAGCCTCACGCCTTTTATCTTCCCTTTCAGCCTCCCGTCTTTTATCTTCCCTAATCTCATTCTGTCTCTCCTTGACATATTCTCTAACAGCATCTTCTGCGTATCCAAGGTCCTGCGCCACCTTAATCCACTTCTGAATCTCACCAGCCATTGCGCTATATCAATTTTCTTTGATATAAGGCTCAAGATAAATTTCAGATTTCAAAGCTAGTTCACCTTGTTTATAACTTAAACACTGAACAACCTTGACCTGACCTAACTCTTACCAATAGTTAGCTTTTACGATTTGCAACCGTTGACCTGACCTCACCTTCGACAACGTATGATTGGTCACAATTCAAAATTCAATTACGTCATGCGTATTAATGAATACCGCAGACGACAAAATATGCTATATCTAGCGCGTAAGTAAATATCTCTGTTTACTTATTCTATCCTATCTAAATACACCTCTTGTGTCTAAGATATGATCCCAGTTCGTTTTAATCAATGTCCTTAATTGATTATACAATTCAATCCCGAGAGCGAGCCCCCATTTATGTAGCGCCACCCTATACTAAGAGTGCTTAGTGTTATGTTTTACACCCACGACTACTTTAGTTCTGTTTCCTCTTGTCTTTACTGGACAAGTAAATGCATAGGCCTATCTATTTGACTAGGGAAATGAACAGAGAACACCTGTGTATGCATTTAAATGAATATGAATATAATGTATATCAAAGTTAAAGCATGTAACAGTTCAATGTCTAGTTATCCTATGTCTACTTTGCCTTATTCCCTACCTAGCCAGCATCTTTGCTATCTAGATTTTATTGCCTATTGCTACCTCCCAGTAAGATCCTTTAGCACGGAATGTTCTCACAGTTTGTTTCTTGTGGAAGAGCTGTCTTTCATCCGTTTATTCATCTGATGAGTTCGCAGATCCGTTCGCAAAATCGCCTTGTTTCTCCCTCGTCGAAGCTCGACTGTTCACCGTTCTCGTGACTTCTCGTAGCTTGATGTCTCTCCCAAAGAGACCGTCGTTACAACCCGAGTGTGCGCTTTACTACTCCAGAGTAACGTACACTTCACTCGCGGAATAACTCCTTAAGTCCGTTGACAAGATCGCTTCGCAAATGTCGACTTCCTATGACGGAAAGTCACGCTTCGCAACGGTTTGTTACGAGAGCGTTTCACTCGAATTATTCGATCCTCGCTGTCCAACGTCTCGACTTATAAACTCAACTTCATCGATCGTTTCGCAAAACCGATCGTACTGACTAACGATGCCCTCTCATCGACTTAGTCCAACATCCACCGAGTCGATCCACTCAAGATTTCTAGAACGTCTTGTTCAGTTGAAATCAAAAATCGAACTGCCGTATCTCCACGCCACGTCACCACGGTTGCTTGGTTACCGAGTCGTCAGCCGCTTCGCCATAACGGTTTTGATCAGCTGTTCGTCCTGACCAATGAGGTGAGTCCACATCGTCTGCTGTCCTTTGCGTAGATATGATGAACCCCTCTATCTAATATTAATTAATCTCTACAATGCTGGCTTAGCTGCTGGCATTTTAATTAAGTTACATTTATGTAGCTCTACTATCCTACATTATATAATCTAAATAGATTCTTCTCTACACTATAACAACTTATAGCATGTTGTGTAGCTGGGAATCATTGTGTGGTTTGGGAGATCATTACACTGTTGTTATTGTCATTGTATATGAAAGAGTATAATGAGAATACACTGCCAGTGGGAAGATCAAGCGGTGAAGGAGAGGACAGGCAACCCGTCCTTATATTCCGAGGCTGAGAAAAGTAGTCACTGACACTTCATACCCGTGGCTGCCTCTCGCTTTTACTTAAGGGACTTCTCTGATAAATCGCAACTCAATATTAATATTCCAGGTTCAGATTTTATCGAACTTGCTTGTGTAGGCCTAAGTAAATTAATGAATTTCGACAAATTATTGATTAAAGAAATGTTCTCTCGACATGACATCATAAATCACCTACAAATTGAATAGTTGTCAATTCACCACGAAAGAACAGAAAGAGCAGAAACTGTCACAGGATAGCATAATTTTACTAGACAACTTATTCCAGAGTGATGGATCAAGCGCAGCAGAAATGAATCTGCTCTTCTGAGAGTTTCTAGCAAGTGGAGGTGCTCTCAATAAAAGCCAACTTACAATGTACCTATAATGTCCGGAAATATTTTGCCTTACCAGTGCACAACTAAGGGTTTTCCAGCTTGGGCTGTCTGTTCACGAACAAATAATCTGCTTCTTGTGATTGACAGTTAAGCTAGAAATTTCGTGTCCAAGGCTTCTTGCAGTGTCACCCAGAATAAATGACATTGCGATACAGTTGCTGACATTGACTCGATCCAGTGCAGCACCTAACTCTGCTGTAATAATAGGCATAAACCGCTATTTGGTACTTCTCGATGAGCAGTGTGGTTCTAAATTAGACTCAACTTCATCACCTGTCATTGTGGTCAGTTCTTCTTTTGAAGTCAAGTCATCTGCCTAAACTGTGGTATTCTCTTTTTTCTTTCTTCTTCTTCTTACTTCTGAGATAGTCCTTGTGCTTCTGTGTCCACCTTTCTGTCCTCCGATCTAGCTAATGCTGTGTCTACACTACCCATATAGCCTATATGCGTTGCCCGCGTTGGTCTTTTAAGACACTTGTACACTTGACTTCAGCAATAGTAATCAATGACATGGCATCTCCATGTGCTACATCAAATAGTTTTTCCAAATCTTCGACCATAGCAGTTTCATTACCTAACTGGGTCTCAGTTCTGCGATTAATGTTCTTCTTCAGTTTCTGCCATCGGTAAAACATGTCCTCCAGCTTCTCAATGGCATTCCGTTCAATTGTTGTTGGGATACGAAATATGATGACAATTAAATATATTTTAATAAAATTTGTCGTATGCAATAACAAAGATTGCACCCAAAGAAAATTTACAAACCAAATCAATTAATAAATCAATAAGTAACAAGTATAATGGTGAAACAAAATGCAGTACACAAGAAATCTGGAACAGGTACGAAAGATTCCGATATAGCAGAAACTTTATTCATGTTGAGCAACCAGTAAATATTAAAATAAAATGCTGAAATTTTACACTGTTATTTTACTGAACAGAGGTTACAACTTCAGGGGGTAGGCCCCTACCACCTCGAAAATTACGAACTCTAAATTTTATCACTGGTTTGCTGGGCACCCTAACTTACATACATACAAACATACATAATACAATATAATCGTTTATTAGAATCACGATGACACACCGCATTCCGGTACATAATCGCTCTTTCGGGCTGGGATTAGGTATTATAGTCTACGAATGGTTGTTAGAGTCATTCTGGTACAATGGGTTGTTCTGTTAGAGTCATTTTCATGCGAGGGGTATTGGTAAACACTAGATAGGAACCGTTTTATCGTTCACACACACACACACACACACACGCACGCACGCACGCACGCACGCACGCACGCACGCACGCACGCACGCACGCACGCACGCACGCACGCACGCACGCACGCACGCACGCACGCACGCACGCACGCACGCACGCACGAACGCACGCACGCACGCACGCACGCACGCACGAACGCACGCACGAACGCACGCACGCACGCACACACCTACACACACACACACACACACACACCTACACACACACACACACGTACGCACACACGCACGCCTACACACACACACACACACACGCACGCACGCACGCACGCACACACACCTACACACACACACACGCACGCACGCACGCGTACACTCCCAGACATACATACATACATACATGCATACATACATACATGCATACATATTACATACATGCATGCATGTATGCATACACACATGCATGCATACATACATACATAAATACATGCATGCAAACATACATACATACATATATATACAATGTCATACATGCGACAGAAGTCCTGTTTTAGAGTGGAATATAGAACGAGATTTACAGCTGAGGAGAGAAGAGACGACGGTGCATAGCTCGGTGAGATAAGAAGATGGGCATTCAGCCAAAGAGTAACGCCTCGGCAGCCAGGTCTGATACGTAGTTTGTCACTTTAGGGTCGACCGGTGCAGTCCATCAGGCATTACGTTAGATGTATTACGTCTAGACGGGAATTTCATGGAGGAAAGGGATCCCCCCCACGTTGAGACCGACCCAACAGCATTAATTTAACATGAATAGGTATTAGGAGGAACACAGTAGCCGATTGGTTAGAGCACTCGCCTTGTAACGTGGAGAGTAAGAGTTGGAGTCTCCTTCAGACTGTTACTGTGTAGGGATCTTGAGCAACTCCTTCCCTCACAATTGCTCAACTCCATCGATTAACGGTTGGTCATTAGATAGCGGTGGTTAACATAATATTATGCGTAATAATAATAATAATAATAATAATAATAATAAGTTAATTTTTTCTTTTCTTAAAACAAAACAAAACTAATTGTAAGTCTGCTTGAATCTGATATATTTACAGCGTGTGTACTATGTACAGTAGTGATGCCATATACATCAATATGAGCAATATTTACAAATTTTACATACATGTCAAAAATAGTCTGACGGTGCTGCATAATAATAATAATAATAATAATAATAATAATAATAATAATAATAATAATAATATTGAAGTCCCTGAGGGATCCTGTATACCTCGGGGCAAAAAAAAAAAAAAAAAAAAAAAAAAAAAAAAAAAAAAATAATAATAATAATAATAATAATAATAATAGTGATGATGATGATGATAATAATAATAATAATAATAATAATAATAATAATAATAATAATAATAATAATAATAATAAATAGTTCACCAGCGTTACACGAGGGAACTTATAGTCTTACACCCTAATTACATGAACATACATTACTGAATGCAAAAATAGCCTAAGTCATATGTTGCAATTATTCAGGGTTCAATTCCATCAACCGAAATTTCCAATTTTTCAGCCTAGTAACCTTTGCGGATCGCTAAAAGAAGTTTCCTGGCAATTTACCATATATATAAAAATGATGTCCTATTTGTACTGTTCTGGTCGTGTTTGCTCCTCAGCAGAAAGATGATCTTATAGAGACAGGAAGTACAAACTGTCTAAGCCTGCAATAAGGTCTCTAACTGAATCCCAGAGATGAAATATCTTAACTTTACGGTACACATCATTTCAACTTACATAAATTAAGGTTAATCAGTTGCGTATGAGTAAATCTCAATGCATCCGAACTATACTGTCAGACTGAGAGACTATGTATCTGCCGCAAATAGAGTTGTATTATGTCTGATAAAATACGAGACTTGCTGAAAATATGATTACTACTGCTAGTGCATTACTAATGCTATCAATGCCAAAGGAGTCATTAAATTATACTAGCGGTGTGGCCTTTCATAGCCTTTCTTTGCAAGTCTGTCGTCAGTGGCAAATAAAGTCTCTTGCTTGTCACTGCCAACTATGCCAGACCTACTAATTCTGAGAGCGCTTCTCTCTGATCTCGAATTATTTTTCCATCGCAAAGTTGAAGGAAAATCCTATCGCAGTAAAATCTCGTTGGACAAGGTCTACTGCGCTTCTATCTGCCGCGTCCTCAGATGAACGAGACTGCAGCGCAGCCATCAACATACTTATCATTGATAACATGAGACAGTGAAGCGACAGTAAGTCTATCACGAATTAATCATAGCTTCAACAGACTCAACTATAAACTCGTTTAATATAGGGAAACACGGCTCCCTATATGACAGATAGAATTACTCGGCGTGCTCGAGGATGGCCAGATAAGCAATGGGAGAACATGGCCAAACGAAGCTGGAATGAGGCCAGGCGAAGAGCCGGTGAGGCTAGACGAAGGCCCGGTGAGATCATTAGAGTAATTGGAAAAAAGGAAGAGAAATGAGGAGCTCCCGATAATCAGAGTCTTAGTTGCAGCGAAATTCAGTGAATTTACAGAAATAGGAAAGGACGACAGAAGTTGTGTGTAGTATAAGCAAAACAGAGACAATGATGGAGAGAGAGAGAGAGAGAGAGAGAGAGAGAGAGAGAGAGAGAGAGAGAGAGAGAGAGAGAGAGAGAGAGAGAGAGAGAGAGAGGTGGAGATGAATGAGAGCAAAAGGAACGGGGAAAGACTGAAAAAATGGGAGGGAAAGAGAGAGGAGTATACTATAGAAATGGAGAAGATATGCAGTCATAAACAGTGATAGAGACATTGATATACATGTATAGAGACACTGATAGAGATAGTAACAGAAACCGTGATAGAGGCAGTGATAGAGACAATGAGACAGTGATAGAGACAGTGATAGAGACAATGAGACAGTGATAGAGACAGTGATAGAGACAATGAGACAGTGATAGAGACAGTGATAGAGACAGTGATAGAGACAGCGTAGTGATAGTGATATAGACAGTGATAGAGACAGTGATAGAGACAGTGATAGAGACAGTGATAGAGACAGTGATAGAGACAGTGATAGAGACAGCGTAGTGATAGTGATATAGACAGTGATAGAGACAGTGATATAGACAGTGATAGAGACAGTGATAGAGACAGTGATAGAGACAGTGATAGAGACAGTGATAGAGACAGCGTAGTGATAGTGATATAGACAGTGATAGAGACAGTGATAGAGACAGTGATAGAGACAGTGATAGAGACAGTGATAGAGACAGTGATAGAGACAGCGTAGTGATAGTGATATAGACAGTGATAGAGACAGTGATAGAGACAGTGATAGAGACAGTGATAGAGACAGTGATAGAGACAGTGATAGAGACAGTGATAGAGACAGTGATAGAGACAGCGTAGTGATAGTGATATAAACAGTGATAGAGACATTGAAAGAGACAGTGAAGTGATAGTGATATAGATAGCGATAGAAACAGTGATAGAGACAGTGACAAAGACAGTGATATAGACAGTGATAGAGACAGTGATAGATCAATGGATGAATCGATGATCCATGGATCAATCGATCTGATCAATGGATGAACTTGAGGAATCGATCGATGAATAATTAAATCAATAAGTGAACAGATAGACGCTCGAGTAGTTCAGTAGTAGATGAATAGTTCTACCTGTTTCTCCGTGAATGATGCACAGTCTCCATAATCCGGAGTGCATGCGTATGTTGAGGTAGTTGACGGCAGACGCAGAGAGGGACTGGTCCCCTGGGACCTGCGCCGCTGCACCGCCGCCGCCTCCTCCCCCGGCGTAGTCCGAATCGTTGCCGAGAGTGAGCACAATTGGTTCCTCCGTGTAGATCCAGAAGTCCGTGGCGACGGCCAGACTCAGAGCTCCGGTCGCGACGAGACCGAAGAGCAGTGAGAAGAGGCTCAGGGACCGGACACTGCAGTGCACTCGGGCAGCAGGACGGACGACGAGGCCTAGTGCAGGAATGCCTGCGGCAGTGGCGCCGAGGGCCGTAGAGCCGTTGCCCGGTAGACGCGGTGGACCGTCGTGTGCCTGGCGAGGGGTACGGTGATCGTCCAGTCTCTTGTCCTGCGCTGGATAATACATACAAAGATGCACACTTAACCAAATAAAAGTCATATATTCAGTTTAAGAAAGTGTATTACGGGAACCAGTTGAACGGACACAAAATAGTCATGTTTCCAATTCGGGCTACAGATGCTTTTCCCTCCAAACCGACACTTCTAACTGGACAGCTTTATTATTACACATGACATAATCATCTAGATGCGTACACCTTTAGTGTACTTTGATGTGCAAAGGGCACGCGGTATACCTGTGGTCATTAACAAGCTGGATGAGTCTGTTATTCCCTCTTATTCATTGTAATTGATAGATTAGATTGCACATAAGAGCAACTGAGCGTCCAGTCTGATTATGTTTTTGCTTTTATGAAACGCAACTACCTAACGACATAGTCGATGGCGCTGAGCATTTGCGAGTGAAGACTTGTTCAAGATCCCTACGCAATAACCATCTCAGTGGATGATCAAATCAAACGGTAGCCAATTGGCTACCATCGTGGAACACGGTTGCGAAAACTGTCCGCAACATGAACAGGTCTCAGGGTCACTGCTGGAAACAAAGACAACGTCAATTTCCAGTGAATAAAATGCCGCTGTTGGTGCTGGGATGACCAACCCATGCAGTTCCTTACTCTACAGATATTTGCATGAGTCCACTCTAACAGTTCCACATTCCATTCATCT
>OY744608.1:54713644-54733644 GCA_963556255.1 Allolobophora icterica
GATCCGGAAGGCGGGCGATAAATATTCATCAGCAACATATATCGTCAGAAATGAGAACTGCAGCATGGACCTCAAACGACCTGGATGCAGAAGTAGGCAAGGTGAGAAGGGAAAAATATTAGGAGGAGAAGGAGAAGAAGGGAAGGAGTTAGAGGATAAGAAGGAAGGAGTGCGGAGGAAGGGAGGATGATGGAGGAAGGAGGAGGAGAACAGAAATAAGGGAGTAGGAGGCGAAGAGGATGCTGATTGCGTGGCAAAATATCATCGACTGAGAAACCAAATCGCCGTCGTGTCATTCACCCATCGTCACTCGAGTCCTAGCGGATTCATTGTCAGTATCAATATAAGACTTCGGCCAAGTGACTGCAGTAGTCTTCGATTTAATATCAAGTCCAAATTTGTTTAGCGTCAGTTCCCAGGCCACAGTGACAGCTTAAGTGACAGTTCGAACGTAGAATAAACCCAGCTACAAATCAATAGCTTTTCGTATTAACCATCGATCACATCAAATCGCCACCAACGCGAAATCAGGCGTTCAACCGCGGCCATAAAATTTCCATCAAGGCATCACCAGTGATATTTTACTTCTGAAAATAATTCCTAATTCAGTTCTAATTCAGTTCTGAGCTCTTGAATTTTACTTCTAATTCTAATTTTACTTCTCAAGTAATTTTACTTCTCATTCCTATTTTAGTTCTCAAATAATTTTACTTCTTATTTTAGTTTTCCAAATAATTATTAATTTCCGCGCTGTAAAAGTAGGCCTATGCAACGCTTCCATAGAGAAGCACACCAAACTTGTCTCAATAAATAAAAAACTGTTTGAAGTAAAACAAGGGGTGAACGTTAGTCTAACAATGTATAGTGATTATTGCTCTTATGCCAGCATGTTACCATTCATCTATCCCCCTCCCAAGACTTGTATTGCTTGTATTTCTCTAGCAAGTGATGTTCCACAAATTCCATCATTTTCCCCATTTAGTAGGCCTATTTGGCATAGATCTGCCTGTAGCTTCGTCAAAATGATAAACCCAAAATCGAGCTATCTCGCTTCCTTCCGGCCAACATTCTCGATAAACTCATAGGCCTAATTTAATTTTACAATTTAATAATCAAACCCGAAATAAAATGGTGTATGAAATTGAGGTCGTTGGTATGCAATTAATTGGGACAATTATTAGACAACGAAAACCCAAGATAGATTACGGCTAACTGTAGCCTACATCGAGAATGGTATGCGCAGTGCCTTCATCTCAACCGAAGTTTTCCAATAGATCATGTGTTTAGATTGCGTGCAATTTTACTCGCCTTTGTCTCAACTTAAGCGCCACAAGAAGTAAAATGATTTTAGTTCTGAAAATAATTCCTAATTTTTTCATAATTTTAGTTCGGCAAATAATTCCTAATTCAATTCTTAATTTCGTTTTTGCTGCTGAAATAATTCCTAATTTTACTTCTAGTTTTCGTTAACGAAATCATTTATTTTTACTTCTAATTTTAGTTTTCGTTAACGAAAATATCACTGGGCATCACGTGACCAACGTTGCACCCGCCACAGAATCATCGCAATTAAAGAAATCAGTTATCGAAGGGCTTTAAAAACGAGACATTGGCAACTCACTCATGACGCCGTGCTTCGCCCGCGAGTACTAGGCTTCGATTCCAGTAGCTCAGCCGGTATACGGACGGAAGGACGTTGCTGAACAAGATGTCAAAGAGGGCGCAGAAATCAGTTATCGAAGGGCTTTAAAAACGAGACATTGGCAACTCACTCATGACGCCGTGCTTCGCCCGCGAGTACTAGGCTTCGATTCCAGTAGCTCAGCCGGTATACGGACGGAAGGACGTTGCTGAACAAGATGTCAAAGAGGGCGCTGTCTCATCCTCGACGCTAGGCGGCGCCAGGCGCGGATCTAATTACTCGTTTCTGCCGCTAGATGCCGCCACTTGAGGAGACGACTGCTATGCTCACAACTGGGATTCCTTTGTGCGTCGCTGGCTCCCTCATTCTCCTCTGTCGACATCTCGCGCTCGATCTTCCGCATCAGGCAAGACCCCGTCGGCTGGAGAATCGGGTCTGTCGTCGTCGTCGACGACGAAGTCGGAAAATTCGATGCCAATGCGGCTGAGGCTGCTGCAGCGTCTAATGCAGCGAATGCTCCTTGGTCTTCATCGACAGATCACGACATTGTTGACGGCGTACGAGCCAGACACACAGACAGACCTACGTCTATACTCAGGCCGCCGCTACCGTCGCACTCCTCCCCTTGGTCATCTATGTCCATCATCAGAATCCGTACACCTGCATATATCGACACATCATATGTACATGTAGCTACATAAATATTTTAATCTGCGTATGACGTTCGACTATTCTGAAGCTGTCCAACTAACGAGCGTTGCACCTTAGAATCACCCGATCGCTTGCCTAACGCAACTCAACAAAGACGCAAACGCTAAGACTGTTTAGTTTTTGTTAAATAAAACAATTAATCCACATTGAGCAGCCTCAGAGTCGTTGACATACACTCACAAACATGGGAATCTATCAACATCTTGGTATCTAACACTCAACTAACGTCGTCCATTCTCTCTGCTCTTCGTTGCCTCCATTCACTGTCTGCTTCCAACGATCTTGCCACCGCGCGTGCGCTTTATCATCGAATAAACACAATGGCCCGTCGCCCGTATACACGGACAGTGATGCACATGTATACATGTGCATGCAGGTATGTCGCCTGTACGTATATATCTGTGTATTTATGTATATACACAATGTATACGCGAGCACGTATGTATGTGTATATATATGTATATATATACATATATAATTATATATATGTGTGTGTGTGTTTGTTTGTGTGTGTCTGTGTGTAACAGTCAGTAAGATGTCGGGATTCATTAATATTAACAACAAAAATGCATACAATATCAGTAGAAAACCTAATACAACATCAGATACAGTTTGAAATGTCTGACTTCATATACAGTCATATCTATAGCTATGAAATAAAAGCACAAAACTTCACTCAGGCCTACAATTAAATTTGGTTCGATACCCGCTAGCCCCCATAAGGTTGACTCAGCCTTCAACTCCATCGGGGGCGACTGTAAAATTGAGCAGTAGGACAGATGGGCGCCTTGCAGGCTGCCATAAGTTAAATTCGACTCCTGTTAAACTTCTTATCATTTGTTACTATTATGTCATTTAATCTTACTGCGTATACTTGTCAGTTTGAATTAATAAACGAAAATTATATATATTAAGAACAACAAATTAACTATGATGAAATGTATCCTCCGCTTGAGTCTTTGATTATATGCATTTATAATTATAAATATGACCACTTTTCCTGCGCATGCGACGATTGTCTCTTGATGGTTAAGGTTGTGAAGTTGGCAAAAGACGTGATTGAAAATAATGCAGTGCACAATGCAGTATACTTTGGATTTACTTAAACATGCTGAAATGCGCCTAATAAAGTCAAAATCGAAGAATTCGTTGAATGGTCTACTTGGTCTTTACAATGATTGTTTTGCGCTCTGCGATGCCTAGCATACAACGACGCCATTATTTCCAATTCTTAGTCTTGTCCATTACTTATCTGTAACCCAGTCAACTGCTTCTTTCCACCATTCATTCCATCAGTATAGTCAACGGTTTTTGTTGTCTTCTTTCCATCTTATCTTCCTCCCATCAATGTTTTCATGAGTGAGTAGGCCTACATGACCAAAATAGTGTAAGACATAGTTCTTCAGTTGAGCTGCCAGATCATATCTAAGACATATCCAGCTAATGCCTTCTTCTTTTGATCCAACTGTAAAGACTTGAGTTTCTTGGAACAAGCCAAAGCTCGAGGGTACGTACCATACGTATTCTATTTTTTGAAAGGTACGTACGTTTTTTAACGTACCCTATTTTAGGGTACGTAAACGATACAAAAATACGTTAACCACGTCATTGCTCATTATAAGAATGTTCAATTTAATTTAAGCAAACAATCACAAGCCAGTATACAGCATAGTAAATTTCTGCAATGCTATATTGTAGGTCTATGTTTATCCAGCATAGGTCTACATTGCACTTAATGCACTAATGTCAGTCAGTCGGCTCAGTTCTGCTGCAGCACTTCAAAGTCCAACTCCAAGCAAAAGGTTGAACAGCTGAACAACTGCTACTTGAATTAAATTTACTGCTACGCTACCGGAAGTACCGGTTTCAATGACGCATACTGTTGACGTCAGATTATACGTAGGCTATGGGTCGCCGAATAAACCGTAAATAACATTTTCGTGTATGATACGTACCATACGCGTATTGTATTTTTTGAAAGGTACGTACGTATTTTAACGTATTCTATTTTAGGGTACGCGTACCCTCGAGCTTTGGAACAAGCTATAACGAGGATAAGCTTTGACGTTTTGATGTTGTATTTACACAAAAAGAAAAAATCTTAAAAACCTCAACATAAACCTGTGCACCATATACACTGCAAACGATGTCAGTCGTCGAGAAGGAAAGGAGAAGGCAATGTTGTTAGTTCGTCGTGTTGTTAGTTCGTCGAGAGCAGAGTTTCGAACCTCTCACAAGACCTACATCGACAACGGGTAAACATCGACTCCTCTATTCTTATTCCCTCCGTGTCAGCCCCCAGGCACTCTTCCGTTGGACCAGGCGCATCGGTAAACTGATTAACTGTCAAAAATAAACTACGCGCAGCTAGGCGCCCACTCCGAAGAGCCTATTAGTAGGAGCTAGAGGCCTAACGACCAACTAAGAGGCACCAGAAAACAACTACACCTAGATTTTAGTCGCATCATTTGTGTATGCATGTATGTATTTATGAATGTACATGAGCATGTATTTATGTATATATATATATTTATGTATTATATATATTTGCTTTACACGACATCTGACACGACACAGCGCTCGTGAATAAGGTGGTACCATGCGCTTAGCTTTCGAATAGCGCATCAGAACTGTGTGGTTTACGATTACTATTGCGAAGCTCTGCAGAGGCGATATTTTCTCCTGTCAGCTTTGAGTGGTATAGACTACATGGAACAACTCAACGGATAGTGTCTTCCAATTTCAACGCTCTAATAAAATAACGTTACATTGGTCATTTAGATGGTGAAATGAAGTGCTACGAAATTAAAAGTTACAACAGTCACGAGTTTGGATGAAAATGATATTCAAATATGTAGCAGTAAAGTTTTTGAAATGATATCTCCAACTTCTGTTTTCTCTGTCACCCTGCGACATTCTTCGTTAGTTTCTGTCCCACTGGTGTGAAAATGTAAATACTGAATAAGTTACAGAAAATAATCACTAACCAATATGTAATTGCTTTTATTAGCCTATTTGAACAGATTTGGAAAATTGTGAATATTGTTTTCGTTCAAATGTAATTGTGCTGGTTGGCTTGTCGGAATATCAGATATATTTGTCTTGAACTTTTATTGTGGCCTAGGCCTATGGTTGAAATATTCCATTCACTTAAGTTGAAATTTTAGACTTAAAGATATGCAGCGTACACAGACTTAGGGATCCACAATTTCATTTGCCAATATTATCGCCATGTGCATCACATTGTTGCTGTTCTCTTTCTCTCGATGCCTTTCTTCACTGCAACTGCCACCCCGCTGTCTGTCTACCCGTGTGTGTCTTTGCTCCAGCGCCACTTTCCAGGTTTCCCAGTTCCTCTCCCGTTCAGTCAGTTGGTGACTGTGTTTCTCTCCTTCACTCGCATGGTTTGCTGTCGTTCCTAAGTCCACCAATCAGACTCGATAAAATCAAGACCAATCATTTTCAATCCACTCGAGAAAATGCGAGACTGTTCTGAGTCGGTTGAAAGGATGCTCTGCCTTGTATGTTGTCAGTTTTGTTTGTCTGTGCATATCCTTGTATCAGACAGACAGACAGACAGAAAGACAGGCAGACATACAGACAGACAGATAGAGAGACAGACAGACAGACAGGCAGGCAGACAGACAGACAGACAGACAGGCAGGCAGGCAGACAGACAGACAGACAGACAGACAGACATACAGGCAGGCAGACAGACAGACAGACAGACAGACAGGCAGAAAGACAGACAGACAGGCAGACAGACTGACAGGCAGACAGACAGACAGGCAGAAAGACAGACAGACAGACAGACAGGCAGACAGACAGACAGACAGACAGACATACAGGCAGAGAGACAGACAGACAGACAGACAGGCAGACAGACAGACAGACAGACAGACAGACAGGGGGGAGACAGACAGGCAGACAGACAGACAGGCAGACAGAAAGGCCGGCAGACAGACAGACAGACAGACAGGCAGACACACAGACAGACAGGCAGACAGACAGACAGACAGACAGACAGATAGACAGACAGACAGGCAGACAGACAGACAGACAGACAGATAGACAGATAGACAGGCAGACAGGCAGGCAGGCAGACAGGCAGGCAGACAAACAGACAGGCAGACAGGCAGGCAGACAGACAGGCAGGCAGACAGGCAGACAGACAGAAGACAGACAGACAGAAGACAGACAGAAAGACAGGCAGGCAGGCACACAGACAGACAGATATACAGACAGACAGACAGACAAGCAGACAGGCAGACAGACAGGCAGACAGACAGATAGACAGACAGACAAGCAGACAGACAGACAAGCAGACAGGCAGACAGACAGACAGACAGACAGGCAGACAGACAGGCAGACAGACAGATAGACAGACAGACAGACAGATAGACTGATAGACAGACAGGCAGACAGGCAGACAGGCAGGCAGGCAGACAGACAGGCAGACAGACAGACAGGCAGACAGACAGACAGACAGACAGACAGATAGACAGACAGACAGGCAGACAGGCAGGCAGACAGGCAGACAGACAAACAGACAGGCAGACAGGCAGGCAGGCAGACAGGCAGGCAGACAGGCAGACAGACAGAAGACAGACAGACAGAAGACAGACAGAAAGACAGGCAGGCAGGCACACAGACAGACAGATATACAGACAGACAAACAGAAGACAGACAGGCAGACAGACAGACAAACTACATTCCGTTGCCAAATTGAACCCATACATTGCTGCAGATGCTCCTGTCATTTGTACTCCCAGTCAGACAGCGAGTGTTTTTCTGTCATTGTAATTGACTTTCTATATGTGTCTGTTTATGTCAGAATCAATTTGGTTGCCTCGTTAATGGCAATCTGGATATTTTAGATCTCAATGTCAGAAGTCATTTACTCGATTCGCGTTAGTCGCTGATTATGGGAAAGGATTTTCCATTAGAGATCGCTAAAAACACTGGCATTTCAGCTAAATGTCAATCTATCGCAGTTCACGTGTCACGATTTTAAATGACGCAGTAGACCGACATCATTTAGCTGATCAGATCTACCAGCAGTTCACATGTAGGCTTTGTTCCAATAAATCTACAGCGTAGCGTCCGACAACCGACCAACCCGACGCAACCTAATCCATCCTGACCCAACCCGAACAAACCTGATCCATCCTGACCCAACATGAGCCATCCTGACCCAACATGACCCAACCTGATCCATCTTGAGCCAGCCGACCCAACCTGATCCATCCTGACCCAACATGACCCAGCCTGATCCATCTTGATCCAGCCCGACCAAACCTGATACATCCTGACCCAACCCGACCAAACCTGATCCTTCCTGTTCCAACCCGATCCAGCCTGATCCATCCTGACCCAACCTGATCCATCCTGACCCAACCTGATCGATCCTGACCCAACTTGACCGTACTTTGAATGGATCTTGCACTGATGCAATGCCCTAAATAGTCGAATTCTTTACCGTTGTTCTTTATTGTCTTATGCTGAAGAAATGCTGAATTCTAAAAAGGCAGTTGTATTAAGGATGATATAGGCCTACGCACTGAGGTTTCCTTTAGTTAAAGAATCTGTCTAGTCGATTTTACGGGATATGGGACCTATATTTGAAACAAAATGCAAGCGGGCTGAGTGAATATCAAGGCGCTATTCACTCAACCACCACCAAACCATTTAGAGTTTGTAGTTACTATTGTCTTCCTGCAAGTTCCTGGTTTGAAGAGCAACGTCCATATCGCGCTGTGACACAACTTTTACGGATTGTTTTCGATCGCGACTATCTTCCACTAGGATCTGACATAACAATGTTTCTTTTAGAACGGACAAAATGGTGAATTGTCAGCTGAGAAAAAGCATTCCTACTAAGTTCCACATAGCCTAGGCTTAAACGTCAGAAAAAATAGGCCTACATGTATATACTATCATGTTTGCAATAATTATGTGGTGAAGCTACATTTCTCTCTTGTTTCGATAGATGGCATGAATAACGATTCTACTATTCGCGAGGTGGCTTTTGTTGTGTAGTTCTCAGACTTAAACTCCGCCACGGCAGAAGCAAATCAGTAGTATTCTGTGCTGGGCCCAGGGATTCCGTTCTAAGCAAAAAAGAACCGGAACGCCGGCGTCAGACGCCATGTTAATCTAGAAATGTTCCTGTGAATCCTGCCTAAAAAGTACTGCATGGTCCTCAAAAAAAGAACCGGAACGCGGTTCCGGTGCGTTCCGGTCCCAACCGATCCCTGGCTGGGCCTAAGCTCGGACATAGGAGGAAGGTTTTCCAGATGGGTGTCGATACTCTGGCAGTAAAAAGACAAGACGACTGAAATCTGATGTCAGGAATTCAAGATGCATAATGGTATGGAGAAAGTCTCCAGGAAATGGGCCACTCGGTACTGGACAGAAGGGAGTGGAGAGACATTGTCAGTAAGGCATCAAACACCTACGGGCTATGAGCCCATGGTTATTGATTAATTGATTGATTGATTGATTGATTGATTATCAGACTTAGTGGGGCCTACTGATTTCACCTCGGCGTCGCTTGAAGAGCCCTACAATTTACGCATGAAGAAAGATCGGTAAATGGATATCATTGTAATCAAGGGTTCGAACACACCTTGAACTATTAGACTATACACAGCTGTTAGAAGGTGCAAAAGACACATGGAAGGGACGCACCAAAGACATAAGAATAATTCATGAAGATAGATGATACTGTAGAGAATTATGAATTCCCCACAAGGTAATGTAAAATCATGTAACTTCTTTACAAGGGTAGACATTTCTTTGTTTGTTATAATACGAAGTCTTTCTAAAATGTTGCTGATGAGGTGAAGACTTCGACAGCGCATCCGCCGAGGAAATGATTGACGTGAGGGGTAGGATGTAGAACCCCTTGTATAAGGAAGATTGCAGGGAAATGGGCGTTGACTAAAGAAAGAGGAGAACGATGTACATTGGTGGGTAAGCAGGAACAACGCAGCTGATGGAGTTGGAGTAATTAGGGGTTTATTCATTAGGGGATGGACCGAATCTGATTGACTTGGAAGAAGCAGCTGCTGCAACTGGAATATTTAGGGGAATTTACCCCATAACCAGGATGGCTCGACGCTGATTGGCTGAACCGAAACAGGGAGACAGCTGTTGTTATGCCTCGAATGTGAAGAAATTCAGCCTTTAAAAACCCAATGCTGATGAGAATTCGTTGCGATCGGACACCAGACGCCCATCGGTTTGAGACGATGCCGATGAGCAAGAGAGATGGCGAGGATGAAGATCTGCAACTGACGCGGAGAATCGAACGGGACTCGATCGAAGTGCTTTGTCGCCTCGGAGAGAGAGGACTCGCAGATGGTTTCGTCTTCTGGATCGAACCCGAGAGCTGCCGGAATCGAGAGGACATTGTCGCCCGGAAGAAGGAGGACTCGCGAAAGGGATTAGTCTTCTGGATCGAACCCGAGATGCTGGAGTCGGAAGAAATATGCCGTGGATGGATGCGTTGGAGACGAAGGATTCGCGCTGTTTCATCTGGTCTAACCGCCGATGAATTCCGGGCTGCTGGAATCGAGATATTCTCTGAGCTGCAGAGAAAGACGCATTCATGAGGACGGTGTATTGTATAGGGACCTGCGAAGCTCCCAGCCAGCACACACACATTGGGTCAATGTTGGCCCGATGTTAGTACACCCGACATCGGCTAACGGTTTTTTTGAAACCAGGCCCAATGTTCGACCAATAACATTGGCCCAACGTCGTGATTACCATCGGCGAATGGTCGTACATCCGATGTCGGCCCAATGTGTTTTTGAAATTCGGTCCAACGTTCGCCCAATAACATCGGCCCAACGTAGCTTGACCCTCCAATTTAAAACCGATTGCCAACGTCGACCCGCTGTTTTACCGACTTATATACAACAAGGGGTCAATGTTGGCCCGACGTCGTGGTTACCATTGGCGAATGGTCGTACATACGATATCGGCCCAATGTTCTTTTGAAATCCGGTCCAACGTTCGCCCAATAACATCGGCCCAACGTAGCTTGACCCTCCAATTTAAAACCGATTGCCAACGTCGACCCGCTGTTTTACCGACTTATATACAACAAGGGGTCAATGTTGGCCCGACGTCGTGGTTACCATTGGCGAATGGTCGTACATACGATATCGGCCCAATGTTCTTTTGAAATCCGGTCCAACGTTCGCCCAATAACATCGGCCCAACGTAGCTTGACCCTCCAATTTAAAACCGATTGCCAACGTCAACCCGCTGTTTTACCACCTTATATACGACATTGGGTCAATGATGGCCCGACGTCGTGGTTACCATTGGCGAATGGTCGTACATACGATATCGGCCCTATGTTCTTTTGAAATCCGGTCCAACGTTCGCCCAATAACATCGGCCCAACGTAGCTTGACCATCCAATTTTAAACCGATTGCCAACGTCGACCCGCTGTTTTACCGACTTATATACGACATTGGGTTACTGTTGGCCCGACGTCGTGGTTACCATTGGTGAATGGTCGTACATACGATATTGGCCCAATGTTCTTTTGAAATCCGGTCCAACGTTCGCCCAATAACAACGGCCCAATGTAGCTTTACCCTTCAATTTACCACCGATTGCCAACGCCGAACCACTCGTTTACCAACTTCTATACATTGGGTCAATGTTGGCCCTTAGCAGTGGTTACCATCGGCGAATGGTTGTGCAGCCTTTACCGACTGCTTTCCAAGTTCTCTGCCCCGGTCAGGTTCAAACGTCCAGTGGCGCCACTCCTCTCGATGCTGGTCTTCCTACAGTTTACTGTATCCACTCAATATCATCCAGTCCAACAGCATCCATCTATAGGACATCCTCTCATTCTCATTTCCCTCCATTTCCACCAGCTGATTGGCAAAACTGACTTTCTGTTACAGACTAAGAGTACACTTAGTTGATATTCACATTTATCACAGTACATAAAAATACTTATAAATCGCTATTAAAAACTAAACATAATATTCTGAAGAGAAGACTGTGCAATCCTTGAATTTTATCTTTAATCACTTCCGTCAATCAGCAAGAACAAATCGTTTAGTTGTAACTTGTACACAATCAAATAGCTTCAAAAGTAAGCTACATTCTTCACAGAACTGAATCATAAACACAATCAATATCCCGTAAAGCTGACCTTACATTACAGATTAATAGTACACTTAGTTGATATTCACATTTATCACAGTACAAAACGATACTTATAAATCGTTATTAAAAACTATACATACAGTATTCTGAAGAGAAGACTGTGCAATCCTTGAATTTTATCATTAATCACTTCAGTGAATCAGTAAGAACAAATCGTTTAGTTGTAACTTGTACACAATCAAATAGACAGCTTCAAAAAGTGGGTTACGTTCTTCACAGAACTGAATCATAAACACAATCAATATCCTGTAAAATGACCTTATGTTACAGATTAATAGTACACTTAGTTGATATTCACATTTATCACAGTACATAACGATGCTTATTAATTGTTATTAAAACTGTACATATTCTGAAGACTGTGCAATCCTTGAATTTCATCATTAATCACTTCAGTGAATCAGTAAGAACAAATCGTTTAGTTGTAACTTGTACACAATCAAATAGCTTCAAAAAGTAGGCTACATTCTTCACAGAACTGAATCATAAACATAATCAATATCCTGTAAAATGACCTTATGTTACAGATTAATAGTACACTTAGTCGATAATCACATTTATCACAGTACAAAACGATACTTATAAATCGTTATTAAAAACTATACATATTCTGAAGAGAAGACTGTGCAATCCTTGAATTTTATTATTAATCACTTCAGTGAATCAGTAAGAACAAATCGTTTAGTTGTAACTTGTACACAATCAAATAGACAGCTTCAAAAGTAGGCTGCATTCTTCACAGAACTGAATCATAAACACAGAGGCGTAACTTTGGCCTAAAAAGTGGGGGGTACCAATGCCTTGGTCTGAAAAGTGGGGGGTACCAATTTCTTCTCCACTTTCGTTTTTCGCATGATAACCATTTTGAACATTTTCCCTGCCAGTATTTTCATTAATTTTGGCTCTCGATTTACCTGTGTATCTATAGCACTTTCATACTTTTGACGGAGATTGCGTTCTCTGGGAAGGCACAATAATAAAATATTGATTGGCATTGTTTAAAAAGTGGGGGGTACAGTACCCCCCAGTCCAAAAAGTGGGGGGTACGGGTACCCCTCGTACCCCCCACAAATTACGCCTATGCATAAACATAATCAATATCCTGTAAAATGACCTTATGTTACAGATTAATAGTACACTTAGTCGATATTCACATTTATCACAGTACAAAACGATACTTATAAATCGTTATTAAAAACTGTACATATTCTGAAGAGAACTGTGCAATTCTTGAATTTTATCATTAATCACTTCAGTGAATCAGTAAGAACAAACTGTCTAGTTGTACAAGATCAAATAGACAGCTTCAAATGTTGGCTACATTCGTCACAGAACTTGTTATAAGACACTAATAAAATTCACAGACAGATTCATAACGTGCAGTCAGGCCCTTAGCCAGAAATAAAGAGTAGGGTGTCCAAAAGCATTCGAAGTCCCCCGATGCCTCGACCTTACGAGTCCGACTGCAAAAGTCTGCAATGTCCCTACAGTGAATGCCTTTTGGGTTTTGATCACAATTTAACAGTTTTGTTTACATACAATGATACAAACAACAATCTATTAACTTCAGATTGTAACTTTTAATTCCCTTGTTATCAATCCAAGCCCCTATAATTATTCATAAGGTCAAGGTATTTATATAGTCAAATTACCCTGAAACATCCTCATCTAATCGGTACTTAATTACATGTGTATTGTATTTATATAGTCAAATCAGTTACCAATTACCATGAAACAAGCTCATCTAATTGGCGCTTAATTACATGAGTATCTTGTGTGGGAAAAGGAACATCGTTACACAGATGAATGGGAATGGATTATATACATTATATCACATTTAGGACATGGCGTCCATGCACAATTTATGCCCATCCAAAATGATTTTCAGGCGTCCAAAGGACGGCTGGCTGGCTAAGGGCCTGCGTGCAGTCACAATAAATTAAAAATAGTTGAAATGTCTGACTTAATCATAACAAGTATTGAAATTATCACCATGTAACACTTGTCAGAATATATACATGACTTTTCGCAAAGCACAGAAAATTAAATATGTAGCATTGGCTCATCAATATTTCATGCTTTATTGATGTACAGCACAAAACGTGTAATATGAATTGTCTATAACTAACAATCTACGATGAGACCAACACAGAACTACCTTGAGCCACTATTGGCTCTGTCGAATACTTCAGGCTGATGGTCTGACTTGCATTAACAGCTTTCTTCGGCCTCAGCTGTACTACGGCGCTATATAAATCGTCTTATTATAATTATTAATGCCATACAGATACGTTAACTAATAAGATTTCTATGAAATGCAAAGTAGGTCTTCACAATGGCTCTTCCTCGGCAGTAAACTAATCTTTCGCCACATCATATTCATCCTATGCCAGTCTCCACTTCGACCTATGCGTAGCATAACCAAAGTTCAACTGTCATTTCAGCTCCAGCACTGTGACATTTGACAGCAGTCTGTTTCAGCACACAGGTCCTGAAACAAATTGTCAGCAACATATTAACTAAGTAATCTGTAATATACTATGTGAAGGGCTGAATATGGAGTGACAGAAGAGTCACGAGCAACAAAGGGCACGCTCTTGTGTATTTGTAATCCGACACTCATAAAGCACCACTTTAAGAAAAAAGCTCATCAGTGGTGCATTGTATCATTGTAACATAATTGTAACTTATTACCTATCACTGCTACCACCACCACCCTGCTATCAATACTACTATTAATAAGAACACCATCAGTGGCGTAGAAAGGTTTTGGGGGCCCTTGTGCAGAGCTTCAATGGTGGGCCCCTTGAACCCCTTCGATTTGAAACAAAAAACGCTGTGCAAAAACGCTTGGTGCTTTTGTGATATTTGCCTATTTCGCACCGTGAGAAATATGCAAATATCATAAATTGTGCCCCAATTAAATAATTACATTTTAATTATTTTCTCCGATTTATTTTTATAAAACTTTTTTATTTCTCCAGGCTAGCATAAAGAATTGAACTAGAGATAATTAATCTAAAAACATTGATCAATCTGTTACGACTGCTAAAATATGGGTATATCCGTAGTTTACATTGCTATATTGATAGTGGTTGGAAATCCAAAGTTTACGTTGCTAAATTATTTCTGTAAAGTACATCCATAATTGACGTTGCTAAATTATTTTCGCATGTACATTAAACGTATTTAAAGTTCTACCTCAATATAGATACATACAACATACATACATACATGCATGCATGCATACATACATACATGCATACATACATGCATACAGACTACAGAAGACCTGTAATAATTTAGCAACGTAAACTACGGGACTGAAAAGACAGCATTAATTTAGCAACATCATGATAGAGCAGAGCTGGGCAAACTACGGCCCGCAGGCCGGATCCGGCCCGCCAACACTTTTTATCCGGCCCCCACAATTCTTCAGAAAATTAAAAAAATTCAGGCCACGAAAAGTTTTCTTTGTTTTACTCAAGTGACTCTGTTCTCTTGCTTGCTATTCCGGTCTCGTCTTTAATAATAACTCTATGCATTAATTCTGCCGATCTGCCCCACTTCCCTGCAGATACTTCCCTGCATGATCTGTTTACGCAGAGGTGAAATTCGTTCAAGTAAAGCTAATGTTGCTTTCAAAGCAGATAAAAGAACAAAACTACGAGCAATTTCCTACCCTCCACTTGCAAACTGTCACAGTAGAGTCTGCGGAAGAATATAGCTTTCAGACTTCACGCTTGACAGACAAATTTTCCAGACGATTTGCGGATTTTAAATCAATTGAGACTGAATTTGCTTTGCTTACTGTACCGTTCACACCTCACATTGACAATTAGCTCCTATAGACTTTAGCTGGAGTTAACTGATCCACAGCGTGACATCCCAGCCAGCATGCCCAATTCTGCCCCGTGTGGGCCCCATATGGGCAACTTAGTGGGGCCCATCTAGACAGCCCAGATGGGCTCGATGTCAATCTGGCCACTGGCTCCATGTCAGGCCCAAGTGGGCAGCTCATCAACTAGCCTTCATGGGCTGAAGGTGGGCCCCATCTGGTGATTGAAAAGACCAAAGAGACACTAATAACTATCACAATACAAGAGGCTATCGTCTACTTAAAAGAGAATTAGATGTGCTTCACAAGCATTTGGAATAATGAACAGGATATGGAGAAGCAGAGAATTAACAACAACAAAAAACAAGAAAAAAATATAAGAGACGATGATACAACTGATTTTCCTATACAGATCAGAATGTTGGGCAATGCTAAAACAAGAAGAGAGAAGAATTCTAACAGCAGAAATGAGTCCTGCAGACCAAAGGGATTTCAAGACTACAGAAGATAAGAAACAATGACATAAGACAATCATTAGGTATCCAAACAACTCTACTATGCAAAGTCGTTCAATGAAGACTCCGATGGTTTGGACATGTAGAGAGAATGCCAGTTGACAAAACCCACACTACATGCAAGATTCGAAAGAAAACGAAACAAGACTAAGCTGGGTAGATAATATAAATGAGGACATAACACGCTTGGACTAACATTAAGGGGGCAATGGACTTGGCTAATGATCGAGGACACTGGAGATCATTTATTCGTACCCAGTGCCGCCACATGGCTGGCATCAAGAAGAACTGACGAGGAAGTCTTAACCTGAGAACCAAATGACATATGCAACTGAGCAGAATGAACAGATACAGGGAAAAACGTTCAAAAATCTTGGTCCAACAGAAATACCTAGTAAACTATGAGTCCCGACTTACAACAAATCCTGTGGTGCAGAATTGGATGAAAGAATTTTTACGAGGCAGAGTTACTTACAATTTTAAGCCTTGTTGTAACTGTAAACAAAATTTTATAAAACAGCAGTCAAAAAGGTCCTGATCAAGTGAGGTGTGACATGTAAAGGTGATGAACTAGATTACACATACATACAAACTTTAAGCAAGTAAAATTAAGCAAGAAAGAATTGTAACATGCCTTTGTTGAGCTACTTCTCAAAGTTGGTGCTGTGGTCAACATGCCGTCTGCTGCAGACAGCTCATCATGGACCTGTTTGAAACATAAAACACTAGAACACAAAATCTAAACACTCCAGTACATTTCACCAAGTACCACTCAATTTCCTAAAGCTTGCCGTTTCTTCTGGTTTATCCACCACATGCTTTGAGGGCTTGGCCCCTCCATACTTGAGGGAGCTCTGCTGTCCCACCTCATGTTCGCAGCGCCATTGCTCTCTCCGCTCAGCTGAACGTATTGTTCCATGCGTGTGGACAGCGTACGGCAGCGCCGTGCCTTCTCTATGGCTAGCCCATTACCTGAAATGGGCTCCCTACAACACTCTGCCAAATACTGACTACTCATTTCACCTCATTTCTTACTGTCCTCAAAACTGCGTTGTTCGACCATGGTTGGGCTGGGAATGCTCCTGAGTAGGCGTCTTGAAGGGGCGCTATATAAAACTGCTTTAATAATAATAATTGTAATTATAATTTGACATGGTCGATCATGAGATCTTCTTCGCTGTCTTCAAATCTCATGTGGTTTATCTGGTCCCCCTCTATGCTGGTTCCAATCCTACCTTACTGACCGAACGCAAAGGGTGATCCTGAGTACCTCAAGAACGCCCTGGGTTGGGATTAACTATGGTGTTCCCCAGGGTTCTGTTCTTGGTCCTAGCCTTTACATTCTTTTTACCTCTGGCATTCACTCTCTCTCTTTTCTAAGCATCTTGCATCTGGCCATCTCTATGCTGAAGCTGGATGTGCGAAGAAAATAGACCTCAAACTAGAAGCTGTATCAGCAATGAAAATGTGTCATATTAAAACTTAAAATAGAAGCTGGATGTGCGATGAAAATGAGCTAAAACTGGAAGCTGGATGATGAACGATTAAAACGTGTAATATTAAAACTAAACTAGAAACATAGTTCAAACGAGAAACTGGATGAAATAATTATTTACGCCATTCATTTTTTTGAAATCCTGAAAATAATTAATTAACATTTACCGCCCGTGATATGAAGTTCTGGTCGTTGATCCCTGTAATACAAAGTTCCTTGAATTTGGGTCAGTCAATAACATTCGATACCCCGATAGCGCAAGTTTGCCCACAGTTTAAAGAAAACTGTTAATACACCCTTGCGAAATTGGACTTCTTTATCTCCTAACGGTTGTCGGATTGGGGTCAACCCGAATCCCGAATCCCCGAAAACGCTGAAAATACACAAAAGTCCGATTTCCCGAAAACAGTTTAGGGTGATTCCATGTCAGTTCAACCAAAGTGATTGACACGACCGACTCGCATTTACTTGAAATTTTGCCCACTTGTTGGGCCACATAAGATATGTATAAACCTGCAAAACAAAAATTTTCGGTCAACTACATTCCGAGATACGGGTCGGCGAACTTTGACCCGACCCGCTTGACCTCGTACCTTGGACGTCTGTATCTCAGCTTATATCAGAGCTAGGAAGGTGTTCTTGGTGTCATTATTCAGCTCTTTTGATGAACTATTTGGGCAAATTAATCATGACTGTTTAAAAGTTTAACATCGAAACCATATTCCACAAATTAGCACTTTAACCTTGACCTTGACCTTTTCGCAACTTTTTTAAAATCATTCTGGCAACACTGCTTGACACATAACATATAAATTTCTAAGTCTTAAGACAATATAATTTATGAACTATACTCTTGAATAAGTAGAAGGAAAGATATATGAATAAAAAAGAACATGGATTAAGATCACATGTATTCATAAATTCAGAAAATTTATAACTAGTGCTCCTTCACGATATGTACTCTTTGCTATATATATATATATATATATATATGTGTGTGTCCAATGCTCTTAATGCATGTTCTTTTGTTCACACATAGTTTTAAGTTATTCTTAGGAATTTCTTTGTGTACAACTTCAAAATTTCCAAGTTGGTAGCAGTTTATCAGAGAAAAGATGTCTGAAGTCCTGTAGCTTACCTTCAGACATCTTTTCTCTGATAAACTGCTACCAACTTGGAAATTTTTATGGTAAAATTAGAAAGCTCTCCTCCTGAGAACTGTGATAATAGTTGTTAAATTGATTTGGAAAAGCATGGATAAGACAAATGTTATTAAGAAAGTGGTGGTGTTTGTGTCATTTGCCTACATTTCTGATGAAAATTTTCAATTAGTTCTTGAAATTCTTGTTGGTCAGGAAAACCCACTGACAGCAGCAACAGTTATTCTGTATCAGATAAACCATGGGAAGATTTCAAAAGGACTCGCTATCTGTACATTTACATCCAGTGCTTGAAAAGCTTCTGTGTGTTGTGTGTGTCTGTCAGCGACTTCAGCACCTGTAGAACACATTTTTTCACATGGCGGAATTTTTATGAGGCCCACCAGGCACGTCTTGGTCAGAAAATTCTGAGCGAATTGGTTTTTATAAAATACAAAAGGCATTTGGAATAATAATTTGCATGAAGGACTTCTCTGCAGTTTGCATTTAAAGTTAATTTGCTTTAATAAAATAAAAGACTCATGTTTTCATTAAAATAGCGAATATTCCGACTTGACAATATTAGAAGTCTTGACCTGATTGCGATTTTTTGGGTCTTGGTCTTGGTCTTGAGGTTCAAGGTCTTGGTCTTGGTCTCGAGGTTCAAAGTCTTGGTCTTGAGGCTCAAGGTCTTGGTCTTGGTCTTGAGGTTCAAGGTCTTGGTCTTGAGGTTTAAGGTCTTGACAACAAGACTTGTTATTAATGAATACATGTGATCTTAATCCATGTTCTTTTTTATTCATATATCCTTCCTTCTATTCTTCTACTTATTCAAGAGTATAGTTCATAAACTATATTGTCTTAAGACTTAGAAATTTATATGTTATGTGTCAAGCAGTGTTGCCAGAAAACAGATTTCCTACAAATTGGCATATACCTCCACCTAGACTAAGTTTTGTAGTAAAAAAATTATTAGAGATCCCATTCTGATGTCTTCTGAGGATGTTCAAGACACTTCAAAATAACTAGAATGAACTATAGACAAAAGTAGCAAGTTGAACATGTTCGATATCAATTTAAGGAGACAGCGATATTGAAGTTTGCACGTAACTGTATACACAAAAAATTATAGAAAAAAAACCGTTAGAGATCCCATTCTGATTTTTTCTGAGGATGTTCAAGACACTTCAATGTATAAGTGTGAATTTTTTCAGATTTTAAAAAGTTGCGAAAAGGTCAAGGTCAAGGTTAAAGTGCTAATTTGTGGAATATGGTTTCGATGTTAAACTTTTAAACAGTCATGATTAATTTGCCCAAATAGTTCATCAAAAGAGCTGAATAATGACACCAAGAACACCTTCCTAGCTCTCATATAAGCTGAGATACAGACGTCCAAAGGTACGAGGTCGAGCGGGTCGGGTCAAAGTTCGCCGACCCGTATCTCGGAATGTAGTTGACCGA